>JAQMCX010000057.1:20835723-20856187 GCA_029814765.1 Acanthurus leucopareius | reverse complement strand
TACATACATACATACATACATACATACATACATACATACATACATACATACATACATACATACATAAATAAATAAATGAATGAATGAATAAATACACACACACACACACACACATTTTTGCACTATTTTGTTTTGTGAATGCTATTTGTCAACTCAGGTTGTTTTCTTTTAATTTGCACAGTACTATGTAAAAGGTTCACTGAGCTGATATGCTGCCTACCTCAAAGATGAATGTTCTTAATTTTCAAGTTTTTACTAAAGAAATTGTTGATACTAAAGGCTCTTATCAAACAGAAGTACATCTTGACTCTTCCTTGGCTTTTGCCTTCATTAGGAAAGAGAAATAAGGAACAATCCCAAATGTGGTGAGGTATGCCACTTTTTTCCCCTCTCAAGTAAAATACTTTGCTATGTAACTATCAGGAAACATGGTTTGAAAAATAGTGGCTGGTCACAACTTTTGTTGCTCAGGATATTTCTGCTTTAAGTGTTGGATTAGAGCTAACAAATGATGCTCGTGGTCTTGCTGGTTGTCTAATGTTGATTCAAGGAATTTGTGGATGGTGGAGGGGCAACTCCTGTTGGAGCAACTCCTGTTGCTTCCATTGAACTGGCACTCTCTACTCTGCTGGTTGCAGTAGTGGATCGAGTGGTGCTGTTTGATGCGTTGCTTGACTGCTGGAAAAAATCCCCCACAACGGGACCTGGATTAAGAAGTGTTCTCATCAGATCTTGATGCTTCTTTCCTTCAATATGGAAGGAAAATGTTAATTTAAAAAAAAAAAGATTCTCAATACAGTAAGCAGTAAGATGCTGAAAATTATATTTGTCAATCAATGTTGTTGTTATTGTACAAATCCTAAATTCTCAGCTGCAGGGTGTTTAATCTCTTAATCTCTTCATGATAATAACAAGACATACTGTAAGTCAGGCATGAAGTAGTATTGATCAGAGTAACACTGATTAGAGAAAACTCTGAGCTAAATGACATCTGCAGCTGTAATTGCGTGTCAAGTCAGGAAACTTTGACAGCAAACAAGCACCTGCCTAATATTCTTCTAAAGAGAAATTGTGTTTTTATCTCAATTTTTCTATCTACTGTAATTACTGATATTATTTACAATAATGTTGCATTGTTCAACTGCTTTGTATAAATGTGTGCCTCAAACTCATTTATTCTCCATTTGTTAAAATATTCATTCACCTTTTTAAATTAATGTTCAGTCAGTATCTAAATTATACAAAGACAAACAAACAAACAAACAAACAAAAACAAACCAAAAAGAAAACATCAAATTAATTACAGCATTGAAAGCCTTATCCTCAGACAACCTTTAGAAGGGGGACTGTAACACATAGGCTGGCAGAAGTTTAGTGCTGGTCTGACCTTACTGATACTTTATATCACAAAAACATTCAGAATCTAAATTTTTTTAGTAATCTAAATTTTAAATCATTTAGTCTGCGAAACTGCTAAGTTAGCTAGGGGTTAGCATAAACAAATAGCTTTGTAACATTGGTCTACTCAAAAATTCCCAACTACGGCATAATTTTCATGTAACTCAAGAGCACAGGCTCACCCAAAGTGAAAAGCTCTTTTTGCATGTTGCTGGTTTGATTTGGTCTTTTTTTAGCCAATGGTCATTAAAACTGCAACCTCCAAGCATGTTGTCATCTCCCACTGTGTCTTCAAGGGGGGCGGGGCAGGGTCACACATGAGAACAATCTGGCAGATCACAGTCACACAGGGAGAGGCACAACATTACCATAAGCATGGCATGGGCCCAAAACAGAATGTGAAAGATTTGAGTTGATCATTTACCAGTCATTCAAGTATTTTAGACACACATAACATTTTTTGATATCGGAAGTGAGTTTAGTCTTAAATATACAATTTGTGACAGTATAAACTTACAAACTTTGTAAAAATGATGCTGGTAAATCACATCTGCTCTCCTGTGTGTCATGGCGAATACTCAGAATGTAGTAACAGGTTACTGGGTGCAATTCACCTAATGGCCAGTGGTGTCGTTAGCAATATAGTATTTCTGGGAGTTCCACAGAGGACCTATACACTGAAATTATCTGAAATATTTATCACTAGCTGTACCTGCCTTGATGTCTAAATGTGTTTTTTTTCACATACAATGGCAGGTCTTTGCACTGTGCTGGCACCTCTGTGTTGTTGGTACTGTTTGTTGTGTTTTTTGTACTGTGTTGCTTGACCACATTTGTTGCTGTCTGCCCTCTTGGCTAGATCCCTCATGTAAAAGAGATGTCCCATCTCAACAAGGTTTTAATCTGGTTATGTAAAGGTTTAATGATAATTTAAAATAATATTAATAATGTCAGTAGTATCATACTTCTTTTAGCCTAAGAAACAATCCCCTTTTCTACAGAAAACACTTACTATATCACAATGTTATCAGTAATGCTGTATCTTTTTGTCTAACAGGAGGGAGTTGGAGGCAATGGAAGGTGAGTTGCTACACTTTAATCAGGAATTACTGGTTTGCAACACATCACTAAGTAAATGAAAATAAACTAAATTCCCTTTAATTCCTTTTAGAGAAATTGACTAGTTGTTTAAGTATGTACGTCTAATTTGTTTAATGTTCTGTACCTGTAACCAGTTGGTGACAAGTGACTGAAATATTGATTGATGCCTTAATGATCTCAATAAACCTGTTGGTCTCACAGAAGGCCAGTGCACTAATACTTCTGTAACTGGTATAATGAGGAACAATAGAAACTAGAGGGTTTTCTATAAATGATGTGCTTTCTGTTATGTAGTGGAACTGGATTCTCAGCATGCTCAGAAGGTGGCAGAGCTGGAGCAGGCTGTGCAGCAGAAATTATTAGAAAGACAAAAAGTGTACGAAGAAGCCTTTAATCAAGACATGAAGCAATACCTGTCCACTGGATATCTGCAGCACAGAGGTAAATCACTTTTTTATGATATAAAGCTTTACTTTCTATTATTATTAGCCAGTGAACTCACTAGTAAGTTAAAATTGAGATATATGCTGATCATTTAAACACGATTAAAAATTTTGTACAAAATTTCTCTGGCATTGGTCCAAACTGGACTCTTTTTTTGTTATTATAGTTTTTGTTTAAGGGTTTAGAATGCTCTGCATTTGTGTGAAAAATCATGTTTACCAATCTGAGACACACAGAGAACTCAAGTTAATGTGAGTTAGCATTACTTTTCAATCTTTATTAACTTTTAAATAAACAAGTTAACTTGCTAATTATGCAACGTGATGCTAAATTGTTAACGTTTAATACTTTACCAATGTTGGCAAGTCTGCAACTACATTTGTAACCCAATCCACAGTTAAAACATTTTACACTCACCCAGTTCGTTTCAGGTTTTCTTTGCAAAACAGTTGAGCAGTCATCTGAAGCAGCCAGCTGGAATGAGAAAAACGATAACACAAACTTACTCAGTGTTGATGCTGAAATGGTATCTGTCAATCATCCTCACTCATCTCTGGTGAATGCTCAATTGAAAGCAGGGGAATAATGCCTCATACAGTTAGACTAGAGCAGCGATTCTCCAAGCAGACAGCTTTTAAAAATATAAATAAATTTAAAAAAATTAAAAATTAAACATAATTAATGCTCTTCTGATTTTGTACTCATCTTTTATCTTGAAAAAATAGAGACAGAGAGAGGTGCGCGTCAGACGCACGCAGCATTCTCGTTGCCATGGTAACCACCGTTCTTAGCCGCTTACCCTTCTCTTTAAATTTGTGATGATGTTCGGAGGCAAGATGGCGAAATGCAAATATAACCCGGAGTATTTGAAATGTGGATTTTCATTAATTGAGGACAAACGTGGACAGAAACCCCAGTGTGTTATTTGTAATGAAGTGCTGGCACATGAGAAAGAAAGAAAGGCCAAGAAACCCCACACAATAGCTGAAGGGCTTATTTTACAATGTCCAATGATACTATAGCTCGGTGTATTGAAGACATGTCTGGTAACATGAAACAACAGACCACAGCTTGCGTCCAGGCAAGCCCTTACTATGCATTACAGATGGATGAATCCACGGATATAGCTCACCATGCCATTTTACTGGTTTATGTGAGACGTGTGGGACGGTGATTTGCAGGAACAATTTCTCTGCAGCAGAGAACTACCTACCACTACCAAAGTAGAGGACATTTTCAACTCTGTGGACTTGTATTTGAGCTCAGTGGGCCTAAGCTGGGAATACTGCGTTGGAATCACAGCTGACGGGGCTGCCTCCATGACCGGGGAACATTCAGGTGTGGTGAAACAAATTCTGATAAGGGCACCTAATGCGACATGGAACCACTGCTTTTTGCACCGAGAGGCACTGGTGGCTAATTATGTGGTTCACCACTTTGATGAAGGTTTGCAAGATGTCATCAAAGTGGTGAACCACATAAAACGGAGCGCGAAGAAAAGCCGCTGCTTTTCAAATATATGTAAAGATTTGGGCTCTGAGCACATGCAGGTGTTGTATCACTCCAAAGTGCGCTGGCTGTCGAGGGGTAAGGTCTTGTCACCTCACCACCTTCCTCTCAGAGAATAACTCCTCATATGCTCAACTGTTTGACAATGACACCTGGTTTGCACTTGTTGCATATCTTGCTGATATTTTTGAGCACCTCAACACGTTAAACGTGTCTATGCAGGGGAAAGGACACAACATTTTTGAACATTCAGACAAATTTGTTGCGTACAAGAAAAAGATCACACTGTGGGTAAATCATTTATCCAAAGACAGACTGGACATGTTTCCAAACGCTTGCCAGGGAGCACAGCAGCTGGACACCACGGCCAAAAATGACTTGAAAAAAATGATCAAGGTGCGTCTCAATAAATTTCAAGCTCGGTTTGACGACCACTTCCCAGAGAGACATGGAGATAACGTTAATGCCTGGATAGGCGACCCTTTCAACGTCAACATGGAAAGCGTCATGTTGCCAAGCAACGAAGAACATCAGCTGATGGAGCTGTCATGTGACCAGACGCTGAAAAGGAGATTCGGCGACGTAAGCCTTTCCCACTTCTGGTGCAGCGATGTGATGGCTGAGTATCCATCTCTCGCCACTCTTGCAGTCAAAACGATCCTACCATTCAGCATGACCTATCTTTGTGAAAGTGGCTTTTCTACCTTGGTCCAGCTCAAGTCAAAGCGGAGAAACAGATTGAACACTGAGCATGATCTGAGAATAACTGTCACCCCAGACTTTGAAACTCTGATCAAAAGTTAAGTATATGCCCAACTGTCTCACTGACTTCCACAAAAGACAGGTTAGGTGAAGGCATCTTGTTTTGTAGCCTTATTTATTTTATGCAATTTTTATATTTAATTTTATTGTAGTAACTTTTATACATGTAGTTGGCATGGTCATCCTCAGTTTCTTACTAATGTACTCTGAGTACAGAGATATACAGAGAAGTGAAATATCTAATTTTGTGGCCTTATTTATTTTGTGCAGTTTTGATATTTAATTTTATTGTAGTAACTTTTATACATGTAGTTGTTATGTTCCTCCTCAGTTTCTTAAAAAAAATTACTCTTAAATTCACTTTGCATGCATATGCATGTTTAAATGTGTTTTTGAAGGCTATTTTTCAAAAATAAATTTGTTTGGTTTGTATTCTATAAAAGTGGGTCACGACTTAATGACCATGGTAAAATGTGGGTCCCGGGCTGAGACCAGTTGAGAACCCCTGGACTAGAGTACTGCATGTACACAAATAAATTCAGAGGCATCAAAAGCTTTTTGCATAGTTTTGAATGATAAATCGTACCAGCGTACTTTGATGTCAAAATGCGTACCTGCAGTGCAAAATGTTTACAGGTTGTCAGGTCTGAGTACAACAGATCTGGCTGCAGGGCAGGGGGGATAGTTAGCATACAACTCTTGTGTCTACTTAGGTTGAGGTGGAGTTGACCAAACTATCTCTATATCCTTATCATGTGGAGGAGATCCAGAGGGACCACCACCTGATTGGCTGACATCCTGCCGAGCAAGCCCATCACAGACAGAGCCGACATCACTTTGTGTGGCGAAATGTGCAACGAAATGTGTGACAGACACGCGTTGAGTGCTTCAGGCCTGGCTGGGGATAACTCCAAATTCCCTTTCACCTTGAGCGAGTCCATGTGCTCTCCCAGATAAATTAACGACTGTGAGGAGAGGAGAGCTCTTTCCCAATTTATGGTGAAAACCAGCAGCAACATGTAGAGAGACAATAAAAACAAACGCAATGGTCAGTTGTAATTTTGACATTTAAGGTAGCTTGATTGATTCCTGATATCAAAGCGTACATCCAGTAACATGAAAGAAAACACTCCACCTTAAACCGGTAGCTGTCAAATAGTGCCCACAGACTGTATGATAGTGGCACAGTGAATTTTAGTAGTAAAGATGAAAAAGCAGAAAAGCTTCCTCTTTTTGGAACAGCTAAAGGGTAAACATTTATGATGAGTTCTAAAACTTACTTAATGGCACCAGATACATGCCCACCTGGGGCTAGGTTTGGGTAACAGCAGGATTCATGGATGTGGTGGGCTTCTACCAATGCTCAGTAGGTTGGTTCAACCAGGTGCAGGCTGGTCATCTGTTTTTGAAAAGAGGGGCGGTGTGGAGCAGGCTGAGCAGAAGAACATTTTCAGAGATGCACCATAACTCATTTACCATAACAATATAAAGTTTAACCTTATGTTTGCTCAGATCAACACAAATAGTTATTCTAATAATGAAGACATACACAACAAAGCTGACAGCAAAGCTGGAAAAATTACCATCACATTCTTGTCATTTTGTGCAACAAATTCCAAGTAGTGTGCATATCTCCACCTCTCAAAAGACATCTTGAGCAGCTCTGCCATTTTTGCTCCGTGCCCTCCTCCATGAACTCAAGCCAAAGGCAGACACGTCACAAGTGAGGTCCAACGAAGGTTGCATTAATATGCATCAAAAAGGATGTTTGAGTTGTTTTTCTGTCCTGCAGATAATTGGAGAACTTAAAGTAACGCAAGTAACTGGATGATATTTTGATTAGTAACTGCAATGTAATTACTGAAATTATCGTGCTTGTGTGCGTGCATGTTTTTGTAGAGCCAACAGGAGTTGATGTGTATGCTCTGGATCAGATGACAGTAACTAACCTTTCAGACCAGGAGGCTTTGGATGACTTTCTTAACTCAATGAGTGATGACTTCAGTACTGGCTCATCACTTACCTCAGGTAACTTCCTCTCTTACTTTACAACCTGAAGCTGATGGTATTTGTTGTTGTTATGAACTTTAATTTCAGTAGATTCAGGTAGTGCAAAAAAACTGTAAGCAAATGGTTCTGCAATTATTACTGGGATCAGGGGACAAAAAATCCTTTGCTCTCTAGGCAGGAGTGATATTCAAGTATAATCCAGTAAAATTATGAATCTCCCCACTTCACTCTGGAGAAATAAATGGGTCATTAACTTATCCATGTTTTATGTGGATGTGCATAACAAAACTCAGATGCGATCCGAAAATTAAGCTTGATTTACTTAGTTTTACTTATTTACTTAATCTTCTCCAACAGGCCCAGACCTGGAGTCCTGCTCTTCTGAATCCTTGCAAAGCCAAATGAACCAAACCCCTGCAACGCACAACAGCATGTCCAGCCAGGACACAGCATGGGAGCCAGTAGTGGAAGCAGCAAGTGACGAGAGTGATGAACCTTTTGTGCAGTCAGGCGAGGAGGACGTTCAAGCAGATATGTCATTGGTTGGCCTGCAGGATGTTGGCACAGTGAGGGGCTGTGATGAGAGTGACCTTACAGGGGACTTGCCCTCTGGGTAACCTAGTAATCAGACCCTTGAAGCTCCTTGAATACTGGGTAGACACAAATGTGTATTTCCCCTTAAGAACATCTCTCTGGTGCCCCCCTTCTTTGATGTGCCACAGCTCCAGGCTTCAGCCAACATTAGCAGCCATGATAGTGCTTCGTCCTTTTGAAGTCTGAACTCAAAAACTGCTTTTAAAGATGTGATTTGAAAACATACCTTTTTGCTGAATTTATATGGTAAGAATACTTGTGCTTTAAGAAAGTGTGATCAGAGTCAGTAATGCTAACTAGCTGAGACTTTGTTGATTCACCATGTACCCGAAAGTATTTGATGAGTGTGTGGTTATCGATATAAACTATTTTCTGTGCATAGAGACCAATCAAAGCTTTTCCTTATTCTGACAAATATATAAACTGGCAATCAACAGTTCTTAAATGGTGATGTTGATTGGTGATGTTCTATATTCTATGAAAACCAGCAGGGAATGTACTTTTTCTGCTTAATTAAACTAATTCCTCCAACAAAGAGCTTTATTGTTGTCCAAAAACTATCATGAAAACATCAGTTATAAGTTCTGGGTTAAAAATGCAAGAGACTGAGTAGTTTTCAGGTTTACTAGAAGGATCAAATACTTCAACATCAGATTGCATGGCAGATCTGTAAATCTGAAAGTTAAACAGTCACCAAAACACTGCAAAGCAAGTTCTAGTAGTCTGAGAAACAGTTTTGCAATTTTACAGGTAAAGTAGCCTCCATTGTAATGATTTCCAAGTAAACAAGGAATTTCCAGATAAAAGTAGAACACGTTGCAGTGTAATGAAAAGAGAAGTAAACTCAGAAAGAGGTAAAAAGTATAAAAATTTTAAATGTTCTTTGGAGATTTTTTTGACAATAATCAAAATATTGAATAAGTGCAGACTTGTCCTTTAATATTTATGTCTGACATATAATAAATTCTCTCACCCTTCCCTTTCAATAAAAATAACAGTCTGTCTGTATATCAAGTTCCTATTACTTGTGGGCTTCATTTGTTTGTGGGTGTGTGTGTGTGTGTAAGAGAAAGGTAATGACTGCTACAACAGTGGGATGCAGTTTTTGGGAGATGTGAATTCACAAAATAGGTTCAATTAAGCTTAAATTTAGCTGCCGTTGTGCTGGTCTCTGATTCGCCTCATCAGCAGTAAATCTTTCTTAAATTCTAATGTGACTCAATGCACCGCTTAACTGTATACAAAGTAATAGCCCTGTCCGTAACTGACAGGTTCCCAGTGGTGGAGGTAAGTATTCAGAACATGTAAAAAGTCTTGAATTGATGCTTAAAAAACTCAGGGATTTGATATCTTAAAACCTGGACAAATAAAGTCAGACCCCTTTGTAGTAACATACTTTTCGAGGAACAATCAATGGCCAAGAGGTATTTGGACAGTCCTGTCTGAACATTAATGTGCACTTCAGGTGTGGAGTCCACATCTATTGAGTGGTCTCCCTGTTTGGTCAAAAGCTTGACTTACTGACCCCTCTCATGTTTTATTTGAAAAATCAACTTTAGTCATCAAATAAGGGTGAAAACAGGCTTACAGACTAGACTGACTGAAACTATAGTTACTCAGTCTGTTAACTGTTAAATGTGTTTGCATTGTAAGTAGGTGACAGTGTAACTACATTGACTGAGTTCTTAGTATAAAACTCTGTGATTAAACTGATTAGACCGCCACCACTCATTCATAATGTTGAATGTTTTCTATGTCGTTGACATTTGTTGTTTTTTGTGTTATGTATGTGAAACAATTTGTCTCAAGATGCAAGACAGATTTTATAAAAATATTGTAGTAAGAATATTTTTTAAAAAAACATCCATGAGTAATACGACCTCTATGAAGCCTTTTCAGAGGTGAAAAGAACGTCAGATAAGCTTTCAGAAGTGAACAGCAAGTGGATATGATAATAAAAAGAAGAAAAAGCCTATTTAGAATTTAATTCCTACAACATGAAAATTAGAACTACTAAAAATAGAAAAAAGGTTTGCTTAAGAAAATATGAACCACTATGACAAAACGCTTTGTCTTGTCGCTTTGTCCACTGAGAGACTCATGACTTCGGCGTCTCCGGTTGATGACCAAGATAATGGTTAATTTCAATTTTGTTTTAATGCTCCTCTCATGGGTCTATGGACTTGAGTCTGTCATGTGGCCCGAACGCCTGCATATTCTCGTCTTAAGGCGTTTTATTAGAGTCAGCGTGAGAGTCATGGGATCACATTCCGAGCGTATTTTACACTGCATGGAAATGGTAGCTCGTCTTATTGATTTGACAGTGAGTATTTTTAATTTGCATTGAACTTAATTTAAATTGGTGGTTTTTAGAATCTATCGCCAAAAAATAAAAATCAAAAACAAAAAGAAAGATAATACGTATATTGTCTATTAGATTGTCGCCTTCCGGTATACATTTTTTAAAAGTGGCGAAGAATTGACCCTTTCCTGTCTCTAACGGTACTCGGGTTAGGTTTAGTAATGGGGAGCGGTATCTGGTTAGATCTAGGGTAATAAAATTAAGCTAATCAGGTAGAGCAGGGTGGCTTGGGGGTGTACAAGAAACAGTTGTGAAAGTCCTGACATAACCCAATACCAAAACATGGCCTTAAATGCCCACTGAAAGCTGGCAGAAATAATTTCTAGAAATAGTCTAATAACACATAAAGAATAACAGTCAGATAGCATCTCTCTATGGGCTTTTGTTGACCACAGTTCCTATTTATAGTGAGTGCGCATCAAACCGACGTCGGTTTAGTGCTTCGACGTCTGACGTCACAGTCGGGCTGGGTTAGCAAATTGTGATAAAGAAATATTTATCTGGGGCATTTGGAGCGACAAACACTGTTAACGTGAGCCTCTCTGCCAAGTAAGCGATTAACTTAACTATCAATATTTAAATAGACCTATTTGTTTTCACTGTGATGGATCTATTTAACCAGAAGAAAACAGTAGAACAATTATCTAGGCAATGCTAAAACTGAGACACAGTGTGACCTGATATTAATGCTGAATAATGGCCATGGATATAAGATTTATCCTATGCAGATTGAAATTTGAACTGCGTCACAGGTCTGTTAAGTTGATCCAGTAAAAGGTTTAATCTTTTAATCTTTCGTTAGACTAGACCGTGTGGCTTGACCATGTTGCATATTTTCTCTACCGAATAATCCGTTGGATCGGACCATGGCATCGTATCGGCCGTGGGCTGACCGAATGATGTTTTTTAAGTGTGGGACAAACCACACTATTTTAACATTTATAGCTGAAAAAACGAGTGATATAAATAACCTAAATTGACTTTTATTTTGAAAAGCTACTGTGTCGTGAGCGTGCTTCACTTTTCCGTTTGACGTAATGTGAGTGATGTGTAACTCGCATTGTCACCTACTGATGCAGCTGAGGCACGGAGTGACAGCCGTCAATGGAGATAAACTTTGGGTTGACCTGCTACAGATAAGCACTGAAAAGCGTAAGGCCAATTCTAAATGTAGTATATTAAATAAGTCTTGAACTGCTAATTATTTTTACTGAGGTTGGCGGGGAAGCTGTCTGCTACGTTTGCAGCGGACATGTGGCCTGTTGTAGTCGAAGATTAGGTTCAGACCTTAAGCCCCAAATTCGAGATAAAACATAGAAAATACGATAAGTATCTGAAGATGAGGAGGAAAGAATAGCCGAGGCAATGCAATTATTCATTCCTCAAGGACTTATTACTAAGCTCCACTGAACGAAAGAAGCATGAAGCAGTTATGTGGTAGCTCACAAAGTAGATTTTTTTTTTTTTTTTTTTTTTTTTTTATGATTCAACGTGCTTTTTTGGGTCTTTTTGTCTTGTTCATTTAGTTGCGACATTTTACCCTGGTCAGTCCTGTAGCCTACATTAAGCTTTACAGACTCATGTATTTTTTTTTTCACAATCAATAGGCCCAAGTATGTGGAGTTATCTTCATTATAACTAATTCTGAAGAATAAATGCAAAGTATTTTTCTTTATATCTTGTAACGTTGGTGAATATAAAATTCGTTGATTCGGTATAACAGAACTTGCCTGTTTTTCTCATGCCTCACCTGGCTTGTTGGTCTACGGAAACTCACATAGGGGGCAGTGACAGATTATCTTGTTGTTATTAAGGCACTATACATAACTTAAGATATGCATGTTGCTGTGGTGTAATGTAAGTAAAAGCAGAAAATCTTGCAACTAATTATTCTATAAACTAATTAAGCAACCCTAGTCAAGTGAGAAGTATGTTGATGTAGATTAGGCTTCTTATAATTGGAAGTTAAAATTGACTCAAGTTAATTTATCCTGTAATTCTTGTCTAATGTTATGCATAACGTTTGCACAAGGCTACTCAGTATTTAGAAATTTTCCACTTTTACTCAAAACACTGAGTGCATTGATTTTGATTGTGACAGTTCTTCACAAGTACTTTTACTTACAGGATATGAATACTTTACCCAATACTGGATATAATATATATACATATGACAGCTGAGTGACTCTTTGAGAAGAATTTTTATTTGTCAGCCGGAGGGAACAAAACATAGCTAACCTGGTCTTAAGTTATAATGTCCAGTACAACCATTTGTTTATATTTTGTATTTCAGTTTAAACCCAAATACATGTTCAAAAAAATCCTTGAACATGGTGATTTAAATATTTAAAAACTGTAAGTCACTGAAATGCATATGTAATCAAACGTGTCTGAATTCTCTCACTCTCAACCGTGTTTAGGTTGTGTTAGGAGTGTTTTTTTAGCACTGTGACAGGCTGGTGGGCCACAGACAGGATGTCCAGTATGAGAGCAGACAGCAGCTGGTCCCAGCCTTGGGACTTCAGTAGCCTTATACAGACATGCAGCTCCAACATCCAGAAGATCAGCCAAAACAGTGAGTACTATCTCAGATACACGCAAGCAGAAGGTAACTTGTCCTGGGGTCTCATTTAACAACATAATGTGTATTGACCCATACTACTGCACAAAAGCCAAAATAAGCCATCCATATGGGAGAGATAACTGGAGGAGGGTGAGTGTAACAGTTACTGCAGTGTTGCAGCTGTGCAGAGTAAACCTAACATCAAATTTGTGTTCACTTCAGTTATTTTACACATAAAAAACAAACTCTAAAAAAACAAATAGGGATCTGCTTTTTCATATGAAGTAAAATTTAAGGTGTGAGAGGCACCCCAATTCACCACCTTACCATCTGTGTCATCAATTTCCATTGTCTCCAAAAAGTTTTAATGTTTGGGTAGAAGTTAACTTATAGGTACACACACTCTCTTAAAGTTTGTTTTTATAGGCACAATTTTTGCACAGGAAGTGGTGTACACCTTTGTAGGCCCTATTTTTTTGTTAACATGCAACAGTTACAAATGAGATCCCAGAGATGCCAAAAAGAGTTGGTTCTGCTTGTTTACTGAAGTTGTTCTTTTTCTCTGAAGCTGGGCAGATAAAAAGTCTTCTCTACCAACTGGAGACTAGGCAGGAAACCTCAGAGCTCCAGGAGAGACTGTAAGTACTGGCCTGTGATTACAGTATCCCAGGTAATCTCACATATTATCATTATTTGATAAAGTGTGTGACCAATAAAATATTTGGAGAGAGGTGTTGCCAGTGTTTATGTTCCTCTGCAGCCAACAGCTCCAACACTACACCAACCAGCTGGCTAAAGAAACAAACAGGCACCTTAAGGAGCTGGGTTCACTGCCGCCACCACTGTCTCCATCTGAACAGGTCAGTCTGAAGACACTTCAATCACAACATTAATGAAACCTCACATTTATGTATGTCAAAATTTGTAATTATGATAGACTCCATTTGATGCCAGTATTATGGGCATTAACTCTTCGATTTGAGTAAGCAAAGTTCCTCAACCTCTCATCTGACATGCCAAAAAATACAGCAAAACAGGAAGCTGTGGATTTTATGGAAAATTTTGTCTTTCAGTTAGCCTCTTTTAATAAATATTAAATAACTATATAACATTTATATTGTAAGGCCTGCTCATTACAGTGGGCATGTATTTTCTCGTTTCTGATTGTAATTACCCACCATAAAATATCATACCATAGAATATCAATCTTTGAAATTAAAAAAAACATTTAGAGCATATTAAGTTTAGCTAAAATCTGAAGTTCAGTCAAAATATGGGACATCTATATCTATGCTTTCCACAATAAAGTTCTCCACTGACCAAAAAAATCTTATGCCCTATCCTGACCCCAGCCTGAAAAAGTTTGCAATTTTTTTGTCAGAGCCTGACTTTAGAGGGACACTAGTATTGCTTTCAGTTCTCAATGATACTGGCAAACAAAGCACACACACTATGAAGAATCAAGTTTGTATAATCCTCAATTATAATTACCCATGGAGCCCCTAAAGGGACATGACAGAAAAAAAAAAATCTTTAAGTTTTTCTTGCGCACAAGAAACTTCCTGCACAGGAGACCATCCAGACCTCAAAATTTGTTCTAAATGTAATTGAGGGACAATATAATGTTGATAACTAACAAGCAAAGCAGTGATGTCCTTGTAATGAATGCAAGGTTAACATACAGCTCTACTAACGCCTGCACCGTCATTTTCATGCATAAACATAGCGTGGGTGGTCTCCAGTGTGCAAATCTTGTGCACATGATTTAGTTTATCATGCAGACCAGATAGTTTTCTCTGCACATGTAAAACTTGAATTTTTCTTTTTCCTTTTTTTTTTCGCCCAAAGTTTTTTCCCCCCATGTCCCTTAAGGGACTCCGTAACTACAAGTACCAGAGACAATTATGGTCAGAAGTATCAAAACTAACTGTCCATCACAGAGAAGCATAATGCAGTAGAGAATATGTAATCCAGCAGCTCATAAATAAATAAAGATTTCCTACCTTGATCAGTTGGCTGGTTGTTTGTAGTGGTAATCGAATCAAAAGATACTTAAATGAAAGTTCTTCTGAATCACACAGATTTTTTCTAGAAACTCTCCTTATTTAATTTTGTAAGTATATGTGAACTACTTGAAGTACTTTAATTGAATATGCTTTATTAGGAAAAAAATATATAAAAAAAGGAAAGTGAAAAATCTTTGATTTTGACCTCCAATAAGCAATGGAAAAAAAAGTATCTTTTTTCAACAAAACAACGCTCTTTCAATTCATTGAAAGGTTACTGAGTAATGGAAGTCATGAAAAGAATGTGAGGATAATCATGCAAACTTTACTTACATATTTTTAGCATGGAGTGGGCCAGACTCGTTCCATACCAAGAAATCAATGTCCGTCTTTGATATGCCTTTCTTTAGTGTGTTTCATGCTGCATTTATGATTTAAAAGCAGTGGGTAGTAATGCATTACAAGTAATGTGCTTGAGTATATAAACTTTCTCTTTTAATCAGCCAATACCTTTGTTCCTTTTTAAAACTGCACTTCAACCCTTTACATGACTTATTCTTAATATTACGCTTTTTAGCCTGTAATATGATATTATTTTTCTTTATTTGTCAAGGACACACCATCTGTGTTTTGACCACAATGGGACAATGGGGGTTAAAAATCTCTCAACATCAGGCAGATGAAGTGCTTTGTGTGCCTGCAGAGATCATGCTTTTAAAACTCATCAGATAACTTCTAAATGTATACTACAGTAAGCTGCACAAACTAAAACTGTTACATATAGTGCCTTAATGAACTGTTGGTGAAATTGTAGTTAACTAGCTAACATTAGCTATTTTAATTTGTCAAATGTAAGGTTCATCTTCGATGTGGGATAATTACATCAAAATTGTAACTTTAGGGCTTTGTTAAAGTTGAAAGTAAATAAAAAGAATGAATAATAATAAATATTTGATTTTAAATCTGCATACATTGAAAGTACCATAACTTAATGACAAAGTAATGTATTAACAAGGTACTTCTTACTTTTACTTGAGTTGGTTTCTCAAACCTAAACTGTCATTTTTACTTGAATTATTTTTTATTAGAGTTGTTGTTCTTGTATTTGAGTACAGGTGATACAGTACTGCAGTCACCAGTCTAAATCAACACACTAACTCTCTTTTTAATTTCACCATAATGTATCTGTAAGTATTAGTTTTATCATCTGAGCTATAATTTGTCCATAAAATAAAATGAAAAGGGGAAAATGCCTGTAGCAAGCTAAGGTCTTCGAACTGCTTCTTTTGACTGTCCAAGAGTTCAGAATGCCAAGATAATCAGTTAACTTTGATGAAAAAGAAAGAAAATGTAAATAATTTGATTTGGGATGCTGATGGATATGAAAAAAATGGTTCAAAATAATTATCAATCAATCGGTAAATTGTTGAGCACAACATTGCACGTGCACCTTAAAGGAGAAAAATTATATTCTTAGACAAAGTGTGGTATAGGTTTATGATAGATAATGATTTTTATATTGAATTCTGAATTTTATCAGCAGCCAACGGAAACAGAGCAATCCAGAAATTATGTGCCCTGTGCACTTTGTTAAAAAAATAAGCTACAACACTTGAATCATCTGCAGAGGAGATTGGCTGCTTGGCTGAGCCAAGATGTCAGAAGTCTGTGAGAGCTCTGCTTTTTCCTCCTTTAATGTGGGAAAATTTCACCACATCAGTGTTGTCCACAGTGGAGCAATATATTAAAGCACACAATTAAAAAGCTCAGTGAGAAGATCGAAACTAAAATAGGGCCAAGAACAAACCCTTGAGACATAATTCAAGATTGCAGCATGAAACTTGTCATTGTTGACTGCCAAAGAAAACTTCTTATATAAAATGGAATATCTACCTACCAAAGAGCAGGCTAACCCACTGCATGAGCATTTCATTTTTTTGCACTCAGCTTGCGTTAGAATGCCACATTAGTCAGGGAACAGTTCAAGATAACAATAATGAAGCATTCAAAATCTCTGATGATGTAACATGTTTGTGGATCTCAACAGTAAGAATAAGTTGAATAAAGATACAAGTTTAAAAGAAAGTCTCCTGTCTTAGAATATTTATCAGAAATGAAAACTTTTTATGTCAAGACATTTAATGTTATGTCTATTGTGTCATTAATTAGGTCTTTATACAGCAGCTTCCAATGGTGGATGTCCACAAGACACTAGTTACAGTTTTAATAGACACATATGCATGCAACTCCATAACAGTGTACTATGAACAATCAATGTAACATTTATATATAGCTTCAAATTGCTGAATGAAGGGACTTAAAGGCTCTTACTCATTTTAAAGCCAAATCTGAATATGACAGAAGAGGGTGACGTCAGCCTTGTTGTTGTTTGTTTAGCCCTTTCCGTAATGTCAGTGTTGACATTTTTGGCAGGCTGCCTGACATTGTCCATTTATTTGCTGAGTAAATGTAACAATTATCTGACTTCTCCGACTATAAATATCAATACTTCACAAATTTAGCAATTTTTCCTTTCCTTTTATGAGCATCAAAGAGTGCTCTTCCTTTTTTGTTGTTCAATTATAGAACTTGTCAAACTTACTGATGTAACATAAAATTCTAACTGTAAAAGTGTAATTTTCCCTACTCCCAGTAGTTTCATTATTTTGTTTTTTAAAATGATTCTGTTGAACCACAATTCAAAAGCAATGTCTGATTTTCATTAGTTAATTTTCAGTAAATTTTTATTTATTACTACTTCTGTCAGTTTCAAGTTATTTCAGTGACCATTGTGGGTTTTTCTTTCTTTAATGGAAGGGTACCAACAATTTTTTCCACGAGTGTAATAGCATTTAAAATACATTGTAACGTTCTTTTTTCTATTCTGGCCACTACACTCCAGAGGCAGCAAAAGCTGCGGAAGGAACGCCTGATGAATGATTTCTCTACAGCCCTAAACAACTTCCAGGTTGTGCAGCGCAGGGCTGCTGAGAAAGAGAAGGAGTTAGTGGTCAGAGCCAGAGCTGGATCCAGAGTAATTGTAAGTACCAAGCTTTGGATTGGAAAAAAGCTGTAAAAATCTTAATATTAATTATATTAATATATTAATAATAATCATTGTTAATAGTATGAAGTAATTATTTTGATTAATTCTAACACATTTGCTCTAAAAAGTGATGTGAGCTGATGCTGATTAGACTTTTTTGTTCCCCTCTGCAGGGAGACACAGGCAGTGTGAATGAACAGCTGGTTACATTTGAAAAGTGAGTTTCTTAAGTGTGTTTTGAAATAATTTATCTTCAGCACATTCTCCACCATTTGTTCTTATGCATTTTATAATGAAAAGCTAAAGCAAGGCCAAAATATGTTCCTCCTCTGTTTATTGAAATACTGTAGAGTTAGTACAGAGCTGTTAAATAGCAACAGTCTTCAGTTTAACACCAGTGGATATGATGGGAGTGTCCAGATCCATGTTTTTAGTTAGTGGTGTATTTTCTATATATACATATGTAAATTATGTCACATCAGACAGACATTTTCTGTCCTTAGCAATGCACTGGCATTGTCATTATTTATGTAAGCCTATACATGTGTGTGAGTTTCTTGTGTGTGTATGAGTTTCTGGTGAGCAGGTTGGCACTTAGTTGAGAAGCCACCTGGCATTAGTGTGTGTATGTGTATGTATGCTGATTTGTGTTGTAGAGCGCTTTCAAAAGGCTAGAAAAGTGGCAACTAGGTACAGTCCATTTACAGTCCATTTTTTGATGCATCAATTGCATCAATAAGGCAAAAGTCAGCCAATATACATTTTAGGTCACCTGCTCAGTTTTATCCATTGCATAGACTAACTATGAGAGAGAACTTTTTAAGTTTTTACATCTTTGAATGTCAGTATCTTAGTCTTGATTATTCACTAACAGATTTTCCAGATCCTTATACAAAATGAATATAGAGATGTACTGTACTGTTTAGATTTTTTTAAACTCTTAAATCATAATACTAGTGTCCCCCTTAAAAAAATTAATTGTTGACTCTAATTTCAAGCAGCTACCATGGCAGGATTACCTGTCAGTGGGCAGATTTTGGCTATATCTTGAAGTTTATTGGTTAAGTTTAAGGAGACTAATGAAAAAACAATACAGTTTTACACCGCATAACACTGCCTAACATTTTGCCAAAATAGATTAATGATAACACATTTCCATCTGTCATAAGGGGTATATTGCTGCTTTGAGTTGTGTATATAAAGGTTGGAACTGTATGATTGTGCAGGGATGATGAGAGGGGTCAGAGTCAGACTCAGACTGAGGAGCCCACCATTACAGAGGAAGACTTGGAAATCATCAAAGAGAGGGAGACTAACATCAAACAGCTGGAGGTATCAACGTGAACTTCTAAACATTTGAAGAAACACTGCGGTGTTGTCACATTTAGATCTTCACATCATTTCACCCCCTCCTGTATTCTCCAGGCTGACATTATGGATGTGAACCAGATCTTCAAGGACCTGGCAGTAATGATCCATGACCAGGGAGAGATGATTGGTAAGTCAGAATAAACTGAGGTTAGCATTAAGCTGATCTTTTACAAATGCAATTTAGATAAGAGTTTGTGTGCTCTTCCTCATGTGTTTTATTAACAGATAGCATTGAGGCCAATGTTGAGAGTGCAGAAGTTCATGTAGACAGAGGGACTGTCCAACTGCAGAAGGCAGCCTATTACCAGGTAAGACAGAGGGGCTGGACAACATGGTGAAAACACTGCATGGACGATATTTGCAGAGATTCCAGTCGTAATAAAGTACACAGACGAAAATACGTTTGACGGTGTTAAAGGATCAGTCTGGAGTTTTTTGACATTCCAGACGAAACCAGCTATTAATGTATTCTGCTAACATGTATTGTGTCTGTATCAAAGCCTTATGTAAATCCTAAATTCAATAGAGCTGCATTGTTGTCTCACACATGATGAGCTACACTTTTGCACTGGCTAATATTTTGCACTTTTACCATTAACACGCATGCACACGCACGCATTCACGCATTCACACATTCACACATTCACGCATTAACACACACACACAAACACAGAGGCATAGTTTTTTACTTTCAGTCTGTTTCACATATGCTGACTTGCTGCACCAAAAAGGAAAAAAATCCAACAGATGTACTATTTTTCACTGATTTAATAAGAGTTTGATGAAAACGAAAGTGATCAGCTGTTGGAAATGACTGAATCTTTTTAAAAATTAAATGAAATATTTTTGATCAGCTTTATGTCTTCAGTATGAACCAACAGAATTTGAGCATAGTGCCAAGAGAATGTGGGAAAGAGAAAGTGGGGAGAGACAGACCAACACATTGGTCTTGGATCTTTTATGAAGATTAGTTAACAGTAAGGAAAAATAAATCAAATAAGTAAGCTTGGTAAGTATACTTAATAAATACACTACCAGTCAAAAGTTTGGACACACCTTTTCATTCAATGTTTTTTCTTTATTTTTTACTACTTTCTACATTGTAGATACATACTGAAGACATCAAATATATGACGCAAGATATATAGAATTATGTAGCAAAGAAAAAAGTGTTAAATAACTCTAAATATGTTTTATATTTTAGATTCCTCAAAGTAGCCCCCCTTTGCTTTGTTGACAGCGCTGCAAACCCTTGGCCTTCTCTCAATGAGCTTCATGAGGTAGTCACCTGAAATGGT
>JAQMCX010000057.1:20757436-20796417 GCA_029814765.1 Acanthurus leucopareius | reverse complement strand
CTGGCCTGAGTCTGAGTCCCAGATGAGACCCTCAGGAACTCAGATAAAGGGCAGAAACTCAACTTCCCAGAGTCCCCTAGAATTCACACCTAGGTGTGAACACAGACTATAAAAACCATCTCTGCCCCTGCTCTGGCTCTTCTTGCCTCTTCTCCAGACGACCTTTTCTCCTCTCTTCTCTCCTCCTGAGAAGCCCTACAGGGCAGAGGACACATTCCTCCTTCTCTTCCCCGCAGCCCCACAGGGCTGAGGACTCAGTCAGACTTCTCCAGCAGTCCTGCTCAATGCAGATTGCTACACCGCACTCCTCACCGAGAGCAGCGACGCGAGAGCCTGCCAAAGGATCAACCAAGAGTCAGCAAGTTAAGTTAGCATCAGCGGCCAGGACACAAGGTCTGCCAGCTGAGACTTAGAAGCAACGGGAGTCACAAACCAAAGTTAGCCCCTAACTTATGGAGCAAAGGAGCAAGGAGTAGTCTTCAGAGACCCAGGGTTCAGAGGGTCAGACCAACCTGTAACCAATCAGGAAGCCTCACAAACCTGCAACTTATTGGACTCAACGTCATCACAAGCCTGCAGCTTCATGGACTTGACAAAGCAACGCACTCAGTTCAACCAAGTCTACAAACAAAAATATAATAATTTACAATAGCGTTTTTCTCTTACCATGCATGTTGCTTAGTGGGACTTCTGGCATTCCTTGCCTTGAACAATCCTTTTCAAATCTGGTTTATAGTCAGAAGCAATTCTTTCACATGTGTGTCTGTCAGAACAGATCGATGCTTTGATTTCACTTGTGTCAGGGTAGAAAACACAGACTTGCAGACGTATGTTGACCCAAACATTGACAGTATCTTTTAAGCGCAGCCCGTTTGACATTGGGGTATTTTTCCATTGGCACACTTTTCCAGAACTTGATGGTCCCTTCCCTTAAAGCAGGTTTCAGTTGGTTCTCTTCACAAAGATCGATCATCTCCAACTCAGCCGCAGCCTCATCTGTGACTAGCAGGGCTTTCAAACAGTCCGTCTCCACATTATAAACGGGTCGATGAGGAACGTAATCTGTGGTCTTTTCAGTTGTAGATCACAGAACCGGGTCACAAAGTTTTCATGCAGACTTTCAACCATTGTTGCATATCTGGCTGTTTGCTTATTCAGGGCAGCGCTGGTGACTTGCCCAGTGGCTTTTAGCAGAGTGGGAAAATGCGTTAAATCTCCCTTTTGAATATGTGTGTTGAACAGCTTCAGTTTGTTAGCAAACCTAAACACACCCGTTCACAGATCTGATCATGGTTGGCACTCCAGCCGTGGCTAATGCAGTTAGTTTTGGTATGGGCAGATTTGCTTTCACAAATGCAGCCATCACTGTTTCTTTCACATCTATGCCACAAGTTCTGTCTTTTAATGACACAATATTGCGTTTTTCTTTGATCACACCATTGTTTGACATAGACCGCACAAATATTCCGAGCTGAGGCTTGTCTTGTATGTCACAACACTCATCCAATGCGACACCAAAATACTCACTTGCTTGAAGTTCAGAGTGCAGCTGTGATTCAATAGCCACGTTAATGTCCGATATTCTGTGTTCAACAGTGTGGCGGGACAGTTGGATGTCTGATACCATTTGTTTTAGTTTGTCATTTTCAGGAGACAAGATTTCAACAACGTCACTGGGGCATTTTTTGACAAACTCCCTTTCACTGTATGGCTTTTTAGCATGTGCAATGTTCCTAGCCAGTTGATACGATCTGAGCGATACTTTCTCTGAGTGCTTCATAAATTTTTGGAACAATTGTGTCTGCTTATCTGCCTGACTTTTCAAAGTGACCAACTTGTGCTTGCGAAGTTCAGTCCCCTTTGGATATTTCTGGTCGATGTTGGCATGGAGTAAACTGAAGTGGCACTGAAGATTTGAAGCTTTGAAATGCGCTAATGATGCCTGACATATAAGGCAGAATGGCTTGCCATTACGTTCAACAACAACAACAAAAAAAACTCTCCGTCTCTGTTAAAAACGTCCTGTGTTCATCTCCATATTTTTGCTGTGCATTTTTTCCCTGCCATTTTGAGAGCAACTTGACACAATACTCAACAATAAGGTTTTCCCTCCCGAAAATTAGCATCAAACGTGCATGTGCATGAGATAAAAATACCATATTGAACTCAAGCTAAGTGAACGCGCATACATATACACATTTAAAAAAACACAAACACAAAATTCGACATGAGCGTAAGAGTCGCATGAAACCGGACAAAGAGCCGCGGGTTGGCCAAGCCTGCTCTATTCAAACTGTATGGGAGGCTACCTGCCGAGGTTGGATAATCAGCCATGCATCAGCAAACTCAGAGAAACTGTTGCAAAGAAAAATAAACTACATATGGAACTCAAAGCTTTGGAATTGCAGCACATGCAGGATCCCAAAAACTAAACGTTAAAGAAATCTCTCCTCTCAACAAGGGATGACTTACAAGCGTTACTACATGAAGAGACTGCCTTTGCCCTCTATAGACTCCGTAAGAAACATTTTGAATGTGGGGATAAAGCAGGTAAGATGCTTGCTCTTCATCTTAAAACAACTAGAGAGCAAGCAATCAATCCCAGCTATAAAAAGTGCTGAAGTAGCCATTATAAATGATCAAAAATTAATTAATCATGTATTCAGAGACTTCTAATCCAAATTATATCAGAGTGAATGTTCAGCACAAGATTACAATCTGAACACATTCTTAAAAAATGTGTCACTTCCCACATTAGGTGTTTCCCAGAGAGATGAATTCCCAACACAACCAACGAAGATGTGTCTGCTGTAAAAGCACTAGCATCTGCTAAGAGCCCAGGAGGAGATGGCTTCACAGTTGAATTCTACAAATGCTTCCTGGATGTGTTAGTCCCATTGCTGGTTAAGTTGTACAATGACATGATAGAAAATCAGACAATGTGATTGTCAATGCCTACTGCTACAATATGTCTACTTCCAAAACCTGGCAAAGACCCTCTGTTAATGAGTAATTTTCGGCCCCTTAGTATTTGGTAAAATCTTTGCTCTTCGTCTGGAGAAAGTTGTTCCATCCCTTGTAAACCTGGACCAAGGGGGATTCGTAGCTGGGCGCCAGTCTGCTAACAACATGAGGAGGCGCTTTCAGGCAATGTATAGGGCAGGCTCTCTTTAGCATCTAGCAATGGCAATATCGCTGGATGCTGAGAAAGCTTTTGACAGACTGGAGTGGACATATTTATTTAAAATTCTTTCAAGATTTGGGTTTAGTCCTGTATGTATGAACTGGTTTAGAACACTATCATGATCCGCTCTCCTCAATCAAAAGTAATAATATCTTTTCTGACCCCTTCCATCTGTATCGAGGGACATGTCAGGGGTGCCCAATGTCCCCTTTAATCTTCATCTTAGCACTGGAGCCTTTAGCTTGTGCTATACGTGATAATTGTGACATTAAGGGTATCCCAATGGGTGGTCATCAGTTTAAAATTAATATTTTTGCTGATGATATTTTATTGACCGTATCTGACCCACTTAGGTCCATCCCTACTGTGTTGGAGATGATTAAATCATTTAGTCTTTTATCAGGTTACAAAATAAACTGGGGAAAAAGTGAGGCCTTCCCATTAAATCATTTTACCTGCTCAACTCATTTAAGCTCTGCCCCCTTTGTCTGTAAACCCGAAGGTATGAAATATTTAGGCATAATTATAAGATCACCAGTTAATAAGATTTTTGAAGCCAATGATCCAGGTTTACTTAAAACAATTAAAGACAATCTGAAAAGATGGTCAACCTTACCACTATCTTTATGGGGAAGGATAGACTTATTAAAAATTAACATCCTCCTGAGATTAGCTCATATAATTTCATCCATCCCCCTTCAGTTCCCTCAGAGTTGGTTTAAAGACATTCAAATTATATTCTCTGCCTTCTTATAGAAAAATAAAAAGCCCAGAATTAATCATAAAAAATGTCTATACTGAGGAACAAAGGAGGTATGAGTGTGCCTGATATGTATTTATACTACCATACGTATAATGCTAGATTCCCCATTCTATGGGGGTATAGTGTCAAATGTTGCAAGGGAAATTGGGATTGGCTAGAGCAGGGGTCGGCAACCCGTGGCTCTGGAGCCACATGCGGCTCTTAAGCCACCTTGTAGTGGCTCCCTTTGGCGTTGGCAAAAAAGATGAAATGGCAGCACTGTGTGTCAGCTCCGTGCTCTGCCGTTCGTCATTATCCGCCACATCCAGACGTACTCCGGCAGCCGGACAGCCAAAGTGAACAAGACTCACGAACGCCATATTATTTAATTACCTGGGGTACTGTCAGGGTACGTCCGGATGCAGTGGCTGATGATGGACAGCAGAGCATGGAGCTTTACCTGCAGGCAGTTTCTTAAGTGTGCGACCCCTGCGGTAAGCTAACCATGAATAAATCCAAAAAAAGGAAAGTCTCAGAAGAAAATAGAGAGCTAAATTTAGCGTAGACAAATTCATTTGCCTTCACCTCTGATATGATGACAATTGTGGTGTTGATCCTCAAAGAAGAGATGACACGGGATGAAAAGTAACAATGTTTAATTGCAGATCTGGGTTCTCCACTATCAGCGCATGCAGTATAAGTCAGAGAGAAGAGAACAAAGAAACTGTGAAGATCCAGGAGTCTATATAGGCAGATACATATGGAGCCACTTAAAAAGACAAACATTGCATCAACTGACCAGGTCCTATATTCCAGACTTTCTGGCGCCTGTTCAAGACTGGACCTGTCACTCACCTATTATACACAAATAATCCATGTTACCCTATAGCTACCCATATGTTCCTAATTTTACATCCTTACACTGCCCATCAAAAAAATGCATGTGACAAAACATAGTTGAGTGACCTAGTCTTGCAGTCTGAAAAAAACAGAGATTCCAAGACAAAACGAGCAGAAGTCTGATGGTCTGTAAGTGTGAATAAAAATAAGACTTGCTGACCTCTGGATGTCTGCATGTGTGAACTAAGCTTAAATCACTTCTCTCTTGTAATATCTTTACAGATCACTACTTTTGTTTTTCCTTTGTGCCTCTCATCTCCTCCTTATCACTCTGCAGCCATTGGAGCTGCTGTGGCACTCCCTTGATGAGTGGCTAGTGCTCATCTCCACAGAGCTGAACAGAAATAAGAAGAACCCATCTTCTTCTTCCAGCAGCGAGATAGCCTCTCTGCTTCTTAAACAGCGGGAGGTTGACCAATCCGGCTCCACGCCAAAGCTCCCCTCTCTGCTGGACCCTCAGATTGTCATGGAAACTGAGGTGTATGCCGATGGGGAGGATGTTATCTCTATGACAGCCAGTCGTCTCAGCGCTGTGATCCAGGCCTTCTACATGTGCTGCTCCTGTCAGATGCCACAAGGGTCTGTGCTCAGCCTTCATTTGTCAGCCGTCATCCAGTATCTAATCAATATAAAAAGAAACCTAATTAAACATGGAGCATCAGCTGTGAGATAAAAATTGAACAGTATCAAAATCATGTTTATTTTTTTCATAGGCTCACATTTCTGCTACTGCCACAGTGATTGCTTCTAATCCTGTACTAGTGCTAATGCTAGTACTGCTACCGCTGGC
Source organism: Acanthurus leucopareius (assembly GCA_029814765.1). Taxonomy (NCBI): domain Eukaryota; kingdom Metazoa; phylum Chordata; class Actinopteri; order Acanthuriformes; family Acanthuridae; genus Acanthurus; species Acanthurus leucopareius. Next base: position 20,790,801 of record JAQMCX010000057.1, on the reverse strand, counting down.
ACTTCCTCTGCTACTACTGGTTTTTCAACACTACCACTGCTGTAACCAGAACTACAACTACAACTGCCTGTACTGTTACTTTTACTACTTCTGCCTTTATTTCTGGTACTACCAAGGCCATTTATGCTGAACTACTGCTGACACTAACATCACAGTCACTAATTATTAGGGATGAGCAGTTAAGCTGCCGGTCCCTTTTTTTTTTCCCTCAATGTTAATATTATTGTTCTTCTGAGGAAATACAGCTCCCCATGTATAAAAATAAACCAAACTTTGCACATAGGTTCAGTCCCACACCAAACTTCCTCAGGTGCAAACACAAGCCAGAGTCCTAATGGTAGCGCTACAGCAACTATCTAAATTTTAAAAGTTTGAAAATTCATCACAAATTATTTGTACATGCCACAGGTTTGAAACATAACCAAAAATGTAGGCCCAGTTGTGAAGAAACAGTTGTAAACTTCACTGTGGTACAAATTATGAAGTCCATCACTCCATTTTTTAAAAAACTATAAAAGTCATTAAACCTATATCCTCTCACAATTTTTGCTCAATTGACACCAAACTTTCCAGGGGGCATCTTCAAACTGTCCAAGACAAACAATTTACTCAGATGTTTGATTTATCTGTGTGTTAAAATGTTTGACTGTAAACAGTGCTGTAAATATATACTTGAAAATTCTTGCTCAATCTTCTAGGTTCATGAAAAAAATAATAGTTCTGGTGGTGGCGCTACAGCAATCGTTCAGTGTTTAAAACTTTTAAACAAACTTTTAAACAGCTGCTGTAAATTCCTGCAAAGTAAATCTCTGACGTTCATGGAAAAAAAAATGTTTCTAGTATTTGTTTCCTTTCAGTTTCTAGAATGTATTTTTGATTTGGAAACTGTTGAAGCACTAAATTGCACAAAATGCCAGTTTTTACACAGTATTGCTTTAGTCTCCATAAAACAAAGATGTTTGTATCCTTGTGGACAAGGAAAGATATTTTCCCCTGCATATGTCTCTGTGGATAAAAAGTCACAATTTATGTGGCCTATAACTATTACTAATTTGACTACCATGTGGTGTCACTATTTCTCTCTCTCAGTACTTTGTTGATCAAAAGCTGAGATAGCTCCCACTGTGACCAGAACTGCGTCAACAACTTCCGGTTTGCTTCCACATTCAACCTTTTTTTTTTTTTAGCCCTTCTTCAGGTCAATAAATATATGCAATTTGGTTATTAAAGATGCTATAGATAAATAGATCTGTAGATGTCTGTTTCTCTAATGAGCCATCTACCTTTGTTTTTTGTTTTATGACCAAATTCTTCTTTAATCACCATTCTTGGTTCATGGTGTCTTCTATTGTTATCCAACACAGTGGTCAGTTTAGAGATTTTGTGGTTTTAAATAGAAATGAGTGATATATTGTTGCTATCCAACTCTTTCTTTCTCACTTTATCTTCCTCACTGTTTGCCTCCCTCTCTTTTCCCAAACAGAATGACATCTCCTCGTTTCATTGAGTTTGTATGCAAGCATGACGAAGTGCTCAAGTGTTTTGTTACCAGGTGAGTCAGCAGGGCCCTCTGCCATACTTCAAACTCCTCACACAGTACTGAGACAATGAGTATTGCTGTAGCAACTTCTTTCCTTGTTATTCATTTCCTTACTGGTCTCTTTGTTCTCTCACTTCCACTCTTTTTATCTTTCTGTTCTCCTCTCTGCATGTTCTTCAGGAATCCAAAGATCATCTTTAACCACTTCCACTTCCTCCTGGAGTGTCCAGAGTTGATGTCACGGTTCATGCATATTATTAAGGGCCAAGTAAGACACAACAATGTATTGAATTAAGTCTTGAAAGGAACTTAAAGTAGCACAAGTTTGAAAGCTAAAATTAGTCATTCAGAAAATGTGTTTTGCTTCTTACTGAACAGAAAGTAACAGTTGCATTAAGTCATTAAGAGTGCAACCCATGTACACCTTTTCTTAAATTGATTTCAGTGCCTCCCTCTTATTGTTTAAATTGTCTGTTGCCACATAAGACACAAGGCATCATACAGTAGGTGTACATATAGGAAATATGCTTACCAAATCATCTTTATTTTGCTCCCATGTTTATCATTCATTTATATTTATTCATTCAATACTTATTAAATTTATTAACTGACTTCTCATTTCAATATTACAACCTGGTATCATTGGTCTTGCAGAACTAATTATTTCCCCATTAGCTGATAGTAATTTTAGTCTGTCAATCGAAGAGTAACAAGCAATAAATCTGATAGCTAATGCTTGAGTAAGTAATTATTGGGAGTAAGAAAATGGTAATAAATAATAATGACGACTTGAAAATGAAAAATTGAATATCACAATATCAATATGATCTCCACTACATGCATTAGTGGATGCACGTAGTAGTGCATTCACAAAATGCATTAGTTCATTTTTTGAAAATTGAATTTCACAATAGCACAATTCTAAGTAAAACTGAAAATGCAACAATTCACTTTGCATTTATTTTCAAAAGCTTATCCTATAACGGTATCCTGCTGTACAGTGGACAATACAGTGTATCCTGTCACTTTGAATGATACACTTGAATCACACCATTGTCTCTGTGTATGTGTTGAATCAGGGATGACCACAAAGTCATCCCTGCAATAAGTGACTTACTTCCTGCACCTGCCAGAAGATGCATGTTGTAGTTTTAACTCCACTTTGGCAATTCTGCGTTAAATTTGAGATTTAATTTATTTATATTTTTTTGAAAGGTCAGCATAGCTCCTCATGTCAACATATTTAATTTCAAAAAGGCCATGTTGGGGTTTCTTTGATGGGTTGAAGATGACCTCATCTGGAGATGAGTCATAGAGTGTCGGTGTGAATTGCAAACCCACAAAGACCACTTGATCTGGTTGTATATCTGATTGAAATCTGCTTCCATTGCAAGACATCTATTATTGCTGTCTGCCTGAGTCTTTGGAAAATCAGCCAGCTGTTCAACAGAGGTCTCTTTAGCGTGTTACATTTCCACAAAGTGTAAAGAATTAAATCCAGGGGTCTGATGCATAAAACTCTGGATGGATCTATGGGTGAAAGAGTGTCTATGCACAAAGTCGGACATTGTGCATATGGGTTCTTTTCATCAGATTTATTGAGCTGTGCATACTACTCATGGTTCTGCTTCATAAATCTCAGTCATTGTGTAAATGTTCACGAACCTAATGCTTGCTCCTACTTCCTGCCATAAATGGAGGTCAACCCTACCCTAATTAACTAATTTCAATATAAAATTGTGGTTGCTGCTCATTCACTCTTCAGATATGGTGAAGAGAACAGCAGGAAAGAATCGAAATTTCAACAAGTGTAAAACTGAGATGCACAGCTATATGTAGTGCTCACTAGAAATTGACAACACCTGGACCTCTAAATCAGTCCACAGCAACATCAGTAATATGTATAACATGTTGCAAAAAATGTTTTCACTAAAAACTAACACAAATAACCATGAAAAATCTTACACACACAATAGATAATTTGTCCCTGAAATAATGTCCCGCAAATTCATATCTCCCCTGGCCTGAAGCCAAAAACACTATGTGTACGTGCTGTGAAGTATGCATGGAGGTATGCACACTCTCACCACACGTTTTCTTTTATAAATACCAATTTCTGTGTTGAAAACATCATATGCATGTTTTTATGCTTATGTAGCATTTATGCATATGGCCCCTGGTTTTTTCTTACAATGTTGGTCCACAGAAGAAACACAAGGTAAGGTTTAAAATGAAAATGACTTAAAAGTTGGTGGAGATTATAGTTACTGATCTGCCCAATGATAACTGAGAAGCAGGCAGTGGAAAATGAGAGCTAAATGCTCATTTGATCAAGTTGTCAACTCCTGTGTCTAACTTGACAGCCTGCTAGATCAACTGCTGGGTTTGGTTTGTCAGAAGCTTCTGATGCTTGTTAATAACATGCTAGCTAGAATAGTTGCTGATTTGAGGCATCACTCTCTTCATTTTTATTTTATTGCCAAAATGGAGTCAAATGTGACACATTACTGCCAAAAACTAAGACAAGTAGGACTTATCCAGATTCTTCAGCATGTGCTCACTACATTAATGCTGATCATACGGTTTATACTGTTTTTACCTACACCCATACCTTAAAATATTATGTTACATTTTCTGTTTACCATGACTGATATCTCAACCTTTTACATTTTTGTGGTGGGCTTCTGGTAAAAAGTAGCCTGTCTCAGGCCTTATGACTGGTTTCATTTGTCAACCACACAGTTTGATCACTTTCGCAGACTTCCTGGTACAGCTCAAATTATGTAGGTAGTTGCCTCATATCAGACATAATTATCAATTTGCTACACTTTTTCCATCTTCAGAATGACATTCTCTGTACTTGCTTACAATTTTCATGGTGGAGAGAGAATACTTTTTCTCCAACCAATCACTAGACCCATGTATTTGGAAACACCAGACCAATGGAAGCTCCAGCTGGTGTGCTGCTGGTGGTTTGGCATTGCTTGGTTTTGGCTTGTTCTGTTTTTACCAAGTTGCAAACTTTCTCAGATTACAGCTAAACAGTACACTAAAATATGTTTCTGCAGACACTTGAGGTGAAAAATATGCAATACAGGAACAGAATCTTCTCTCATGTTTCATCAGCACAATCTAGTTTAACAGTTTCTTCTTTGTTTTCTGTGTACACCATATATTTTTCTGAGGATGGCAAAGGCATGACCTATGCTCTGCCCCAAATCATTCCTATGTCATCTTACAAAAACAGTCAGTCGACAACAGCACGACAACTGTGATAGTCCTGCCAGTGGTGCTGATTTGCTAATTGTTAGTCCACCCAGCACTCTCACCTTTGTGTATCCTGTCAAGCTTATCCAGAGTCATTACCTTCAAATCAGCTGTCATCTGTTAGCTCCAAAACTGAATTAGGTACATAAAATGTCTTAAATCAGTGTGTGCACCTTTGTCTTTATTGTAAGGAAACTACACTGTGCCTCCAAAACTATTTACAACTTTGACATGTACCTCTGTATGTTTGCCTCTTCAGTGATGATATGGAAAATGACTTTGAAAGTCCCCTGTCTTCACATCAGGATCATTAAACAGTGTTACAACCATGGTGATAACACTTGTCTTAAGTTCCATTTATACGGCCTCATAAATTTGAAGTGCTGCTCTGAGTTGTGTGCTATTCACTTACTCTTCAGTATTCATATTTGAGCTGCAGTGTTCGAGCCTCGTTACCCATGGATTATGGCTAGCCTGGGAGTACGCCCTTGTTTTAATTACGGACTTTAACCTGTGAATTTGATTCATCTCCTGACTCCTCTCTTGGTACGCCCTGCAGCCCCAAAGGGGAAAGCCTTTCTTTTCCACACTCATCCTTCACTCTACCTCCAACGCTTAGAGAACAAAAGCATATATTATGCAAATAGAACTCATTCTCATCTCTGTGTTACAGACAAGTATTTTAGGACTGAAAGCTCTCTGAGCTGTTGGCTGAGACTGTAAAATCCACAGTCTAAGAGTTAAAAGCACAGCGAAGTGGTAATTAGTGTAGGAAAGTGCTGTGCAGTGTGTGATGAAGTCTTGTTTTCTCTCTCAGCCCTTCAAGGATCGCTGTGAGTGGTTCTATGAGCATCTGCTTGCCGGCCAGCCAGACTCAGACATGGTTCATCGCCCGGTCAATGAGAACGACATTCTGCTTATACAAAGAGGTACAAACTGAGCCCACCAACATACACCTTAACTATATCCACGCATAAAAAGAAGAATGTGCCAAGGTCCTCTATTAGATGTTTTTACACTCAAATGTCAGTTGCCTGGCTTATTGGTAAATGCACAGAGAATGAGTTTCTGATAATGGACATGAGCCAGTTGTTGTTATAGTGTGAGCATTTAGTTCCATTTTGAGATTTTTAATGCTTAAAAAGACCAGACTTCCTCACTGAAAACTTTATTTATTTGATTTGCAGCTGCTTCATGTAGGTTCAGTGTGCCTTTTTTCTTAAGGCACTGCTTTAAAAACATGAGACTATCTGTATATTGAGAATGAGAAGAAAGATCAAGAAAAGCAGTTGAGTATTTTAAAACCATACATCTGGCCTTAATACTAAGAGACATCTAATAGTATGTTGTCACTGCACGATCATTTTGTATAATAATCCACTAGGAACACACATGGATGTTTTATGTCAATGCTCATGTTAGTCCAAACAACTCTAAATACCTTAGAGTTTTAATGTTTCAGATTTCAATTCTAGTTGATTGTAACGTCTGTGGTTAAAGTAAAGTTACGGCAAAGCTTAAGTGGTTTGAAAATATACTGACCACTGTGGACAGCAAACACACCTTAACTGGCTCCTATCTTCAAAACTGCACTAGCTCTGTCACCCTATCCAGTTTTCACTGCATTATTATTTCGGCCAAAAAATTTCACAACACTAATATTATTGAGACATCTGAAATTAGTTATGGAAAAAATTATTCTGTGAGTAAAATTGGCTTTTTAACTTTGGTAATTGAGTGTTTTGTATCTTTTCTGGCTTATTAATTACACTTTTTAATTGTAGTCATGGCATTCACGGCCAAACAAGTTGGCCATTGTGCTACAGAATCCCCTTTTGTGATAATTAATTACACTGAAAATAGTGTTGGGAATTAGACAATCTGTTGTCATAACTGCACAATCCATACAAGGGGGACAACTACACCTAACATATAACTGTAATATGTGTATTATTAACACAGTATTCATGTTTCTTACCTGAATATCACAGTTATCCTCAACACCGGTTATTATAAATACCCCAGGCACTAACTGTGATCAGCTTTTGTCTTCTGCATCACATTTAATAAGATAAAACCATATATATTAGACACACTTTTCATCCTGCAAAGAAAAGACAAAACCTGCCAGTAACAATAAGGACTTTTGAGAAGAAACACGGTAGACACAATAACTAAGAAATGACAGGAAAAACATTTATCATAAACAGTTCAAAAATTAAAAATAGAAATTTAGTGACTCAAAACTAGTATAGAAAGAATAGTGATTAAGAAAAGACTGCAGACAATCTGATGTACCATATTTTTCCAGAGTGATGTATAGAATCAAATATGTCTTAATAATAATTTCCTGGGACTTTAACTGCAAAAGTATAGATGCTGCTTGATGCAAAACTACAGGTTGGGATTTGTGTCAGTGTTTAAGGTAACAATAAATTCCAGGCATCAAAATGAAATTTGTCCTTTCAGTTAAAGAAGGAAAAAAGCATGTAGCTTGAACCCTAATCATCATATTTCCCATCTGTTTTCCACACCTACTGTCTTGTATTTTTTGTAACACAGGAAACTAATTCTGTTTTTCCAAATCACCATCAGACTCTATATTTAGAAGTAGTTGTGAGATGGTATCCAAGTCCACCAATGAGAAACTCAAACAGGGGATTGCTGTTCGCTTCCATGGTGAGGAGGGGATGGTGAGTTTCTATGTTTACATAAATCTCTATGCATTCTAATTATTTGGTAAATGAACTGCATTTGTATAGCGCTTTTCTAGTGTTTTGTCTATTCCGTTGATGTCTCTAAGCAGGCCACCAGCCTCCTATAAGTGGATAATCTGCTCTGTTACCTAAACCACAGCCACCCTAAAATGGTCTCTTTCCAAACGAGAGAGTTAAGTTTTTTTTTTTGTGTGTGTGTGTATTTTTCAGGGCCAGGGTGTGGTTCGGGAGTGGTTTGACATCCTTTCCAACGAGATCATAAACCCAGACTATGCTCTGTTCACTCAGTCAGCTGATGGTAACAGATGCTGTCTTCTCTATGATGACAGTCAAGTGACAAGCATAACTTTATCATAAAGAATGAAGGTGTGTGTTTCTGCGTGTGTGATCTACAGGTACCACTTTTCAGCCCAACAGTAACTCCTCAGTTAACCCAGACCACCTGAACTACTTCCGGTTTGCAGGTCAGATCCTGGGTCTGGCTCTGTACCACCGACAGCTGGTCAACATCTACTTCACCCGCTCCTTCTACAAACACATACTGGGTAAAAATGGCAGATGTGTGTGAACATGTGTGATGTGTGAATCTGCTTTGACCCTTGCCGCAGTTTCAAAAATCACCTCACGTCGGTCAAAGTAGAATGAATAATTCAGAAACTGCTTATATCAAAGTGTGACTTGCTCTTTCCTTTAATTAAGAAATATGATTGGAAATGATGTGAAGACACTCTGTATACCTTCAGATCCTGCCTCAGTATCAAAAAGTGAGCCATTTTCCTCAACAAGAACAGTGGACTCCATGGCATCATTATTCTTCCGGTTTACATCACGCAAAGTTTTGGGTTTCTAAGAATCTTATTGAAAAAAACCCAATCCCATTTATCCAAAATGGACATTTTTGCACATAACTAGGAATGAGAGTGTCCCATCAGCATAGTTTATATATTTCTTTAACACAGTGGCACCCTTCTCTAAAGAGTGGTCCTGACTCAAGTTGGACTATTTTTCAAGTCAACTGTCCTCCTTTATCTGTCCTCTCTTATTTCCTGTCATGTGTCCTTTGTCCATATGATGGCAAAAAAAAAAAAATTAAAATGTCCTTAAATAAGAATAAGTAGAACCACTGACAACCAATGATGTCTTTTCTGAGAAGAATACAGCAACTTGGCAAAAAGGAACAATGATGTTTGACAACATTAGGATGTAGAAATATTTGGAATTGTAAAATTTGGCAAAGATTTGTATTTGTATGCAATTATGTATCAGACTTCCTTCCCCTATGGTATTACATGATCTAGATCAGTACTCTTGTCTTTCCATTACAATATTTAATGTAAGTGTCTGTGTTTTGGTTTTACCAGGAATCCCTGTAAACTATCAGGACGTGTCATCCATTGATCCTGAGTATGCCAAAAACCTGCAATGGATTCTGGACAATGACATCAGTGACCTGGGCCTGGAGCTCACCTTCTCTGTAGAGACAGATGTTTTTGGGGCGATGGAGGAAGTGCCGCTCAAACCTGGAGGTACCAGCATCCTGGTCACCCAGGACAACAAGGTCAGTCAACCCAAACACGGCCAGAGGCATTGCATTGTGTTGCCACCCTGTGTCAACACAATGCAATGCTTAATGTTTAAGGTAATAACTCAATTTTACGTTTTTATCTGATATATCTGAATAAAGATTTTAGTTGCATAGGTTTGCAGGAAACATCCTAGAATTTGATACTGATTATAAGTGAAATCAAGGAAAGCTCAGTACAGTGGCGTAGCTTATCCTGAGGCTTCAGGTTGCTGTTAGATGTTTATCGGGATGTGAAAAAAACAAATAAAACAAAATTCTGCTACCAAAATGATTTTTTTCCCCTTTTCTTCGATATTTGCCTGTTTTGCCTGTTTCCATAAGCTAAGCCAAACAGCTGCGTACTCCAAACCTATATGTAATGTACTGACATGAAAATGGTACCTTTCCTCTGACTCACAGAGAGAAAGCTACATTTTAAAATTCTCAGAAGATGAAATTATATTTAAAGTTACTAGAGGATTTACAACTTGTCATTTATAAATATTTAAACATTCAGGCAACAAAACATTTACAAGCAGCTTAGAAAATACTAATACTATGACTTGGGAACAGTTAAGTCAGATGTTACCGATATGGTTGTTTTGCATCTGAATGTTTGGAGACAATGAATTTCAAAGGCTTACAAAAAGACAAAAAACACTTGAAGACAGCTTCTTTCCTTTTATTTCCTTAATAATTTTTTTTTTTTAGTAAGTATTGGAATAGGTATCTTGCCTGTATGTTGTTTAAATAAAGAAAGGTCATAACATTTTAAACCACTTGTAGGACTCTGTGGATTTAGGTGTGGTCATTTAACACAACCAAGTGTGGAGAATTTTGATTTATGTGTGAATTTGCTTATATTTTCTGTATGATGATCATTAAAAAAAAGGCTTTTTTTAAATGTTGTTACATTGATTCAATCCATATTGCTCTTCCTAACTTGATTTATACAAAACCCTGCTCTCTTTTGCCAATTACTTTCTTTTCAAATTTAGTCCAGAATGTTCCAAGATTTTTGAGTCTAATGACAGTATTGGACAGTGACCTAAGTATTGTCATGGTGTCATGCTGACTGGAGGTGGTATTAATGACTGGCCTAAGCTCCCTCTGGTATATTCATCCATAGTTGGTCTTCTAGGAGCAATTGATCTCTCCTCTCCAGCTTATTGTCTGGAGGAGTCCTCATTAAAAAAGTGCAATACAGCAGTGTTCCTGCAGATGGCAGGATGGTCTTGCAAAGCAGAGAATAGTGTAATAGAACCAGAGAGAATAACTATGTATGAGCTCTGTCTCTTTTTCTTGTCCATCAGTATTTCTGGAGGACTTTGATCTATGTGTGTTTGTCCTCTCTCAGGCCGAGTACGTCCAGCTGGTGACGGAGCTGAGGATGACGCGAGCCATCCAGCCTCAGATAAACGCCTTTCTGCAGGGATTCCACACATTTATCCCCGCCTCACTCATCCAGCTTTTCGATGAATACGAATTGGTTAGTCGTCCTCGCGACCTCCCAGTCCCTCCCTGCTTTTCCTCCTCCCCCTTTTATCTATTGTCTTTTACAGTTGGTATTCTCCTTGTTCCCCTCTGCCTGCCTGCCCGTCAGCTCAGCTCTGATGCAGGGATTGATTAGCTATGTTTGGGAAAGGTGAGGAAGCTAGGGTCACCTTGAAGCCCCTCCCTCTTCTCTAACTGCATTAGAATGTTTTTTCTTTGTGTGTTGGCAGACTTTATGTCCTCGCTCTTGCAAGGATCAATAGTGTAGCATGATGATTATCCCACCTTGGATTTGTTAAACATGCCTCGGTCATGCTGTCATTGCAGGGCAGCCAACAACTGAACAGTCTGTTATGTGCTTTCACAGCACAACAGCTGTTTCACTGTCACTCTGAGCAGATCCAGTCAGCAGTGTAAATGCTTGTGCAGTTGAAAGGATAAATTTGACAAAATCCTATATTTCTGATGATATCTGATCAATTCGTATCTCGTAATTCGTATATCAATTAGTGACATCTGCAGAGCCAAACAAACACTGAATTTATCTACCAAGAAGTATTATGTTTGCTTCAAGCCTAATATATCTTCTCTCATTGTTCTGCAGAGCTCCATTGTCATCCAAAAGCTGTAAACATATCAATGAAACACACTGTCACACTGGCTGACATGTTCCTCATAACCATGACCACACTGTAATTTATTTGACTTAATCCCACATACACCATTCTGCTGGCCTTAAACTAAACAATATACCTTTAAGGTGTTTTATAAGATTTTATGTCTCCATAACAATCAATAGCCTTTGTGTGCCACAAACAGGGTATAAAAGTCAGAAACTGTTAAGAGGCAGACTAACAATGTTGGCATGGGACTACTAACGGCTATTGTTGACATAAGAAAATTATTAGAACTAGCATTATTGGCAAAGGAAGCCAAAGGTCCCTAAGTATTAAATGTTGTCTGAACACAAGCAGCAGTACAAGAAATCTACCTGAATAAAAAGAAGAAACAAATGATTTTAAAGTAGTGCAGCTTTAAAATGTGAGAAAAAGTCAGCACTCTTACAAAAAGCAGAACTTTGGGCCTGATTTACCAAGAACCCAAGTAAAGAGTACTCAATTGTGTGTTTATTCTAAAATATTGCACATTTGGTTGGTGTGTGTTTTGTGGGTGATCAACTAAGCATAACTGTGGGACAGCAACATGACAGCAAGTGCAAACAATGAGGATACAACAATATTTAAATGGGGTTTTGCATGTTTTACTGGTTTCTGCCATGGAGAGGTTTGTTGAGAAGCAGAATGACCAAAAGGCAGGTATTACATGACTCCTTCTTGTGACTGGCTCCAAATCAGCCCCAAGCTCATCAAAGAGCTCCAGAATTACATTGCTGGATAAGCGATATGTTTAAATTTTTTTTTTCATATGTCATACCAAAAACATTGACACAAGTTGTAAAAATGCGTTCTCTATGCATTCTTTCATTTGACCTATTCCTCCCCCTTGCAACAATAAGAGCAGCCGTTTGTGTGCAGCGCTGCACACAGATTAACACCTTCCTTTTAAACAAATTATATACACACACAATCACAGTCTCCAAAATTGCTTTCAGGCTTGATAAATAGCAATGCTTGTGCTAAATTAATGTATTTGCATTTTATCCTCCCTGGATTTTGCACACTCAGGTAAAAACACGCCATGTTGTATATTTATTAAGGCAAAGGTGCTAAATTGACAGTGTGCACAATCTTGCACAAAGATTATCCTAAAATAACCAATTTGGCAGTCAGACTTTATTGTATCAGAGTTAGCACGTATTGGATGTTAAAGTCTAATTTTAACATGTGTTTTCAGTTGTTTTTTTTTATACTCTGTGTTTGTATGTGTGTTCATGCACACTCAGGAGCTCCTGCTGTCAGGGATGCCAGAGATCGATGTGCAGGATTGGTGCAGGAACACAGAGTACACCAGTGGCTACGACCCCCAGGAGCCAGTCATCCAGGTGGGTTCTTCCTCCAGCCTGACCGACTGAATCCTGTTTTAGACTACAAACTGTTCAATTCAGTTCTCCAGACTTCTTATGACAGTGTGATTTACCAGTTAAGTTGCCCAAACCTTTGCCACAGGTTTTTCTCGTATGGCATTTATAAATTAGTTTTAAAGAAATTTCAGGAAAGCAACCTTTACCGAACAATGTAAGAGAAACATTTTTTAATTTTTGTTAAATGTTTAAATGTGGGTCTATAAAGAAAAGTTCACTGATACTCTTTTCTCTAGTTATTTATATCATAAGGGATGTAATATGTCATTAAAATTTTTTATGCTCTCACCTTCACCTTGTCTGACGATATCATGACAGAGTTTTAGTGTATCGTTCTTCCATTAAGCTTTGCTTCAGTTTTTATTTTTATTTTGACAGCTGGGTAGCTGAGTATAATTCATGGTGGGTCACATAATCTTCCTTTATTTGTTTATTTTCTTGTTCTAACCTGCCTGGAAGTAGATGCAGTCATTAGGTAGAATGTTTTTGCAGTACAGTACTTTGAACATTTAAGCATCCTTTTGATCATGGATAAAATATTTTGAAAGCTAGCAGGGCTGTTTATGTGCTAAGTGGTGTAATTAATTATTTCCAAATAAACGGTAAAATACCTAAAAATTCAAAAGAAGTAATTTCCCAAGAAAGATGATCAGGGTGATGTTAACAAGGCTGAATGATTTAGGAGAATGTTTTTACTCAACCACAGTTCAAGCAGAAGTGTATTCATGCCATCAGCTTATCTGTCTGCATCTTTCTGCAGTGGTTCTGGGAGGTGGTGAAGAGCCTGACACAGGAGGAACGTGTTCTTTTGCTTCAGTTTGTCACAGGAAGGTTTGTCTGCTGGATTTCCACTGTAGTTCTTTAAATAGAATATGTGTAAATGTCTGACTTAATTGAATATTTTTCTCTTCCAGTTCCAGGGTTCCTCATGGTGGCTTTGCCTTCTTGATGGGTGGCAGTGGTTTACAGAAGTTCACCATTGCTGCAGTGCCATACACCTCCAACCTACTGCCTACCTCTAGCACCTGGTAACAACTCTTTCTATTGACTTAGTTCTATTCAAGCCTCTAGTGTGTGAATCTGATCTTTGTTTTGAGTTCTTTTTGACAAGTTTATTCTATTATTATTCTGTTATTTATTCTATCATGTGGTGTGTTAGATCCCAGCCAAATCTCTGAAAGCAGAACACACTACGGTCTGTCATGACCCTTTGATTACAGATTTGGACATGAGGTTTGTCCTGTTTGTTGTCAACAAACTAAAAGTTAGCAAGGGCTTGGCTGGGAATCAGCAAGTGTTACACCATCATAGTCTCTTCAGGGCTCCACTTTGTTTCACTTGTCTTTAGGGGCACTGTTTGTGGCTTTTGTCAGTTGTGGTCCCTGTTTATGTAGGTGGGTTGTCCTGCAGCTTTATGCTTTTATTTAGAGCTAAAACTGAAAGCTGTCCCCATGTTTGATTGTCTGAAAGCCTCCAAGCTCAAGTCAACATGCTGCAGCCAACACCAAAGAAGTTGAACCCTCCACAGAAGTCAAAATTTTAATTGAGACATAAACAACCTCATCACCATCTTCATGTAACAGTTTTTGCTAGTGTCAGCAGAAATTTTCTTACCAACATGCTATTAAGAACACTAAAACACTGTTAAAAATTTCTAGTAAGTCAAAAACCCGTTTAGTATTTGAATTGCATACCATGTATGGAAAAATTTTACTGAATGCAAGTCCTGCCATTTCAACAACAACACCATCTTTGGATTTGACACACTGTATAGCACAATGGTGCATTGCTACCTTTCACTTTTTCTTATGAATATTTCTTTCAAAAGTTACTCAAGTTGTGTTTTTTTTTTTAATAGTTCAATATCGTATTGTTTAGTATTCTTCTGGCTCAACCATGGTTCAGTGCAGTGCATCACTATACTCAACAGTACTGCCAAAGCTGCAGTTTTATTCTTCACTGGAGAAGACTAATTTCTCTCATGATCCTACTCTTTAAGGACTGCATAAACCAAAAACAAGCCCAGTGCAAGTCACTGTAAAACCTTTACTTAGGAACATTTGACAAATCTTACTTAGCACTAGAGGGCAGTATGTCTCTTCTGTGTTGTTGGCACTGGGTAGCAGCATCCTCACACACTGATGGCATTGTCTGAAAAACAGGGAGGGGTCTCTGCATGGTTGTATGTGCAACAGGTCGTTTTACAGCAGGTCTTTTGGTTTTGATAGGTACAAGACAGAATTCTTCTAATAATTAAATACACTGTCAGGACCACAGTGTTCCACCGAGTTGACCATGACCCCACCCCCCCTTCTTCTCTTTGTAGCATCAACATGCTGAAACTCCCAGAATACCCAAGCCAGGAGGTCCTGAGGGACCGACTTTTGGTAGCGCTGCACTGTGGGAGCTATGGGTACACCATGGCATAAAGAGTGCATCAGATTCTACTGCTCTGAGGTTCTGCAGACTCATGAAACACTCCCACCTCCTCTACAGACAGTCTTTGTAGTCAGGTGCTGCTTTGCCAGACAAATAAAGGGAAATCCAGAAATTTTTAATTTAGTAGCTGCTGGACAGGCACAGCAGACTGGGAGGGGTCTACCTGCACCTGCATCTCAGCTCAAACCTGCACCAGACCTTTTTTTTTCTTTTTTCATTGGGCTGATATCAGGTGCAAATAATAATTTTAATATCTTTAAGTTTGACTATTTTCATGCATTTACTGATGATAAGAGTTGGACCACCTCTCTTCTTTCAATACAAGATAATAGAAAATATATAAATACAGTATATTCATGCAAGCTCACTGAATATTACATATTAATTTGAATAAGTGTAGAACCAATCTATTTCAAAGATACAATCAAATTACATCATATCCATTTTAAAGGTTCACAGTGCAAATTTCCAAATCAGGCCAACCTATGAGCAATTTGATTTTTTGTTTGTGCTTTGTTTAAGTTTAACTTTTTTAGGATATTTATTTGTTTTTTTTCTTTGTCTATCTCCTTATTTTAACAGTCCTTGTGTTTTGGGGATGTACCTCTTCTCTGAACTTTCAAAACCTCTTATCTTCAGGGCTGAGTATCCTTGGATGTTTTGGATACCATCACCAATACGATACATGATTCTATTGATACTATAGATATTGTGAAGAAACCAAAACCTCTAAAATAAACCAAACTTCATAGATACTCCGATGTTTAAAATGTAGTAAAAATAATGCACTTGTGGTCAAAAGTATAAAGACAGCATATGTTCCAGCTATGAGGGAAAGTTGTTTATGTCTTTCCATGGGCATTTATGTGTTGCTGTAGCAGTCCTGACGAACAGCGGCTCTGTACAGACTGGTCAAGTTCTTCTGCAGCAAACTCGCCAAACCATATCTTAATGGAGCTGGTTAGTTGCATTTTAAATAGGGAAGGGCCAAATGCAATCTGTTGCCACAAAGTTGGAAGAATGGTCTACAATAATGTTATATGTTGTAGCATTAAATTTACCATAAAATGAGTTAAGGGGGCCTAACAAGGAGAAACAGAACCAGACCAAAAGTGTATAAACACTAAATAAAAACATCAAGAGGTAATTACCATCACATATTTAAAGCCCAATATTTTTTTTTTTTACAACTAACACTCTGAACCTCAAATTCACCACCATGTTATACAGGGAACACACGATAGTCAGTACTCAGTCTGGAGAAGCTGAAACCAGCAACTCCTTTAGTTGTGACCCGTCTTCAATAAATTTCTAATAATCAATACTCCAGGAAAATTGCAAATACTCAACATCTCAAATAAACATAAAAGTTCCATTTGATCAACCAAGTCAAGTTAAAGTAAATTAACAAATTACACAGAGAACAAGTGCAAAACAGTAAGCAGCATGTCTTGATGGAACTTTATCAATGAATTACAGCAGGTCAGTTTTATCATTGATAACAATATTACCTATAAAAGAATAACAAAGCTTAAGTCAAGTAGCTGTATTGCTGTATGTAACTGTATTGTCACCTAGACTGTGTGCAATTTACTCTGCTGTGCTTGCTGAGGTTAGAAGAGGAATTTTTAAAAGTAGAGGTCTTGATTGTTTACAGGGATTACAGTAAGCATTATGTTTTTTGATTTTTGAGTAAAAAAATTTGCCTCGCAGCCAGGGATTTTCACTGGTAGCTGCCATTTGCTCTGAGTTGTCCCTATCATTACTGCATTCAAAAATAACCCAAATTCAGGTGGTGCCTATTGTTCTTTCAGGCAACTGGCAACATGGCTTCTGCAGCAAAGGCACTCCTAATGCCCTCAGTCCCCTACAGTCCCCACATTTCTGTTGTAAAAAGGTATAATTGGTAAATGCAGCAAGATATAGATTATTGGCTCAAAAATACTTGGGTAAAAAAATGAGGCATAGTTTCAAAAAGGAAGGTGATGCATGCACCTGTTCTTTAGAGACTACTTTTTTAGTCACATTTTATTTGTAATATGTTACTGCCTAATCTAACTGTTCATTTGTTTTTGTTTTTTCAAAAATAGATCAATTATATTCCAGGAATACCAGAGTAAAAAATATTAATCAAGACTACAAATGTGATGAAGCATTTTCATCATTAAGTTCCCTATTGTTTTCAATACTTCTCTAATCTACAGCATACTGAAAACAAAAAGACCTAAACTTCACCAGTCTTCTTAGCCTTACTGAAAATTGAAACACAATTGTTGTTTGTCCCTATGATTTTAAGTTGATTTTTTTCCCTCTTTTTTTAAAGACAGTTTGGGTCTTTTCTTTTATGCATGTTAATAAATGTGGACTACAACACAACTGTAGCCATTCTGCCAATTTTAATATTCTTTTGACACATTTGGGAGACTCTCAAAAACAAGATGGTAACATCCCAAGGGTTATGTGGACTCAGTTTCAAAGGCTTCAGCTAGGAGAAGAGACTTAACCTATTGCTCTCATTTTTACCTTTTGTATGTTTTTTTTTCTTTTTACATTGGCTTAGTTTTTAACAATTTGGCCATCAGTGATTTGGGTTGTCCATCACTTAATAACATTGGCAGTAGTGGTCTTACTTGAAAGCTAATTAGCCTAGCTTGCAAATTAAGCACTAATTCCTGTTAACTGTTACTCTTTGATTTCAAAACCTGCTGAGTCATTGGCAACCTTAGCTTTCTTTCTTTCACTGAACCAGATGTGTTGACGTCAAATGACGAAGCTATTAAGTCCAAGAGTGCAAAACAAGCTTTTAGCTGTAGTACTTTAAGTCTAGCAGCCTAACTTTTTTAAAAAGAAATCTTGTCCTTGTATTTGAGGTTAATATTGGGGTTAATTAGGACAACTTGTATATTGCATATTAGTTCCAGTATTTCTAGTTTTAATTTTTTAAATGTGGATACAACTAGATAAACAAAGGCCTGATGATTCAGTATCTTTTCCACCAGAGTTTTAGTCCTGTGTAGAAAAAGTGTGAAAACAGCACTTAGACCTTTGTGTTAATATATTTATAAAAAGTATGAATGCATAGTTATGCACAGCTAAGTTAAGTTTGGTTTGTGAATTCTTGGCATTAGTGTTCCTGAAATCTTGGCTACGGTCCTGTGCCCACCCACACAGATATTTTACCAATCAGATTACAGTATGATATTGTAATTCATAAGAAAAATATGCACTCTGGAGAATTACAATGTACAGGATGCCATTGCAATGGACAATGTTAAAATTATTATTGGATAATTAAAATTTTGATGAAAATAGATACACTATGCCAAGAAAAAATATCTTGGTGAGTTTAAATTTCATTTGGACTTGTTGTATCTAAGACTGGACTTATCGAGCCAGGATATACTGTGTATTCACAGGAGAGAAACTAGACTAAAATGTTTGTAGGTATATAACACACTGTATGATATGGTAGTTTCCATTGTCCCCTTAATTGCATGAACACACCCATCCATTCATGTAGCATGAAATGTACGTGTCGTGGTTTACTTTGAGAATTGCTTTGTCATATTTGAAGTTAGTATTTTGCTGTGATCTATGTTTGTGCATCATAAATGGATAGAAAGCCTCTGAAGTCATAGATTTCTGTTTTTATTTGTCCCTTTTCAGTAGACTTTCACATGGAGCAATACAAGATTGCTACATGACAGATGTTTGGCCACAGTGCAAGAAAATAAAAGTTGGAATATATTCTTTTCTTTCTATTTTTGCTGACAGAAGCATGCTGAAAATGTTTTCATTCTAGAAAAAGTGGGGATCATATCATGACATTTCCCCTTTTTCCATTTGTAAAGGGAGATATTTTAGTATTGTTTAAATGTGTCACCTAAAATGCTTTTGTAAACTGATTTCAATGTTTACTGAAAATTGAGTTTTTTTGTACATATTTCTGTATATGCCTTCAATATCAAATGATATGTTTTGCCATAAATAAACATATGGTCTGCTATGAGATTTTATCCAATGAAATGTATTTGACAATCCTGCTTACTTTGTATTGATGAAAAAAAACTGCAGATAAAAACATCTCATATTTGTGTGGAGAGTTAAGTAAGTAACTCAAATAATATCCTGCAGTATGGAAGCTTCATCTTTTTATAGGAATGAACCCCTTATACTGGGTGTGTAATCAAGCCTAAATGAGGTAGGTTTTTATTTGTGGTAAGATATGAAGATTTTAATAATTCAAAGGTTTAGACAAAAATATTAACCAGGACATACAAGAATCACCATGGGTGACAAAAATGGATAATATTTGACTTCTAATGAAAGGCAGCTTTACTGGCAAACTCATATATCTGTCTAACCTTATCCTTCACTATGGTACCTGGTCCCCAATAGCAACCCCTCCCCCTCACCAATAACGCACTGCACTCTTCTTAAAACACAGAATGCTTACCATAGCAACAAGTTTCATCACAACATTACTCTGGTATTGCCATGGCCACAGCCTCTAAAGTGTTACCTGTTTCTTCCTGGCAGGCTTGAAAAACTGCACCCCTGCAATGATGCCACAGTCAGCCTAGTGTGCTCACAAGTGTATAGATTAATATATTGTAATTATTATAATTATTTTTAGGCATAGACTCCTCCTGAGCTCCATAGCTCCATTATCTGACTCCTGAACAGCATTTGTGACAAAGATATGCAAAATACAGCGGTCTGATTGGTGGGAAGCCTTGAACACTGCTGGTACATGTGCCCAAACCCACAGGAAATAAAACACCAGGAAACGCGATTTTGCACTCTCTTAAGCTTGCCTACTTCTTACTCTTTAGCCTCTCTTCAGCCTCTATTCAGCCTCTCTTCAGCTCCATTTTGATGCCTTTGTATCTGTTGTGAATCTCGTAAGTTTTCCAATCTCACTCTCTTAACCTGCGTACGCCTCATTATCTAAACTTTTTCTTTCTGCTTTAGTTCGAGCGTCAAAATAGTTTTGTCGCAAAGTTCATCAATTTTTGTGCTCACACTTTAATTCATAGTCAAGTCTAGCTTTTAGTTGACTCCAGCTAAAGTTTTACAACCATATTTTTTTTTTATTCTCAATAATAATGATATTAATCACCATCACGGTTTTGTTGGTGACTTGTTAGAATTTTTGTTGTCTGGCCAACTTCAAGATTTTTAGTAACTTATCTGATAAACCTCCAACAAATTATTGTTTTTATCATCAACCTGAGAAGGATTCATAGACTGACGTCTGCACTGCTGCCTCACAATCAAACCGAGTCGCCCTTCATGTAAGAGTCTGCTGCATGCTGTCCAGCTGATTGGAGAGAAACAGAGGAGAACCTAACATTTGGAGAACCACATCGATGCAAAGAGAAATCCGCCTGGAGTACGTTGTGAAAGTTCCCTATCGTTAGCCAAAGCTGCCAGTTCCAGCCAAGCTCCTCCCAAACAACTCAACGTAGGTACAAACCATCTCCTTTGCTATGACTGGGTTGATGTCAAAACAATAAGTAAATCATAATAATTTTGATGAAATTAAATTTTAAAATTTCACACATTCGTTAAGGGTTGATCATTAATAATTTTAATAATTCAACTTCCAAATTCCACTTCATTTAGAGTTAATCATAAGTGTCTATACTATCTCTTCCACCATTCCCCATTCATCATTCCATTTCACTTTCATTGTTTTATTGTTTGTTGTTTTAATTCTACTTAGAATTGATCCTTTAATAAACCTTTTAAAGTAGACCCAGTCGTTGTCTTGTGTGTTTCTTTGGAATTGAAAACGGAGATTAATTTAATAAGGAAGTCAGGTCTTTAAGATAGCATATTTGACTGATGCAAAATCATTGATCTGGTTAAAATACTAGTTGAGTCATCTTATCAATCCACTTTATTTATTCATTTTTCTCTTCATTGCCCTTGCGGGGCCCGCAGCGGTTTTGCCCTAGCTGGGCCTGCAGCCCTTTTGCCCATGTGGGGACCGCAGCAGTTTTGTCTTTTGGGGCCCCAAAAAGAGTTTTCTGTAAGAAACCTTCTGTGAGCTTGCCACCAGAAAACCCCCATGCGCCCCTTCAGATTAACATATAATACAGTGAGAACGCTGTTGGTATAACAAGAAAATTTTTAACACAGGTTAAATGTCATTAAATTTTACATGAAACAACAACATCCACAACTATTCATTCAACAGCCTACTGCGCAACTAAAGCCGCTCGATGAAGTTCTCTACCTGTTGTGTCATAGCAGCTGTTTAATATTACAGTTAGGGAGAAAGAACAAAGGCTCTGCCCTTTAGGGCCCACAGGGACTCTGCCCTTTGGGGCCCGCACGAGCTCTGAAATACAGCCTTCCAATATATAACTCTATGCCCAAAACACACAGAGCCCAAAGAGTTTGGCAGAAAACTGCCCCACTTGGCAATACTATGACCCACCACTGTGTTGCCAGTGTGTGTCACACTGCTTTGTGTAACCAAGTATGCTTCCCACAGGATTTAAAACAAAGGGACTACAGAGGCTGCTCCTCCTGGGACAAATGATCTGGATTGTATAAAATGACCATTGCATCCACAGTATACCTTTACTGCACCTCTGGTTTTACTTTCTGCATAAAAGGAAACTAATGACCCTTTTTTCTCATGTTTAAACTAATAAAGTAATTACTTTCTGTGGTTCTAGAATGGGCTGCGGCAATGAGTGCATTTACATAAACTTCGGTATCCTGGTTATGAGGCTAATACCGGTTGTGATCATATCAGAATCTGGTTATTCATATCGCTGTATGCATGATGAAAACTGGCTAAAAGCACTCCTAGCGCTTAAATTTGAGCATTATCCATTGCATTTACAGCCATTGGTGAGGAGAGCGACAGGCAATATTAAGCATGTCCTCGCCACAGTATCCTGATTTCTGAGTACTCCTGGTCTATGGCTACTCACCCAGTGACCAAATCTCCCCATCACTTGGCAGGAGCCATTTGCAGTGTTGATCCTTGACTTGAAATTTAGGTCATCCCAAGTCTGTTGACAGAGGTCTTGCAGACTTGCTCTGCTCAAGAGTCAGGATATCTACAAAGCCCATGTTCCAATGATCACAAAAACACATGTACCTCAGGTGCTAATGATGATCAAGCAGTGTGATTTGAAACAGTAGAAAAAAACATGCTACATTCATCCCCAACAGGAACAGTCTTGGAAATTTATGATTATACCTTATTTGGGACCTGAGCAAGAAGAAAAGATAATCAGTCATTAAAACAGCTGTACACAGACATGTTAGTCATTAAATCTTTCTTTAAGTTGTACAGTGAAAATGTCGTCGAAGACGTCTTCCCAAAAATTCAACATAGTCCAGTTGCCTTGTTTTAATGACTCTTCAAGATGTGAATGGAAAAACACTTGGCTGTGTTTAAGTATATGGGTCCCTACAAGGTGGGAAAAAAATCAAAGTACCCATTTTCGTGAGCATTTAAGCCACCTGTCAATCATTCTTTACCGTGCTGATACACAACGAGGAGACTGACAATCTCATCGGCTTTCTCTCAATCGCCCTCAATCGCTCTCTCTCTCTCTCTCTCACACACTGTACACCTTTTATGTATTTACTTTTACAGGTTTTGTCTCTTGCTGTGCCTCTTATTATAATGTGTATTCTAACATCAGCAAGCAAGTTAAGGTCCTCACTATCGCGACGGAACAGGCTGGTTGTCAATTATTCCTTACTGTGCCGGTACACAAGGAGCATCGCGCCGATTTCATCGGCTCTTTCTCTCTCGCCCTCTCTCGCTCTCTCTCTCTCTCTCACTTAATCACGTTTGTTAATTTATATTAACAGTTTTGGCCTTTGGCTGTGGGTTTTATTATGGTGTGTTTTTGAACACTAGGAACTGTCATGGCCGCTGGAGATTTGTGAGAGCTGTGAGAGCTGACCAATCACAGCACACACAAGCTCTTAGAGATGGGAGGGGTGATGCATTCTAAGACGCTCAGTGAAACACAGATAGGCAGAGAGCTGCTGAAATGAACCAAAATAACATAAAAATAATAAAAATAACGGTGTTATGTCAACAATAAAGCAAGTTAACCTGTTAATATATTAATCTAAAGTGACAATGAATAAAATATATATATATATATATAGGACACTACATAAGTTTAAGACACTAATAGAAGCCCATTTTCATAGAAAACATGATATTTCCTTTCACCAGCAGAAAATGCTTCGAGTATGACTGATAACTGACATGCACATGTCTTCAGGCTGAAAGTCTAATCAAATGTGTTGATTTTGAAGCAGATTGGTCTCTTTACAAAGAAGTTAGAGCTATTTTTTTGCCTCCTGGCCAAACATGTTAATTTGACTGCCTGTCACGATCACACCGTTCAAAAGCCCCCCCACGCCCTTGCAAACTTATCATCTTCAAGGTCTTATCTATAAACTGTGCAAGTTTCAGGTGGATAGGGTGAAGCCCCTAGGAGCTGCCAGTTCAAATGTGACCCCTGAAAATTGGCCTAATCCCAAACTTTGACTGAAAATATCTGACTTTCTGTTTGACTTAGCTCATGACACCAGAGACTTTTTTATAGGTCTTGTCATTTTGAATAAGCCACCCAAATTTGGTGATTCTATGTCAAAGGGCCTGCGGGGGCTGCTCCGTTGAAATTTTCTAGGGGGCACTATTAAGCCAATTTGCCACGCCCTAAAGCAAATGTCACATGGGTATAAAGAACTCACCGCTCTTGATATCTGCACAAAATTTGGTGAGTTTTCATGCATCGCTTGTGCCTGAAGAACAGCTTCCTGTTTCACGGCAAAGGATGCACCACCACGCCCCCAGCGTTTGACCAAAATTTACAAACCCAGCATGCAAGCATCATGACAGTCTTGGCTCCATCTGTAAGCAGTTTCATGTATAGCTGGTTCGCCGGTAGAAAGAAATTCATGAAAATGTGAAAATATGTCATTTTGGTGGCCAGTAGGTGGCACTATGACTATGGTAAGATATTTATACATCAATATATTCATCTCAAGAATCTTATCAAGCACTGATTGGACAAAGATCTGTGAAGTTATAACACTTTGAGTGCTCACGGCGAAACATCAACTTGGCCGCGCAGCAGCAAGCAGGCGCTCTGGTGAAAACTCACCATTTTTGTCACAGAGCTTAATCAAAGTCTAAAGTCCATTTCAGTCCAAGTTTCATGTAAATATCTTCATTCTTATGTGCGCAACACTTGCAAGTGTAAAACATGTCATTACCTGTTGCCAGCAGGTGGCGCTTTGACTTTTTCTAAATATTTGCTATACATTTGTTCAGGACCACAGTTAACATGCTCAAGAAGTTTTGGCCAGATTGGATCATGTATAGTCAAGTTACAGCTCACTTCCTGTTTCATGTCGAAACCTCAAGATTTGACACCTTGCCACGCCCACAGAGTGTAAAATCTGTGACCTTTATGTATCAACATTTAATCCTCAAAGCCTTGTCTACAAACTGAGCAAGTTTCAAGGGGATAGGATGAATCCCCTAGGACGAGTTGAACAAAGTACACCCCTGGAAATGGGCAAAAAATGGTCTGAAATTGACATATAATTTAAAATGGGAACTGCAGGACTTCCTGTAGGTTGTAGAGGGGCGCTCCAAGAGGCTTTTTGTAGGTCTGAAAAGGATACATCAGCCTACCAAATTTGGTGCAGCTAGGACAAAGAGAAAGGGGGAGACTTTGGTTTTGAAAATTGTTAGGGGGCGTTATGGAGCCAATTTGCCACACCCTTGTATGAAACCTATACTGCATCGCAATTTTCTCAGGACCGTACTTGTGTGCCAAATTTCACTAGTTTTCATGCATGCCGAGCACCTGAAAAATGCGTTCAAGTACTAAAAAGAATTAAAATAATAATAATAATAATAATAATAATAATGACAATAACAATAATAATAATCATCATCATCATCACGCAAAAAGAAATAGGATCCTCGCACCGCTTATGGTGCTTGGGCCCTAAAAAAAATTTAAATCCTTTTACTCAGTGCTTCTCAACTGTTTTCTGTTAAGCCCCCACTAGGAAGAAGAAAACATTTTGCGCCCCCCACCCTCCACCACGACTATAAATAGTATCATTTGTCTATAAAATTGTTACAAGTATGCAGATAATTCTTGCTTTCACCTTTGCTTCATGCTCCGCAACTAAATCAAAACACAATTGATTAGACGTGTCTTTGGAGCTCATCTATTTTCCATCATTTATCATTTTTCATCTTCAAAAGCAAGAATAAATAAATTTTAACCCCTCATGACTTTTGAAAACGGTGATCAACCAAGCTCAAGCAGCTTGAAAGCGCCACTACCACCTACTGTAGCGGATGTGCAATTACACTTTATTCTGGTACGGCAATGAAAAAGCAAATGGTAGTTTCGCCATGCATGTTCCCCGGGGTCACATGCGCCCCCCTGGCATTTCACCGCACCCCCCTGCCCCACTATTTGAGAAGCACTGGGCTAAGCTAAAGGTCAAGGGTAATTGCCCTGTCGCTGGTCCCAATCATGGAATAGACTGCGCCACCACATTAGGTCTGCCCCCTCAACTAAGTTAGTCAAAGCACAACCAGAGGCCCACTTCTTTGGCTTTTCAATGCAATGAAATTGCTAATGCTAAATAGGCTTTCATAAGTTATGGTTTATTAGTTTTATAATACTCACAAATTTAATTTCACCTCTGCTTGATTTATATTTATTTATATTTATGTTGTATGTTCTGTTTATCTTTTTTTGTTAAGTATATGTGTGAAGGCACTTTGATCAGCTAATGTTGTTTTTGAAGTTTGACTGGACTTGATATTAAACAGTGTGTTATCTGTCCTTCTTGTGGTCTTCCAGGTGTGGATAAAGAGAATGTCCAGCTGTCGCCTAGCTCTGCTCTGTCTAGCAGCGGTCGCACTCGCCACGGTTCAGCCAGTCAGGTCCAGAAGCAGCGCAGTGCTGGCAGCTTCAAAAGACCTAGCATCAAGAAGATTGTCTGATGAGCAAGAGAAGACCTATCTCATTCTACTCCTTTCCTCTTTCTCTCACTCCTCCCCAGCCTGCCAGGCCTCATGTTGCACTCTGAATTTTACACAGTTCCTTCCTTCTTTTTTTCATGATTGTTGCTCTGGCAGGAGAACAAATGATTTTGTGTATTGCAGGAGGTGGAATATTAGCAAAGGCAAACTTGAATATTGTGCTGCTTAAGATTTTTTCAGATCTGTAATTTGGAAAAAAGTATGTTGATTCTTGTTTACACATTGCTCTCCTCTGGAGTCAGTGTTTAAAGAGTTGATAAGCAGCAGTTTTAAGTCTGTTGCTACAAAATCACATGTTAAACTATTAAAGCAAAATCCCTCTATGGGAATACAATCTGGACATCAGTGTTCAGTTTGGATGTGGACTGTAACCTTTCTCTGATAGTTTACACAGGACCGAATGAGAAGCATGGTGGGGGGTGGAGGGCTTGGGAGTCCATCTGAACTCTTGACCTGCTCAGACTTCTCAGCTCCCCTCTTTCAGCCCTGTACATATTTTACATAGACAGATTATGTACAACTAGTTCTTAGTGGTAATTTAGATGTTGAAGTTTTCTCCATGGTGTGCCTTCGTCAGGGTTTTTCAATGTGTACAATTTGTAAAGTAAAAGTCAAATCTTGCTGGGGATAAAAAAACAGGTACTTATTATGGAGGCAAGCCGTCCATATCACCACAAGTTCACCCGAGCTGCCTCAAGACCGGCCTCCAATGATAGTCAGATATACAATCATCCCTATACCCTGTTGCCTGAAAGCATTTTATCCTGTACAGCTATAGAGTGCAACACAAATCTTCTTGTTGTCAACACTTTCCAAAAATATTCTCCTTCTCAATTTATCAACATGAAGATTACAAAACACTAGGGGCAACGCAACCCTGTAAATAGCTCCAAAATTTCTTCTTTTTTTTGTTTTCTTTGTTTTGTTTTGTTTTGTTTTTTTATGTTGTTGCTGTTATGTGTCTGTGTGTGCTTCATTTTTATTAAGCTGTTTTCATGAGTTATACTGAGTGTAAAGTGTATTTTCAGCAGCCTAAAATTTACCAAGGAACATTTGTCAAGTAACAAGAAAAAATTGTGTATTAGGCAATAATTCTCAGCTCTCAAACTCCTGTCAACCACTAATTTTACTTGTACAGCAAACGGGGTGGATAAATCAATATGTCAGTTTTGTGCCATAACCTGCCAACACTTAAGTTGCCCATTATCAAATAAATTTAGCTCTCACTCATCTCTGATTATGTTTAATTATATTTTAAATAGAAAAGAGGTGTAATAAAAAGAGTGATGTTTCATCCCATTATTTCTGGTCCAGTCACACAAACACAATTTTTTACCTCCTCGATGTAAGTAACCATCAGAGGTTTGTCCTGTGAACTTTTTAAAGAAAGCAGTTGGAACAATACTATACTTCTCTGTTCATATCATGCCAAAATTATCTTGTTTTGTTCATTTTTAGTGGAATAAAAACATATTTCTACCAAAATTTTATATTATTTAACAATAAAAGCCAGTTTGCCCCCTCCCTAGCTATAACTGGTTTTGGTTTTATTCACAGCACCAGAACAAAATTTGTCAAAGCATTGAAACTTTGAATCATGATCCCACTTAAAATAAGCCAAACTTCTCTAGAACATTAGTATTAAATGTTGTCTGGGTTCAATCTGCCATTCAAAAATGAACTGAGAAAATATATGATATGGGGAGTTAACAAGACTAAGAAAATCTGTAGCTACAGACCCACTTTGGTCAGTAGTTAAGTCAGAAATAATTGAGGTACATAATCAGCTCTATTTTTTGATGTATTCTCTATTTCTGTGTTTTTACTTTGTCTGGTCAAGAGTTTTTT
The DNA here is from genome assembly GCA_029814765.1 of Acanthurus leucopareius. Taxonomy (NCBI): domain Eukaryota; kingdom Metazoa; phylum Chordata; class Actinopteri; order Acanthuriformes; family Acanthuridae; genus Acanthurus; species Acanthurus leucopareius. Next base: position 20,762,817 of record JAQMCX010000057.1, on the reverse strand, counting down.
TGAGCTTTTCTATAATGCATTGAACTGACAGGAAATTATTTCACAGATCTTAACTCAAACAGTCAACATCTGATTTTGGTCTTAGTCCCTCAGACTCAAACAATTCCCAGAGCTCCCATTTTCACCATTGTACAGGAAGCAGATCATCACATCACTCATCCGGCTGATATGGATTGATGATATTCCTCAGTAGAGGAGCGTAAGCTGGGGTTTTTCTTCAAGAGTTTTTTTAATATAGGTTATCATTCAGGTAATTATTGACGCAGAGACCAGCTGTGCCTGAGCACATGTGAGAGCAGTAGATCTTCTGCACCTAACACCCATTCAACAATACACAAGACATCTACTTTCCAAAAAATGTTACATTGATTGTTTTCAAAGCATGCTGGAGTGTTTTAGATATTAAAGTAGGTTTACCAAGCTTTCAGGTTCAGATTATTTGAATTTGAGTCAAAACATGTTTGAGGTAACATATCTGTTTCTAGTATGTGGTGTGCACTGACAAAACAATGTGCACAAGAGCCCTTCAGGTACACCTGGATGGCTGACAGCATTAGGGAATTTTAGCTTATGAGTCAGTATCATCTTAAGGCAGCAAAAGTTTGAAGAAAATTCAGTCCTGATATGTCCAAGATATGTTTGAGATTCATATCTTCATTACAGAGTATGTACACCAGAGAACTGACCAGTTTATTTTAATAGTGTAAAATGTTGCACTCACTTCACTCATTTATGTTCAATTAGTTCAAACATGACAATTAGAATTCACACAAATCTAGAAATCCAGTCAATAATTGGCTATGGTTTAATATGCATTGCTGTGCCCACAAATAATGTTCTTTTGATAATTAACACAGTCATAATGGTCATTGTTATTATATACAAGTGCCTGCAGCTTGATTTGGATTTGCAGTAAAATGAATATGAACCAATAGCTGCCTGGAGGGTAGACAGACACAATAAGAGTTCTAAAACAGTATGATCTAATGTGGAAGTCATCACGTGAGTTGAAGTAGAGTGATTGAACGTACAGGTGGACCTTTGCAACCAGCTATTTACATATGTTGCCCTTGATTTGATCATTTGGTCAGGCAGGTGTAAAATAGAGCTTTGCTGAACAGTGCTCAACTTGCAGCCTTCATCCCCAGCTCAGAGAAGTTGTTTTGTCAGACAGCTTTAATCCTGTCTCAACATCTATGCATGACAAAAGTTGAGTAAGCCTGTTGTTGTACGACTCTGACTTAATTTTAGTCCAAGCAGTGTCTCCACACGTCTTCTGCTCAGAGGCTGACATTGTTTCATACAACATAAAGTGTCAGTTTACGTTTGTGAATTAATCCACTAATATATGTTTTTTTATTCTTTGTTTTTTCTTGACTTTTAGTTGTTTGATGGGATTTGTTTTTTCTTTCGTCCATGTAGTTCATTTTGTTAAGACATTATCAGAAGGTAAATTCCATGAAAAGGAATATTTTCATCAGAGAGTCTTAGAAGTCATGTTTTAAAATTCAGCCTCAAAAAATAACATGAAGGGAAGAAATTACTGCCTTTGTCAAATTTAAGCTGTAGTGTGTAGCAGATGAATGGGTCCATCAGAATCTTTACTTTTTTTTTTGCCCTCTTTCACTGACATATTTTTATTACTAGATATTTTCATGTGAAGGGAACTGGAAGCAACCAAGGTATTAGATAGGTTGTCTTTTCCGGGAAATTTTGAAACAGAGATTAGTTGATTTTACTGTGGTAGAGGTGGTTTCAGACACTGTTTGACAGTCAATCAAGCACTGGATCTGAAGCTAACTGAGGTTTTTAGCCACCAGTGTGATTGAACAAAGAAATATATGTCAAAATCCCATGTGATACCAGTTTTTTAAAACTTGTTTGATTTTGTTGATCAGCTGATACATCAATTACCGAAGCAACTGTCCTCTTTCCCATGTAAATAGACCTAACCCGAGTTCAGAATCAAGTATGGAGTCTCATCACTTTTAAGATGTTTAAAGTCACAGTTTTTAATGCAGAGGGTGTGTGGTGCCGTGATGGGTTGGTGCAGAGTAACTGTGAAGGTTCAGGTGTAAAGAGGTTTAGGATTATGACCACTGAAGTTGTAAAGATACATTCATATGAGAGAAATGTGTATGCATACAATTCAATAAATAGTTCTTTCTCACAACTTTTCAACATCTCACTGTTCTTAAAGCTACACCTACATTTCCTTTTGTTTTGTTTCTTTTTTGTTTTCTTTTTCAGAATGTGTACGGAAAACCTGAATCACAGAATCAACAGTGTATTTTTAACAAAATTCAACCAGGAAAAATCAGAAGGCAAGATTATTTTGAGCACTGTGTTAGCAGATTGCCATTGTTTCCATGTTTCAGTTTGACTTGTGTGTGAATGGGAGTATTAAGGTTTATGTATCTATAACCTCTTAAAGAAGCGGTTGACTTGCACTAATTTAAAAACAGTCATTGGTTTGTTTAGATTAAAAACCTCAAAATGTGGCATGTTTTATTTGATGTTATGCAAAATCTAATGTCTGTAGATTGACAGTCTGAGTATTGTTTTTAATGCAGTATGTGTGACAATTGTAAATACTTTGTGTACAATTTGAGATCGTATATTTACTATACTGTACATACATGTGATATTGTATCATTTTGTTTTTGTAAAGCAGTTAGTTTCTGTATAATAATATACAAATTGAAATATTCCAGTGTTAGTAATAAAATGTTTTGCTCTCTGAAATGATTGAACTTGCAAGATGACAAAAGCTATCATTTTACAACACTTAGTTTAAAAAGAATGTTATTTCATTTATTCCCCCCAGGAGAAATGCATATTTTTCATTTCATTTGTATTACTATACACACAAAGATTCCTGAAGTACACTGATGCACACATAGTCATGTTACTGAGAGAGATGTTAAAGTAATGGGGCTGCCTGCACGTTCATAATAGTTTTAGATTTTTTGACTAGTTTTCATTTTATTTTAGCTGTAACTTTTGCATTTAATTCAAGTTTTAGTTTTTCAGGTGCATTTACAAGTATTAGTTTCCTTTTAGTTTTTTTTTTTAGAAAGGTTTATTTTTAGTTTTTATGTATTTAGTTTTAGTTAAACAGTGGTTTTAGTGTTTTGTTTTTTTAAAGTTAGGTATAATATTCTATAATTTTGTGGCTATATATACCATACATTCAAAATATATTTACAAAATGTACTACCAAATGCCTCTGGTTCAAATATTTGTATATGTTCTATGTATGTAAAGCATGAAGGGGCTTCAACTTTCATTTAATTGTGCAACCTCGTGTTGCAACATGACAGTAAATAAACCTGGAACTCATTGCTAAAAAAAACTAAAACTGAAATGAATTTACATTTATTCTAATTTTATTTCAATACATTTTGCAACCAGTCAATATCATATTGATTTAGATTTAGTTTTTCTGAAAGGCTTTCATATTTAGCTGTATATTACGACGGTTCTTTTTACTACTTCGTTTCCATTTCACTTCCGGGTTATGTTAACCCTGGACTCTTGCTCACTGTCTATCCAATATTACAGGCGCCTGCTGGTTCGTCCTTAATCAACTTTTTGGACAGTTTGACATTGCTTTTATTACCTACATGCAAGCAGCAGCTGAAGAGCACGTGCCTGTGATAAAGGTTATAACCTGCCAGAATTGTACAATGTACAATGCTGCTATTTTTTTTAATTTTTTAAATTTTTTTTTTATTGTCTGTTTGTTTCTAAACGTTGATGCTGACATAGTGCACCTTGCCCGAGACAAATTTCCCTGTGGGGGACAATAAAGTATATCTCATCTCTCATCTCATCTCAGAATTGAGGACCACGAAATGAGCATCCAGGTTATCTTGAATCAACTGACCACACAATCTTAGAAGTAGACTCAAATAATGATAATTTCACTGGATCAGCTATAGATGTACACTGTACAGTAGCCTACATGAGAAAAATATTTTTTACTTTTATTTTAACGAGGCTCTCTGTTAAAACCCTCTGAATTTTATCATTCTACACTCAATACTTCATAGTGACCACGTAAAAATTTGATTTTTGAAATATTGGAAAATCTGAGAAAAACATAATACGGACCTTTGCCATGGTACTAAGCTCAGGTGCCATTTTCCTTGATCATCTTTGAGGTTTTTACACCTTGGTTGTAGTCTACCTGCATTCAAATCAATTGTTGGGACATGATTTGGTAAGGCATGCACCCATGTTGCGAACAAGGGGAGCAAGAGGGAGCTTAGCTCCCCTTAGTAATACACACCGGCTCCCGAAAATATGATTTGTAAAAATTTGGGGGTCTCTAAAAGTACTGACAAAGTCTTATCTTAACATGAAATTCCAGTTTTGTGTATCGTCATCATCGTGGATTGTTATGTGTAAAATTGCGAACATGTCTTTCATTCATGCATAACGGCGATTTAAACCCAATTTACTTCAATAAAGATAACGACGCATACTAGTCCTGCCATGGCCATCGGCGTGGTGGTGCTGCGGTGCAAATCAAACTCCGCTCATGCAACTGAAAGATTTGTAGAAAAGATATAAACGTTGGAGGCCCACGGAGGCATGGATGTGTAAGTGCTGGATAGGGTGCCGCCGTCGGGCTGTGCTTAAAATTCCACCAGTGTCCACTCGCGGTATTGCAACAAGAAATTCCCAAAAAGCATTTTTCCCACAGGACACAATGATCATGGAAAGGTCTGTAAAACTGCTGACAGGACACCTAAAGCTGCAAGCAGAGTTGGATTTTATGCTTTTTATTGTATTTTTTTTAGGAAATGGAGATTTAAAATTTGTAAGACTTTGTTAAAGCTCGTAAAAATTTGATTTTTTTTAAATGTGACGTCAACATGCACTGTTGGCGGGTATTTCGTGTGCCCGTTCTTGGTCGAGCTCACGACCCCGCATTTGTAGGTCAAGCTGGGTGAGAGTGATTGAGATACTGATGTAAAAGTTCTATTATGGAAGGACAAACCGAGACCAATATCATCGCAAATGTCACTGGACATTCCGACGTAATTTAATGGCGTTGTAGTGTTAAAAAAAAAAACAACCTTTTTTTACGTTATTGTTTCAGTTACATGGTGCCATTGGGCACCATGAAGAGACTTTTCCCAGTTGACTAGCATGGGGGAAGAGACGTCGTTATTTTTAGCGGATATTTTTTTTTGTAAGCACATTAACTTATGGATGTCTGTGTAGATTCTCATTCATCCAGGTCATGATTATCTTGACGAGTCAAAAAAAAAACCAAGGCAACTGGACTATGTTGAGTTTTGGGAAGATGTTTCACTTCTCATCCAAGAAGCTTCTTCAGTTCCAAAGGACTGGTTGAAGGAAGCAGATAT
>JAQMCX010000057.1:20739325-20749340 GCA_029814765.1 Acanthurus leucopareius | reverse complement strand
TGGCCAAAACCTGACACTTGCGCTTCATTCAACCAAATTGTAGTAACGCGCCACTTCACATTCTCAGTAACGGTAACAGCGTTGCAACGATGGGAAAAGTAATTAATTAGATTACTCGTTACTGAAAAAAATAACGCCGTTGGTAACGCCATTATACTCTAACGCCGTTATTACCAACACTGTCTACAAGTATCCAATTTAAAGTACTTCACAGAACACACACTACTCAACATCAATCTTAAATGTTGGGTGGCGGGTGGGCCGTTGTGGCCTCCTCCCCTGAGGGCTAGCCTCTGCGCTTCGGTGGTGCTTGTTATTGCCCTTCCTGGACCTAGAGCCTGTGGTGTATATGGAAGCTGCAGCGGCCTCTTTGTCTTGGCGTCTTGGGTGCTCCCACAGCCCAGGGTCGCCACTGGGGCCACCTCACCCCACTGAGCCTCGGAAACAACTCTGCACTGGTGATAGTTTGCCATGTATGCTTATATGCATACTTGCCTTGATTCATCAGCTCCTGCTGGGACACATCAGAAAGAAACTAATGGGACCCACCAGAAAGTGCTGAGTCACTCTTTGAACCCAACACAATGCTTATGTCCAATGTTTATCATATTTCAACTCTTGTCTTCTGTTGGGCCGTTTCCTACAATCAGGACTGCCGCATTTCTGCTGACCAATACGGTATCTCTTGTACAGTCATTATCTTGAGGGAGCAACACAGCAACTTCCAATCCACTTTTTACTAGTGGCACTGCCTATCTTCCCTTTTTAAAAAAAAAAAAAAAAATGAAATTTTTTTCTTTCCTTCTTTTCTTTTTTTTTTTCATCGCATCTTGTCTGTCCCTAGTTTCCCCCTTGATCCACTGTTGTGGAGCACTGCCCTCATTGGCTGACAACAAGAAACTTCTTGTAATAAAGTCTGATAGGCCAGTATTCAAGGAGGGCAGGTGATGGTCACGTACACGCACTTAAATAATTACAATTTTGGCTGCAAGACTAAAAGTGACACTCAATGTGGTCTCAAACTATGAGGACAAATGCAGACAAAAAAGAGAAAATGTGTTGATGATGTGATGATGACAAAAGTAATATAAAATTCAAACCAAAGGCCTGGATGAATAGAGAGATGATGTTTCTTCTCAAAGCAAAAAAGCAGACTTCAGCATCAGTGGAGACTGGAGAGAGACCACTCAAAGTGCTTTACACACTTATTCAGACACTCATGTAAGGTGCTTCTGTATAAAGGTCTTACCTGCTTATCAGAAACACACCATTCAAAGAGCCATTAAGAGGTTTGAGGTTTAGTGCCTTGGCAAACTATACTTTGATGTGCAGACTGAAAAAGAAGCAGGAGAACAAGCTAGCAACCTGCTCTACCTCCTAAGCTTCAAAAGCCACAAAAACAAGAGCTTCCCTTTGCAAGGCCACATAGATGAGCTTAACTTATCCTATGTCCCTTTTTATCTCCTCAGCAGAAAGTCAGGTGTACATTAGAATGTTGCTTGTTGATTTCATTCAAAACCTTCTGCCCTATTTGCATGTCTCATGACAGCAATGCAAACAGATGCTACAGCCCCTCTCGGTCTTGGTGCAAATTTATGTCGTAATGTTTGTCCTAAGTGACTATTGTAATTTTGTAAGACTTTCTATTAAGTGCAATTTTCTTTGGGGACTTACATTACTCAACTGCACAATGTGGTTGTTCCTATGCACAGCTTCATATTCCGTCTTTACTCCTATGGACAAACGTGTAGGAACACCAGAGAAAACCTGAAAGAAAATGGCTGTCTGACTGGAATGCAGAGTGCCAAAATTTTTAAAAGTGTAGCTGGCAGGTAAAGGGACATATATATATTTTATGTGTCTGGTCTTGTTGGTGACTCAAAAACATTTTGCTGGTGGTACCGTTTGCAGCAATACCATGCTCTGTTTCCTGCCGGTGCACCATGCTGCTTCTTCAGGCAGAGGGCGAGCTGACCGTTATCTACAGCAAGTTAGACACTGACTGGGCGTAAGTGTCTCACACAACCCCTCATCAAAAACCCCTTCTCTAGAGATTCTGTGGCAGACAGGCAGCCATTCAGTTTGTCTGTTGTGACTGACCATCAATTAACTGATGGGGTCATCAAATTCTAATAAGATTGATGCAGACTTCTGCATTAATTCATACAGAGAAGGGTGGTACTCATACATGCGCTAACTGGGATATTTCAGGCCACCTTTGCTTTGGATCATGGTCAACAATACTGGATCATCACTATGTGTTGTGGCATAGCTGTGGTCTGTGGAGGTGGAACAATGCAAAGCTGACAAGCAACAGTCACCGCAGGTCTCACGAGAGCTCTTTCTAAATTCTTTAAATGAGGTCCAACGAGTAAAATAATATAATTTTTGGGTTGTTACAAGTGACAGTGGGAGCACTGGGTTGGCTGCAGGGATTTTTATTGGTTCCCTAAGGCCTTCCTTTTTTTTATCTCATGTGGTCACTCTGCTCAATTAGAGTAACTGTCATGATCTTTCATTTAAGTAGTTTAGTTTAGTTAGTGCTTTTTATTTTAGTGTCAAGTATCCTTTGTTTGTGTATATATCCATGTTCCATTGTGTTACCTTGTTTAATTTGAAGACCCTGCTTTATGTCTTGTGTATCCATGAAATTTCAAGTTTCCCTCCTTTTGTGCCTGCCCTCCCTGATGTGTGTTGACTGACCTGTGTGTACAATCATAAACCCAAGATCTCAACTTCCATCATGTTTTACATAAATCTCTAAATCCATGGAAACATGATGCCTTTCTTTCCATTTTCCACAGATATTTTCAAAAGAATAAGGCAGTAATGAGTGTATTGTATTCTCATACCCTAAACTGAGACCCAGACATATAAATGGTCAAATAAAAATGAAGTTGCACATGGAACGTATCGCAAAAGTCCTACTTAAGGTTGTAATTTATACTTATGATAGATAAGGATGACAAGAGGTCATGAGGTCAACCAGTCATTGACCAGTTCCACATACCATGCTGTGGTCTCATCCTTTGGACAGCAGGTCACATGCTATAAATAATCTTATGGCAGATGACACTGATTTAGAAAACACCTTGCATGCAGGCGCGACCTACAATTAAAATTAAAATATACGTATGGAAAAATGTTTGCTGCCAAAGTATTTCTCATATGTCACATGGAAATATGCCACATGGAAATATGTCACATGGGAATATTTCACACGCACACAGACACACACACACACACACACGCATACACATACACAAACACACACATACATGCACACGCACACACACACACACACACACACACACACACATGCACAAATACATATGCATTCATATATTCCTTCCTGTTTTCAAGGAATTCAGTCTGGTCTCTATGACAGACTTGAGAAAACATTTTTTGTTGGAAAAGATTAAAAAGTTCCATCCAGTGATCCATGATCCAGTCTAACTGTGGCAAACTTTTTTGCTAGTTCACATCTTAACTATTCAGTCAGTTGATTTTTTTGCTACTGCTACTACTGCTGGTGGTGATGGTGGTGGTATTGTTGAGCAAATTGAATGTTGACTACCAAAAAAGTTCAGCCAGAGAATACCAATCGCACCCCTCGATCACCTGATCAGATCCTGAGCTTTTTATGTAGTGCCTCTTCTGTAACCCTCTCACAGCGCAGCTCCAGTTACAGTGCGCATGTGCAATACCCCGTCATTTCTGTAGCATAAGAGCCCTTGTCCCAGTCTTCCTTGAACAGCCTTGACATAAACAGAAATTTATTGTAAAGTATATGGAGGACATTGAGACCCATCATCACAGAATGTGGAAAGGGAACTGATGACATGATGATATGTCTTGGGCTGGAGAGGCTGCCGTTTTTGTTGTTAAAATATAAACAGAAACAGTTTGTCTGTATTTGACACTCATGGTAACTTAAGATATATCATTGACTGAAAAGAAAACGTTATATGGGCATCATAACACACTGATCATACACTGTATGATCCTCTGAAGCCTTTATGTATTGAACACTGGGTTTGCATGATGCACTATATGTAGGTTGGGCTACTTGTGACTGTTGAGCTTTTTTTCAGCAAACAGGCAGCACAAGATTGCTGCAGCCGCTGAGGCACAGACTGGTACTGATCAGCAACATTTTCAAACCCCTGCTAATATTATGTCCTTTATTGTTCAAAGGATTGGTAGAATGGTTCTCATTCAACCTTTAAGTACATTTTCAGATGTGCATTTTCCTGCATACAGGTATCATGAAACTCTTTTGCCATGTCTGGGTTTCATCCCACTCTCATCTCATTAGGCAGAAAAAAACCAGACCACACAGGAAGTTGTGAGGCTTCCCATCGCTCTATGTCGTGGCTTGGGAAGAGACCTCATTAAAGTGATTATTCTGATTAGTCTCTGAATGCATCCTGGAGTGAAAAGCACTAATCATCACCCACTGCTACTTTAAATGCTATAACCCTCACAGTTTACATTGAATAAAGTTTTCATTAATTTTGAATTTGGGAATTTACCAAATTGTGCTGTTCATCAAATCCCTTTATGAAAGGAGATGCAGTGTCGAAAAACTGTGAGGCAGGGGATCAAAGTGGAGTGGCCTCATCACCTTATTCATGTTGTATTAATGATTACACTCAGAGGGAGAGCCAAAAGCATGCCTTATCCTCCTAAAGTGTGATACTTTGTCTAAAACATACGTTTGATTTCTGTTTACCTTCCAAAGGCACAGGTGCGCAGGTGGTGAAGGGGTTTTATTTTTATCCACCACTGAAAACAGTCAAGATTCAATACCCAGTATCATTTTCCTTGTTTGTGGGTGGGACGCCCATAAGGGTTGCTGTTTCTTTCATTGCTCTAGCGATTATCTGTTGTTGGCACATGGCTGTCTACAAAATAGTAGAATAGACAGGAGGAGAACTGAAATACAGATTGGGACACTGAGTGTTAGAAAACAGGAAAAAACATCAGTGATTAAAATAAAAGGATGCAGGATTCAGAAGACTCTAAAAATGTGGCAATTTCCAACACTTTCAATCACAGAGCAGTTCCTCTAAGTACTTCATTCATTGTTTTGGCTATTCCTATTACTTGACCCCTCATCACCAACATATAGACATTACCTAGACTGCCTACATAAACACAAGTATTGGACTGTCGTATTCAAGTTGTAAGGAAGACTCAAGCAAAGGTGAGTTCTCAGCAATACTAGCGAGGAGGCTTTGGTCAGAAGAACAGACTTTTCTTATGAAAGATATACAATCAAACTCCTCTACTGGCTCCAATATTAGCCAAGAGCAGGTGTTTTCAGAGGAAAAACTTAAATGATTCTTTTTTAAATCTGCTGTTCCCAACTTTTTTTGACACCATAATCAAATAAAATTTGTAATGCATTCAGTAATTCCTGTCTGTCATGATGCACAGCCATAGGAATTACAAGTTCTGCCTGTTTAGCAAGAGGCTGAGAAATGTCAGCTGATATTTTTGTGTCACTCAGTGGACCTCAGCCAGGGGTACTCATCCATCCAAAGGCTAGAATTTCCTAAGCTGTTACCGTTGGTGATTTTAAAATAAAATAATAACAATAAAAAGATCAATAAGCCTTTAGTTGTTTAATATATTTCAATGTTTACAAAATTAAGGTTACTTCTTTATTGAAAATAATACCATGAGAAAACCCCTACAACACATGGAGAGAAAATAAAAACAGCTTAACTCCCCATCCTTCATCAGGGAGCCAGTCTGTGGTTAAACAAAAAAATCCAGTTCAACTATTAATTATTAAGTCCTTGTATCAACAAACTCAGTTTTACTCACTTTTGGACTCACTACAACACCTGTCCCATGTAAATAAACTTATGCAATCCTTTTGCATCCAATAAAGAGAAAGTTTAGTCCAGTCAGTGTGCTGCTGTTAGTCTCAAGGAATGGCCTGACCCAGAGCTGAGAGCTTTAATGGTGGGAGTAGAAAATGGAGAGCAGGAAATGGAGTTTGAAAATAATTTGAGTGTGAAGAACTGATGAACTATGAATGACAGACCTTTTGGCTCATTGCAAAGGCTTCACAAGCGATTGACGAACACACTGGGCTGCTTGCACTGGTGGGTAACATTAGATATGCACTCTCTCTGAATTCATTAATATTCTGCAGGCTGAATGTAGCCTATGGGCCAACAGTTAAGGATCATCGACCTAAGCACTTAGCATCACCATAGCAACCTCAAAGTGCAGCTCAACACAGCTGATCAGATGAGATGATTAGATTCATCTTTACTGTCTTTGTTGCTTACATTTGACTGACATTTCTGTCACACTGCTTACTGCATACTGTATCCACACGACACACAACACACAATGTACACACATCACACAGTTCATCCACTTTCACTGGAAATACTGCTTCAGCACAGTTTCAGTATGGAGTCATTTGGCAAATAATTTGAGTTGGTGGATTCTAGCTAGCACACACACACCCACACACACACACACCCACACACACGCATACACACACACTCAGGAGCACGTATTCACATTCCAGGTCTAAAAGCTTGTGCTGTTCGTGCAGTTCTCTGTGGCTCTGATACGGGGAAAATTACCCTCTTTCTGAGTGTAGCCTTGGTGTGGAGCTACAGTTGAAGGCTTTTAGTGTTTTTGTTGGTCAGAAGTAAAGACAGAGGAGGTGAAGGCAGGTAAGACCGAGTGGTGCAGTGCTGATGCTGAGAGCTTTTAATCTCTATTAAAGGTGCATAACGCTACATTTCAGATCTGATTTGATTTGACGTCTCTAGCCTTGGCCCTAATCACTCACCCAGAGCCGCCAACCAGCAGGAGTGCTGACATTACTCCCCACTGAGCATCACAGAGGCAGCTTGTAAAAGCTGCATTTGCTTTCTGTCGAACCTCACTGGATTTACTTACTTCATGTTACAAACGTACTGGCTGCAGGTATGAATGAATTTTTGAACACATACAATTATTTAAGAAATTTTTGAAAAGAGAATACAGAATGACAAAAAAGTGACAAGAAATGAATACATTTTTGATTGGTTGGATGAATTTATACTATTTTTTAATATAGCAAGTTAAATACTTAAATAAATGCATGTGTCGCTTTGCGTATAGTACAGGTAATGAATGGTGTATTAATGAGCAAATAAATCCAACAATGCGTGTCTTAATACATGAATATGTCCTCGAATAAATATTGGAATGAAAGAATTTGCATATAGACAATAAATTAAATACAGCACAGCTGAAAAATACCAAGTACCTTAAATAACTTAATCTGAGTGGATATATTCATACATAAATCAGAGCAAAAAATTTTAATAAATAAAACATATAATAGAAAATAATAATTAGAAACAGATAAATATGAAAACCGTGAATCATTGAAAAAAACATTGAAAGAATGAATGAATGAATGATTAATTAAATAGAATAATAGGCATAAGGTGACAAAGTAAACTAGGGACAAATAATGACTGAATAAATAAAAATAAGGAAACATAACTAATATAAATTGATAGAAAATATGAATGACTGAGGAACTTATGCGTAAATTAATGAATAAATGGTTGTCAAGTTTTTATAGTTAATGGTAGAATTTTTTACAAAAAATATGTGAAATAGGACTGTTGCAATATAACATTTTTACCACTCAATTAATATGACCAACAGAACTAGGTTTGAACTTGGTTGGAAACATTTGTTAACACCATACTATCATGTGGATATAAATAACATTATCAATTTTTCTTTTTAAATGTGAAAAAATGTATGTACAAATACATTTTTTGAATAAATAAATACTTAATATAAATGAATACACTGATCCATTATTATAGCTGCTTATGCTTTCAGGGTAATCCCATCTGACATTGGTTGAGCAGAGGGATTCACCCTGAAGGGGTTCCCAGTCAAATACATGGCCCACCTACAGAGACAAACAACAATTCATGCTCACACAGAAAGGTAACCAAGAGTTGCAATTGAACTAATTTGCCTGACTTTGGACTGTGTGAGGAAGCTGGAGCACCAAAGGAAGCTGACTTTGGTGGAACCCTGCCATTTCCATATAAAATACACTCTTGGGCTTTGACCTCCTGAGCCATGCAGACACAGGGAGAACAGGCACGCTCCAAACTGAAGGTCTGAGTTTGAACCCAGAATCTTTTTACTTTGAGGCACCAGTGCTAGTAACTGCAACACTGTGCTAACCTTGAATAAATATATACAAAGTTAAATGAAAGAATGAAATGCACTACAGTTCCACCTGATATATAACAAAGGACTTAGTCAAAAAGTAGTTGAAAAACATTTTCAGAGAGCTGTTTGCTGTTTGGGGCTGAGTTTTATTCAAGTGTGATAATCCCTTGCAGGTGTGAGGACAGAAAGAATTTGTATTTTACCCAGTACACTAACTGCTGTGCTTGTTAACAATCAAAAACAGAGAGTAGGTACACAGCAAAACACAAGACTGTCTCTGTAATGTCAGCCAGTCTGAGCCAGTGAAGAGGAGCAAGAGGAGGAGGAGGAGGAGGAGGAGAAGGAGGAGGAGAAGGAGGAGGAGCAGGAGGAGGAGGAGGGGATGGAAAGGAGACCCTTGTCCTTGGGAGAAAAAGCCCAATGACTACATCAGAAGAAGCGAGATTGCACATTAGATGAGGTGGAGACAGAGAGAACAAGAAGCAGAGACTGTAGTTAACATGTTCCATTCTATAGATTGGATGACTGTATCACAATAAAGAATATATCTAGAGTTACTACACGAAGAAATAATATAATGACATTTGATCAAAGCTCAGCAACTGTGTCTCTTCTTTGGACATATTTTATCTATTCTTCTTGTAAACCCAATCATGCTTGCATGATTAGCACAGGTTTAGCTTCTTGTCATTTGACTGATGCTGACACGTAAAAGACATAATCAGCACTTCAGGCTAAATTTACAGCTTTGCCAAACCAACAACAAACAAAATGAGCACACAGTGGATCTTATTCATGAGACAACAGCGTTGCCTCCTTGCCAATGTTTCCAGTGAGGAAAAAATAAAATTTAAAGGATGTGCTGTTGCCATATATGGTTAATTGGAGGCATTTCTGATTGCAAGTGACCCTGTGCATGATCAAGCTTGGCGGTTAAAAACGTTGGATTTATCAACACTGTTTACTTACTGATGTGCATTTGACCGGCATGCGCAGACAGATTTAAATGCTGTTTTTTTTTTTTTTGCACTTATGCACATTCAAAATTTCATTTGTAAGACAGAATCTAGAACCTTTTATGTATTGATGAGACAATAAAAACCGAGCACAACGGTCACTTATCATTTCTACATTTAAGGTGGCTTGATTGATTCCTTAAGTCAGCTCATATGCTGAGTAACATGAAAAGCGACACCCTTTACATATTAAGTAGCTGTCAAATAGCCCTCATAGACTGACAGTGGCACAGTGAATATTCCTTAGTCTATTTAACTATTGTAGTAAAGATGAAAAAGCAGCATCAGATCATTATGTTGAGAGTCAGCATGATTAAACTATTCACAAAGCATTTGAATGTGTCTGATGGAGTTGACTTATATCATCTAAACTTGTCACTGTAGAAGCAGTGGTGCATGCATCATAGGTGCACTCTGGTACTAGTAGAAATAGCATTAGGCCCCTGCAAACCAGTGGGGCACAGACAAAGAAAGAGAGAGAAAGAAAGACAAACTTTACAGATGCTGAGATTAAAGTTATTTTGGGTGAGCTGGGGTTAAAACAAAGATTTATTTTCTTCTGTTAGCATTGTTGTTACAATGTTACCTTTATTTCTTATTTGCCCAGTATTCAATGTAGAAATCACACGCAAGTTATTAACTATTGAGTTTAAGGTAACTATTTCAGAATCCCAAGAGTATTTCTTAAAATAAATGTATTACCGTATTTTCCGCACTATAAGGCGCATCGGATTATAAGGCGCACCTTCAATGAATGGCCTATTTCAAAACTG
>JAQMCX010000057.1:20719343-20730959 GCA_029814765.1 Acanthurus leucopareius | reverse complement strand
GACTAATATCTCAATTTTTTTCCTCTGCAGGGGATTTTTTTTGGAAAGAATTTGATTGATTTGCCATTTTTTTGTCTTATTTTTGATTTGGCCTAATAAATGTTCTAATTCACAATGTGTTTGAGATTTTTCCTTCCTCTAACACTGCCTGCCATCCAAGAGTGTAACAGTCCTACTGCAATCGTACATCAAGAAGTGCTGACGCATGTAGTTAAAATTGGTCCTTTACATGCAGCAATTTTGGATGAAATCTGTTTTACTGAGCTGTACACCCACATACACCTCTGTACAGAGGTAGCAGCCACTACTCCACAAAAAAACAAAAATAAATATTTAGCTCTCTGTCCCTTTGCCTAATTCCACTGTTCAATAACTTTTTTTGCTTTTATGACTTTTGTTAATGTATTGATTCAGCCTGTGCTAAGCCCCACCCCTTGTCCTTCACTGCTGCTGCTCCATTACGCTCTCAAAAAGGAGCCCACACTGATACTTACTGCACTCTCTGAACAAACAGAATATTTTTTTGAAAATGGGAAAAAAGTATCTCAAAGAATCTAGCAGAAGGGTTAAGGTTAGTATGAAGGTGTAGCTAGGATGTAAAACTCGCTTCACACCACATTAAAGGGATCTTCCAAAAAGTAAAACAAATTATCAAGGCTAAAATCAACACAGTTACAGTTACCAAAATCAGGAAAGACTGATGGACAAAATGTCATGCATCCACTGATGTCATCACGGTTCAGGCTCTAAAACCCATTATTTGGTGCCAGTATGGAAGAAACATTTTTTTGAATGAAATGCTCTGAACTGTTCAGACATGGGTTTTCAAACTGGCACTGAACCTGTTCCTTATTGATGGAAAGGGGCTCACGGTGGATCCTCCAGTGGTGACCTCTATGTTTGTCACATTGCACACGATCTTCTACCTGCAGTGAGGCATGAAAGGCCTTTTAGCTTTTAGGGACAATTTCTGCCACACTAGGGCCATATGGCTTTTTTACCTAAAACTGTCTGAAAACTTTGTGTACTGCCTGGTGCAGAGGGACAGAGAAGTAAATACTGGTTATGTTGAGAGGGTGAAGCCAATTGGTATGATAGTAATATAAACTGAGAATGGTCAAGCAAAGAAGCTGAACCAAGAGCAGACTGTAGGGGGAACATCATCATGGAAAAGCCTCAGAGAGGATGCTCAGATAAGTGCTTTGCAGTTCAGACCAGATATAAGTAACCAACCAGATACCAGCCAATGTGGAGTTTATAATATTCAGAAATCCCTGTGTTGTCTATGTTGGTAATATTTTATTGTGCTGCTGAAATGGTAGTCATTTCATTTATGTAGTCTATTGTTGCTTGCTTGGTGTCACTGTCTCTTTTTGTGTTGATTTTTTTTAAGTTTTGAATCTTTTCTAGCTATAAAGAGGATATCTGTCTGTACATCTGGATTTTATGGTATGATTTTGCACCACTAGTTTTGTTATACATTTAATGTAATCATAGCCCCCCATATTACTTGAGTATAACGTTCTTTCACACTTTCCATCTCTGCACATTTTCTTCAAAAACAACAGTGGTTATTCAGGACTGTTTATCCTTATATTATTGATGAGTGATGCTCTATGTACATTGCCAGTCAGTATAGGATGCCAGCCAATTCTCCAGAGAGAAGCTGGCAACAAACAGACTGTGGCAAGTCAAACTTCAATGTCTTTCTCCCTGCTTAGTTCACACAACAAAATTATCCACAGCCAAATCAACCTAACAGGTTGTCAATTCATCAACAAGACGACCTCGTCAGCTTAGTGAAGTCACTAAACCTTCCATTATACCCTGTAGCACTGTAACAAGTGCAAAATTACACAGAAGGCACTCAGTTGTTCCTTTTGTGTTTTTCTTCCATTTTTTTCAACAAACAAAAAACTTGAGGCCAGCCCTCATCTGTGCTAGGCATAGCTGGTCAACATCCTGGAGGTAAGAAAAGTTTTCCTCAGTCAGTGCTATTACTGGGCAGATCTGCTGTATATCTTCAATAGCTTAGACCAGTTATTTAGAGAAAGAGCAGCTTGCTTATGAACACAAGCTAAGTAGTAAACTAGTAAGCAAATACTTTCTAGCTTGTGAGTTAGCCACAGTGATAATCCAGAAGTGGCAATGGCTGGGTCATCTCATTTATTTACCCTCATATTAAGAGGGTGAGCATGCAATCAATTTTTGCAACATCATTTCCTCTTACTTTTTAAGCATACTTCACTAATTCAAACAAATGGCAAACGTATTACCAGTGTATGTGCATGCAGTATTCAGTGTCTTTTCTTAATTTACTTGACCTTAAAAACTTGGGCATAAAGTATTGCTCTGCAGTTCCACAGGGCCTTATCCTTTTAACAGCAATACTGAAACTTTTACATTGTAACCTACCTATACTCATTTGTAGCTTGTTTTAGCATGTTGATTGAGTACAGCTTTAACCTGTGTTTAAAGAGATCTAAAATTTTGTCTAATGTTGGCTAGGTTATACTTAGCTAGTGAGACTACCCAGTGCTTAGACCTATTCTACATAACCTGCATAGGAATTATAGTTAGTTAAACTCACAACTGTGGCTTCTGAAATGATCAGTAGATCACATGACACAGGGACCAACACTATCTAACAGCTACTAAAATTATCATTATTATCCAATGTTGTTAAAGGGTTGTCTGTTACGGTATGGTCTAAGGAACCAGGACCCAGATGCAGAGATGTTCAAAAGAAAGAGTTTTATTGTACAAATTAGCACAACAAAAAACACCCTTACAGGGAAAAATCGGAAAAACTGAAAACTACAAAAAAAACACAAAAAGCCACAATGGCAAAAGTAACAACAGAAAATCATCCGAAGGGAAAAAAATAGACTAACAAAATTGCTAGAACAAAAGGTGACCAGGACTACAAAAACTCACTGGAAGGTTTTATAGAAAATGCAACAATCATAAACACGGGAAACAACACAAGAGTGGGGAGATTTTCTCAGAAGCAAAGTCACTAGGAACACGGGCATGGACACAATCGTCTCGCACGGAAGCCAGAGCATGAGTGGTTAAAGTAAGAAGCATAATTGTCAATGAAAGGCAGGTGTGCCTCATGAGCCTCGCTCCTGAACCAATCAGCCTCGCCTCTCTGCACCGACCTGCTGAAAGGGAGAGGGAGAGAGGGATCAACACCGGAACAACACAAACAAAATCAGAACCATAACATTGTCTGTGTCGGTGATTTCTGAGAACACAGCAGTTAAATTGAGAAAAGATCAGTTAAGAAACACATAATGGTTATTTTTTTATCTTTAAGCATTATTATTATTCCATCATTCAGATGAATGATGTATTCAATCCAATTAGCAATTGTTAGCATGTGAATACACACAACAAAGTCATCATATCATAGATTGCACTTTCCAAACTAATAACCTTTTAGCTGTAACCATATTAGCATGCCGACATGTTTCCATATCACATAAACAATGTTGGGACATTGTGATTTTAAATGAGACAGTAAACTTTGTCATTCTGGTATTCAAACACCAATCTAGATAGGTCATGTATTATTAGAATTTATGTGATACAGAGGAATCAGTATGTCTCTATCCATCTGTCTTCTATCCATCTATAATCTCTCATGTGGGCCCATACTGAAGTAGCGTATGCTTCGCTTACACTTTATTATACCATAAGGTTGTGTGCATTAAACTAAAAAACAGATAGCAACAAATTCATGTTTCACGCCCCCAACACTAAAACCATGGATGCTGAACATAAAACATTCATATTTGACAGGTAAATTACTACCAAAGATAAGGGAAGGAATGAGTAACAATAAAATTAATCTGTATGTGGCTTGAGTGGCTTCATACTAACGGTCAGTGATTTTTTTTTTCTTTTTAAAGTTCCTGTGATGGTAGCAGATCAACAGATTAAAAATAATGTTAATTTTGCCATAGTATTGGCAGAGTGCTTTACAACTCTGTGCGGTTTGATGGAGGTTAAGTACAGAATGAAAAAAATGAGAAGGACTATATTGGGCACAACGACCATTTTGTATTTTAGAGGACTTGGCACTCAGAGAAGAAACTGGCTCAATTGTTTGACACACAACTGCATGATGCATTATTTGAGTGAAAAGATATTAAGTTTGGAAAATTGTTTTGTAAAAACTGAAAATGTAGAAATCACAGCAGTGGGTCTGCAAACCTTAAAACAAACAAGCATCATGTCTAGTGAGAGAAAAATAAGGAGAGAAGCAGAACAAAAACAAATCCAGCACAATCTTACTCATCAAAACGCTAAAAAGCATCAAAAAGAACATCTTGGATTATTACCGCCTTAGAGAACAGAGATGCATTTTGAAAAAGATCCCCCCTAATCTGTAAACATGCTGAAATTCTTGCTGTCAAAGGAAAGATCCTCAAATCATCTTAGTGCATAATGGCCTTTTTGCTGCAGCAAAACTGGGTCGTTTTAGTTAATTTACCTATTGCACTAGACTTCATTTCTTTCCGGAGGCAGATGCTCAAATGGCATTTCTAAAATAGGAAATGAAATCTGGACTTGCAGCTTAACAGACTTGAAAAAGGCACATAAACCACAGCCACTACAAGGAAGCAATGTAGGGTGTTCAAACATTTGTCTGATACTTTTATAGATGTGACAGCAAAAACATTAAAGAAATGGAATGGAATGCCAAAACATGCAAAATCTAATAATAAAAAAAGATTTGATATTGAGTATAAAAGGATTCTCATCATCTGATGGCAAAAAGGAATTGGTGCACAGTAGCTACCATAATTATCTGAGATCATTTAGCACAAAGAGGACTCTACACTTAAACACCTACACTGAATGCAAATCAGTCATTCAGGAGCAGCACGGTGAGAACTGAGAGCTTCAGAGTGTTGTGTGGGCCACAACTAAGTAAAGTACCACCTTCCATGCTTTCACTGGGAGAGAAGGGGTCAATATAATGCCCATAAGCATATAACACATTTATGAAAAAGCTCACAATAAATGTTTAATTCAGCCACAATCACGTTTTTTTAATAATGCAAGACTGCATCTCTGAAATATTTCCTTGTTTTTAAATGCACCTCCATTGGCCACAGCAAAAGTTATTTCAGATAATCCTTGTCAGGGGCAAGGCTGTGAACCTCCTTCAGTTTGCTGACAAACCCTGTTTTATATTTGCTTTAAATTTTAACTGAATAGTGAATAATTAAGAGTTTTAGAGGTTGACTGAGACTCTCCAGGCTGCAAGCTAGCCATGCAATAGCTCAGCAACAGACCATTCATATGCACAAGACCTTCCCTGTCACCATGTCTGCGGGCTTGTCATGTTTGGCAATCATGATAAAATACTTTGAAGATTAATCTGATAAGGTCCATTGCCGCATTGAATACATAAGACATCAAATGTTTTGTTGGAGGGACTTGTACATAGCCTATCCTGTGTCTTCTTCAGAGTAGCTGCCTCTTGAGGAGCAGAGACACATGGTGGGATCCTGTCCCACTAATCTTTTTACAGGCAATGTAATTTGTATGGTGCATTTCACCTTTTTAGCATTTCTGAGGTTTCCACACTGAGCAGAATATTAAAGATAGAGCCCAGAATTTACTTTCTGCTTGGTTGCTGCCTTACAACACTACCTTTTTAAAAAAGAATATTCATTCAAGTACATAAAAAGAACATATGTTGATTTCTTAAGAAATGTTCAATATTTAGGAAAAATGCAAACATGTATATATTTCTTCTCAAGACTTAAATGAGAGGATTGATATCAGTCTTTGGTCTGTGTGTTGAGTTTTGGATTTTAGGTTAGGATTTAGTATCATAAAGACTGGAGGGGAAACAGCTAGCCTGGCTCTTTCAACAGTTAAAAAATATACACCTACAGTACCAGCACCTCTAGAGCCTGCTGATTAACATGTTGCATCTTATTTATTCCAGTTGACACAAAGAAATGTTAAAATGATAGCATGGGCACATGGTATAGTTGGTAAAAAAGATTTTATTCTGACAATAGGGAAGCCCACAGGCTTGCACTTGCATGCAAGGATTTATTTGAACGGCCTTTATTAGTTGGGGCCATCAAAGGAAAGACATATTACATAAGGAAAAATACTGACTGGTTTTGACCCGTGCTGGGTCTTCCTCAGCGTGTGTAGGGAAAGAGGAGTCAAACAGAGTAGAATTTTAAAGTTCCTTACATAAATAAAATATGGCTAGGGGACTAAACCACACAAATTATTGAAATAATAAAGAAAGTCAAAGAGTAATAATGTGAAAAAGAGGTAGACACAGTGATAGTAATAGCTTTAAGAGTCACAAAAAAACAGAACCTCTCAGCGCATCAATGAAAATAAGAATATCAATTTTCTTACTAAGACCTGGACACACCAAAGCATCAGATTAAAAAACATGTATATTATGTCCATTAAGTATCTCTGAAATAATCGTGAGACAGTAACCACCACTGATAGTCTAATATTTGGAACTTAATTCCGCAATAAATTCCCATAATAACATCCAATAAAAAACATTCACATGGGCAAGTAAGGCAGTACACAACATGTTTAGAATGACAAAATAAATAACGTTATATTTTCATAAATCTAACTTCTCCAAATATTTACAAATTCCTTCACTTGTATAGTGTTTGAAAAATGATTGAGGGTAGTTTGCCTTCTATTGGAAGTGCCATCAAGTCACTAGAGCCAGTGGCCTCCCCTTCCCCATACCACCAGAGCTTCACCTTAAATTTTATGATAATATCTTTATTTCCACAAAAGCTCATTCAGTGCTGTAAATTTGGAGCAGGGGGGCATAAGATTATCATTTGCTTGCCTCTGTGAATACCCTGCTTTAAGGTGTAAATTCCTAAAGAATATTTTCTGCTTTGCTCAGAAGGTTCTTTTAGATCTACTTTTCCCTGGTTTTTCATGCTTGAACAAAACAAAGCCTGTATTTTCATGCTTTAAATTAAATATTCTGATTTCTCCTGTAATAACATAGGTCAATTAAGTCCCAATAAGCCACACTGTACAGTGGTGTCATCATGGAGTGATGTTGGCCTTGTTGTATTCTTATGCTGGTACTTTGTTGTCACCTTCAAACAATATAACAACAACTGTAAAATTTTTAGTAAGTCTATTTTTTGCATTTTCATGTAATCTAAACATGACACCCTCTCTGTTTTAACTGTCATGGTCCATTGTGTCTCTGCTGATCACCCCTCCCACTACCTGTACTTCTTTTTAGGTTTGTACATCAAACGCAATAGCCAACCAAACTAAATCACTTGTTATGTTTTAAATAGGGGTGAAGTACCTTAACTAGTGTAAAAATTCATTTGAAATAACTTTACAATAAACAAAGACTTGAACTTTCAAGGTGAAGATTCTGTTTCTATTAGGATTTGCAATTTATTGCACAGTCAGCCACTTGCAATGCACACCGAAATCACAAGGTTAACCAGACAGTCATTTGATTAGGGAGGAGATTGCACATTTAGCTAGGAAACATTTTGACAGTTGTTGCAGTGTAGGTTCATGAGCAACAGGAAAAATCTCTAAACGTTTGATTAGACCTCATACAGGATTGAATAATGTAACAGAAGCATTTTTAATAAATGTTATTTGCATTAATTAGTGAATTACTTAACTTTAAGGCCTTTAATTATCTTTCATTTATATAAGAATAACTGAGGGTGCTCTGTTGCTTCAAAAAAATATTCTGTTTCCGACATAATACTCTACATATTTACTCCAAATAATGTCCCATGGTACTCCTCTGGAGAGGCAGCACCCATTGTACTTTTTGAGGAGGATGAGACTAACATGGAGATATTGGCTACAACACAGTTGACAGATGGCTCAGCCTGGGCAAGGTACTTAAAGGAGTATGGGACCTGTGACCAGGGATTCTAGAGTTTTATGAGGAGAAAGGCAAGGACACCCCAGAGCTCTTGGGTGCAGGCTGGATGGCAGATTTTGCATTTGCTGTTGATTTGACTGCTCAAATGAATGAGTTAATACTGGTCTTTGGAATCCTACAAAAACATGCACATTTTCAAAATTCTTTTTTGAAGGTTGATTAATTATTGATTGATTGCTGATCATGTTGTCATCTTTACTATCAGAATCAGAATCAGAATCAGCTTTATTGGCCAAGTACGTTTCACAACATACAAGGAATTTGGTTTCCAGTTACATCCCGTCCAAGTAACATAAAAAGACCAAACAGTGACACTTTTTTTTTTCAGAATCAGAATCTATGGTGCCTGCTCCACATTTCCTTTGCCTCATCATAACATCTACTCTGAACAGACGTAAACAATCAAAACAATACAATTTATTTCTTTTCATAATGAGATAAATAAATGTTGAGCAGAACTGAGTCCAGCCTATGGGTTCAACTCTCTACAAAGGTTCAGGTTTCTCATGTTGCTCTTGGGGAAAATTAATTGCACACCCCTGGCCTATAAAATGTCTATTTGACAGATGAGACTGGAATAATTTGAGGGCAGCATTTTCAATGCTTACACTTGCTTACACAATGCTACTCCTCAGCTCAAGATCTAGCGATTGATACACACACACACACAGAGACATACACACAGATACACACATACACACATGGTCCAAACATGTCCATGGTTTGATTCGCCTCAGGTGAGAACACAATCTGCCTTGATCCAAACCAAAATACATGTGAAACTTACCAAACAGCTGAACCTTGGTCCAAACCAAACAAGGTGGGCTTGATCCAGATGAAACTGAACCATGGTTGAGTCAATGTCCGCTGTGAAAACAAAGGTTCAAATATCCAGACCTTCGTACCATGGACAGGAAGTTGCGGCAGGCTACCAGGAAATAGGAAAAACAAGTAACCATTGCCTAAACAAAAAATTAGCCATGTAACTACATGGGAGGAGGAGGAGACTAAATGCCTTATTACATTTGGACTTTATTAAGAGCCAACTAGAAAAACCTTACAAAGCTACAATCAAGCTACAATCGAGCTATGGGGCAAGGCATTTTAAATGCACTGATGTCAGATGTCCGCCAGCCAAAAATCCAATTAGTGTAAAGTATAGAGACACGCAACCCACATACATAATGACGATATGACGTAGGTTTATCATGTATAGTCAGTATAGTATAATCAGTTAGTCCATTTGTACAATGACCGTGTGAAACCAAAACCAACCCGACCAAATGTATACAATGTAACAAAAATGCAAACCTTGGGACCTTGGTCTAGGCTTTCAGGGGCCCGTTTCACAAAGCAGGTTCAACAAACTCTGAGTCTAACCCTGAACTCCAAGATGATTTACTCTGAGATAAGAAACTCTGAGTTTTCGGTTCCAGAATAGCTGATTTGAGTTAGTTTGATCAACTCGGAGTAGTTTCACCTGGAGTTAAGCGCGTGCACCATAACTATAAAAAGACAGCATAAATGGAGCCCCGATTCGACGAGTCATAATGGCAACAGGGAAGAGGAACATTTTCACTCCGCTAGAATTGGACATCTTACAGCGCTCGTAGGGCGAGTTTGAACATGTTTTAGAAAGAAGTGGAACACCCTGCAGCTGTAAAAGAGAGGGAGACGATGTGGGAGAACATTGCTGCTTGGGTCAATGCATATAAGTTTAAATGTAGTCCTTTGCAATCATAATAATATTACAGGGGAAAACTGCTTGAATGGTAGCCTATTAATTTATTTAATTTAGGTGCAATCCCGTGGGGGAGAAGCACACTTGGCAACAGTTTAAGATGAAATATTAGAACACTGTTCAAACAGGTAAGACCTCGGCATAATCTCATGGGGGTACCTCATTTTAATCATGTTTTACATTGTAACCCTAACCCTATGATGCAGTCTTTAACATTTTGAAACAGTAGTCAATCTACATGTTCCTGCTTATTTATGCTGTGAATGGACTTCCTATTAACATAATCTGCTTCATTATGTGAGGGAGCCGTGATGGGCATGTGTGTGCCATCTATGCAGCCAATCACACTGGGAAATCCTAAAAGAAATCAAAATTACTAATCCCAGTCTGAGGTTGCAGCACAATGTCATTAACAGAGTATAATTTAAAATTCATTTAACGGATCTCTACATCATTCACCTGCAATCCTGTGGAACTCCTCCTTAATAGCTCTGACAGGTTTATGTCCAGGAAAAACGACAAAGATGGGTAATAGCCGTTTCGGGGCGAGGCACACTTTTCTGACCGCCCTGCATACAGTTGCCTTACTCAAGTGCTCTGCATCTCCAAGATTGTACAAAAAACTCCCATTTGCAAAGAAACACAGCGCAACACACAATATCTGCTGGGATGTGAGAGCATGACTTCGGTTGGTAATGTTGCAAATGTAAGGACGGACTAGGTTTTGTATGTAGATGATGGACTGTGACGTGAAACAGTGCCGCTCAAAAAGATAATTGTCTGGAAATGCTAGAACATCTATGCGCGGTCTGATAACCATCTCCTGCCGAGTATTTAATTCTCTGCGCAGTGATGCTGCACCTTCATCCACAGGATCGTTATCAAAAAGACATGCCATGTTAGTGAAAAAAGTCATCACCTACTGTGCCTAATGGACTTTCAATTTAGGCCTACTGACTGATTTTTTTAATGATTTTTTTAAATAACAGACGGCAGAGCTATGCTACGCCAAAACTCGCCTGCTGACTAAATGAATGAGGAAATCAAATACCGTGTGTGGCTGAAAGAGGGCGGAGACAGAGAAAAACTCGAGGTTCATTGAGAAAAACCTGGTCCCCACCAGGTTAAGTTCATAGTCTGTTACTACGGTAACTGACCAAGAGCTTAAGTTACCTCTCTCTGTGAAACAGGCTAGAGTTACCCTTCTTTCTCTGGTTTGAGTTACCTCCCTTTGTGAAACGGAAAACTTAGAGTTTCCCTCATTTCAGGGTTAACAGACTCAGAGTTTTCACTTAACCTGCTTTATGAAACGGACCCCTGACCACCTAGTAAAACACTACCATCGCACTCAGCAACACAAACACTCACTCAACCCAAATTGAATGACTATGAGAAATTTGGGACCAATGTCTGTGACAGCACACTCCACCACCATTATCGAATAAGATAATCTTCTTGAAGATTATATATAACTTTAAGGTGTTTTGTGATGTAGTATGTATTATGTATTATGTTATACTGTGTTATGAATATTATGTTCAACTTTCAAGTGCTTATTTCTATTGTTGAACTTATTTCAGGCAAACGGTTGGGGCTAAATATATTTGAAAATGGCACAGAGGCACGACTCACGCTGGAGGAGAAAAGTGAAGAGCCAACAAAATACTTGCAAAAGATACAGAAGAAAGGTAAGGAAATTAACATTTTTATATTGTCACCGGCAGTGATTGAATATAAGTACATTTGCACAAGTTCTGTACTTAGATACAATTTAAGGTGTTGGTACTTAACTTGCCACATATTTCCACTCCACTACATCTTGGAGACAAGTATTTTATTGTTTATTCAATTCAATTCAATTCAATTTTATTTATATAGCGTCAAATCACAACAAAGTTGTCTCAAGACACTTTACATA
>JAQMCX010000057.1:20697944-20709963 GCA_029814765.1 Acanthurus leucopareius | reverse complement strand
CCTGCGCAGAGCCAAGAGGATCCTAAAAGACAACACCCACCCCAGCCTGTTCACCCTGCTGCCGTCAGGCAAAAGATGTAGAAGTATCCACTGCCGTACCACCAGACTACAGAGCAGATTCTTCCCTGAGGCTACTGAGACTGCTTAATGCACCATCTGCACTCCTCGATGTTTAATAATTTTATTTTTTATATACAATCAATTAATCAATCAAGAGGGAACCACATTCTAATTTCATATACAACTTGTTGTATAATGACCAATAAACTTCCCTGTATCCTTGTATCCTTGTGATGTGTGGGGGGTTGTGCAATTAGTACCAGGTGTTTCTAAACAGTGCAATAACTTGATCCACGATAAAAAAAACAAACATCACAACCAGTAAAACGTACATAAAATGCATGTGTGTGAAATATTAATACTGGAAATTTATAAACATTCTTTATATGTATAAATAAATAGATAAATTGCATATAAAAATGTGTTATAGGTACAGCACAAACTCACAAAATTTGTTTTATGTCATCATATACATTAATATATTAATTTTCTAAGTGATTTCTGTAATATATATTTGAATATTTTTACTTTACATTTTGCATATATCTCATATAGGGATATACATACATACATTACATCTTTATCACACTCTTTTATGTTTGGTTTAGTCCAGAGTTGTTTTCTGCTCCTCTAGTTCGCCGTTAACTGTTCACCGTTCACCTCTGTATGTTTAATACTGCTTTAATAAAGTAATGAGGTACAACACTTGCTCTCATTCATTGAAAATGCTTAAGAAACTGATGAAAAGTCCTTATGGAACTTTCATTCAATCCGGAGAGATTATAGACGTAGTACTGTTATGTAATTTAAACAAAAAAGTGCTCAAGAGGGGCCGTTGTCACATTATTATGTACATGCACAAGCCAGAACAGAAGCTGCAGCAGCAGCTTACTAAATGGATTTTTCTCCTGAGCTCTGCTGAATACTATATTACATTACAACCTTATCTCCCCCGCAAGGCCCTTTGACAGAGGATGATTTAATGCAGGGCACACAAAGCTACTACCCAGAAATTAAACACAATCAAGCAAAGAAGCCACAGGACTGCTGATAGGGGCATCCTCATTACAGTGCCAGGTATTGTGGGTAATGAATGGCAGCAGAGTTTGAACCATAAGGTGATGAATTCAGAAAAAAAACGACCTTTTTCCATTGTTAGATAGTTTTTCGTGGCACCACATTAACTGCTTCGCTGTAAATGTCAACAAGATATATTAAAACTTTCTTGACAGCAATATATTTTTCCCAAGCGAGGTAATGATTTTAATTTAATTTTTCATATTTATACTATCACTGTAACAATATAAATGTATATTTTTTATGCATTTATTTAATTGTATTTTTTTAAATTGTACCTAAGACTGATAACACAGAAATTTTTTAAGAAAGCAAAGTCCTGTCAGACCATAATGCCTCTCTTTTTACAATATTTTGTTTATAATTGAAATACAATATATACAATAAAATGTAACAATAAATCTTAGGTTATTGGCCTTGCCTATGAGGGAATGGTTTTGTAGAGTATTAAATGGGAGAATCAGATGATGCATTAGGCTTTCCTTGACTTGCCTTTAAAATGATGTAAATCCTGGTAACAGCCCTGGTCTTTTGACTTACATTCATATTGAAGAAATCCAGAGGGCAAGAATTCCATCAATTTCCAATGCTCAGTTACAAGGAGAAGTACTGTGTTTTCTTTAAGCAGTGATGTGAAGAGAAAAGGTATGGAGAATGAGGTAAAAGTAGATTATAGGTTTTGCTAGTTCTACTGCTCCAGCCTTCATCATGTTATATTGTGCAGTGCCTCTGTGCAAAAGGGACAATCTTACATTCTTGAAAGTTTTTGATTGCACCTCATATGCACTGGAGAATATTTAATGAACATTGAGAAAACTTTTGAACAAAAAGTTGTAGAGAGTGATGAACCAGTTGGTCATCAAAATAAGTAGGTCATATCAATAGTCAATCAAAACTAGTTTATCTTACTGAATGGTTGAATGATCAGTGTTTCTCAAGTCAATGTGATTGTTTTGTTATATTTCATTTGACAGCATTATTCATATCAGAACAAATGTATCATGAAGTGATTAATCCATGTCATTAAGCTTTATTAAAATCTTTGAAGTAGCAAAAAGATTGGACGATCAAGGCATATTAAGGAAGATATTTCACTTGTGCCAAGACAATCGGTTTATTTTGAATAGAAAGGCAATCATTTTACCCTTTGGCACACCATTTTCCTTGTTGAAAGAATTTTAAGAATGAAGATGGACATCTGTTAAAGTGTAGACTGAAAAACTCGGTCATATGAGAGCTGATGGCAGGAAAGATTCTCTTTGCCAAATTTCTTTTAGGGCTGTGGACAGTCCATCTTTTCTTGTATAACTAAAATATTTGACAATCACTTTTATTTAATGTATTGTTGTTGGTTTGGATCAGATTCAAGTTTTGTTGTCATTTGTTATCTGTTGAAGGAAGCACTCCTTCACACCAGATTATCCACAAGATTATCTTGACAACTTCTGGCTGGATCAAAATAAAAATAGCACTAAAATTTGCTATAAATACTCATGGTGACCAGATTATGAATTGTCTAGTCATTTCAAAAGTTCATGTTTGGAAAAAAAACCCAATTTGAGGAGATTGACATGCCAATTAGGAGTACAACAGATTGATCCATTTACTGGCAGCAGAAAGTAAGTCTTGTATAACACTTCTTTTACTTTTATATAAAACTGTCATGGTGTAGTCAAAACTTATGTACTAGAACATAACCCATAACTACAAACATGGCTGCTGTCCACTCTAAGGACTAGTTCAGTGCTGCTTGTAGCTTTATTTTTCCCTTTTGAAATTGCACTGCCATTTCATCTGCCCATCATATCAATGTGTATTGTTCCAAGCATCCTGAGCCTACCATGCCTTATTTTTAGTCTTTGACACCCAACCCAGAAAATGGCACAGACAATCCTATTATGAACAGTCAACCTGGTCCATTATTGAATTTTTGCAGGAATTCTCAGAGTTTTTATCAAGCTTATTCCTTAAAACAGATAGAGTTACAATTGCAGGGTATTTCAATATTCATGTGGATGCTGACGATGATTCCTTTAACACTGCATTTATCTTGCTCTCAATCTCAATTGGCTTCAGTCAGACTGCACATAAACTTGCACATTGCTTTAACCACACCCTTTACCTTGTTTTGGCTAATGGCATTGAAATTGAACATTTGACTGTCTACCCGCAAAGTCCTCTATTATCGGACCATTATTTGATAACTTTTGAAATGCTGTTACTAGACTACAATTCGATAGGAAAAAATTCTTGCAATCAATGCCTATCTGAAAATGCTGTAGCTAAATTTTAGGAAAAGATCTCATTGGCATTTAACTCAGTGCCACGCTTCAATAAAACAGAAGACTCCCTTGCTAACTTTAGCAATTTGATGATTTGGTTGTGCAGGATCTCTCTATGTATGACACTTGAATTGATTGGTCCTCTGAAAAAGAAGATTAGAAAATATAGGAAGTGAGCTCCATGTATAATCCCCAAACACATAGGTTAAAGCAGATGTCAAGGAAAGTTGAAAAGAAATGGAATCTCACAAATCTGGAAGAATCTCTTTTAGCCTGACTGCTGCTAGAGCTATGCTAGAGCAGCCTGCCACTCATCACTTAAAGAGGATAACAAGGATAATGCAAGCTTCTTTTTCAGCATTGTAGCCAGGCTAAGAGAGTTACAGCTCTGTTGAACCCTGTTTTCCTCCTTCTCTAATGGTGAGTTTCTGAGCTTCTTCAATGACAAAATCACAATACTTAGAGACAACATCTGTAAACTTTAGCCCTCTGCTGGTGTTAATTTATCCTTAAATAAGGCAACCTCAGACTACGAAGCTAGATGTAAATTTAGACTGCTTTTCTCCCACTGACCTTTAGCAATTAACATCAACTATCTCTTCATCCAAACATCCACCTGTCTCCTTGACTCCATCCCAACAAAGCCTATCTAATCAATTTCTCTCCAAGATTCTAGAGAGACCTGATGCTAATCAGTTATGTGACTTCCTGCATAACCACAGCTTATATTAAAAAAAAAAAAATTCAGTCGGGCTTTAGAGTACACCATAGCACAGAGACTGCATTGGTGAAAGTAACTAATGACCATCAGACAAAGGCCTTGTTGTGATGTTACTTATTGTTAAGGACCCAAAAGCAGACTCCAGGAATGGCACAGTTTCAAAAGGAATTTACTGGAGAGGGAGAAGGGTTGGAAGTAAAAAGGAATGGGGGAAGTTGTAGAACATTGGTGATGACTCGTGGAGAGACTGGTGTTGCAAAAGGCCCGAGGAGAGTGAACACGCTGTGATGCCTGTGGTGAGGGAGTATAGCAGAGAGGTGTGAGATGGTCAGGAATGGACAGGTGGCATGTGAGGCTGGCGAGTGGGGATCCGTGGTGTTGGTGGTGAGAAAAGAGGGATACTGTCATAGTGGAGAGTTTTGCGGTGATGGCTGGTGAGTTCTGAGGCTGGGTGGTTGCGGTGCTTGAGCTTGCGACAGGGGATAACTGCAGGAAGGGAAAAACAAGGATTAACAATGCGACAGCAGCGAGTAGAAGTACACTAGTAATCACACGTAATTTCTTAGTGACGGAGCCAAACTATCGCTGGTGAAGTGTAACAATATGGCGACAAGTGGAAGGCTACCCAGCGTCTTTATCCAGAGCCTGGTTATGATGAAATCCAGGTACATTGATCAGCACTCCCAGCACCTGGAAGCCCCACCCAGCTTCTTTCAAAGAGAAACACCACATAAACGAAACACAACCTCCACAGTTCACCAAAACACAAATAAAAAATCCCTAGCTACCACACTTGTCTATGTACTTGTCTCACCAGATCTTAATGATTTTATATACAGTCCATTGCTACTCAATGCAAATGTTTTCCTTCCTTCTGTGATGTCTCCATGCTGATGTGTACTCTTTATAGTTTCCCATTCTAATACATTTGATACAATTAACCATGACATTCTACAGAGATAGAAACATTAATTAGTATTAAAGGAATAGCATTAAGCTGGTTGAAGTCCTACTTATCAGATCATTATTTTTAGTTTGTACATGTTAACAACAAATCATCTGTATGGACCAGAGTTAACCATGAAGTTCCACAAGGTTTCGGTGCTTGGGCCAGTTCTGTTCACCTTGTACATGCCTCCCATGGGCAACATTATTAGAACACATTCGATTAATTTCCACTGTTATGCAGATACAGATATGCAGATAATACCAAATTATACTTATCCATAAAGCCAAATGACACTTAACTTCAAGCTTGTCTTAGGGATGTGAAAACTTTGATGAGCTGCAATTTTCTACTATTAAACATAGAAACAAATTATTTAACAATGTAACTACTTTGGATTCTTTTACTCTAGCCTCCAGTTCTACTGTAAGAGATCTTGGGGTTATTTTTGATCAGGACAAGTGACTGGAATTACTGAAGTGCTGAGGGGTCTGACAAAGGGAAAATAGAGGTTGGGTATGATTAGGAGGTATCTCATAACCCACTCATGGAAGGGCAAAGAGTGTGTGTGTGATGGGCAGTTTTTGTTACAGCTGCTGCTTGTGAACAGGAAGTGGCTTAAATTTGTGCATGGTCAGCCAGCCAACAGTGGAATACCTCTGACCTATTCCACTCCAGAAATGTTGACTGAAGACAAATAAAGAGTTTTATTAGAACTAGATTCCCCTTTTTTAAGGTGAATATTACTTTTCTAAGTTATTTTATTATTATTTTTACTAATCACCTTTTTTTGCCTTACTTTATCATTCTTCTCCTCACAACATTTGTTGTGATACATAAATACATACTTTAGTCTATACTCTGCATGCAGATTTCCAACATTACATAAATGAATAAAATAATATATATGTCATTATACAAGATTTACAAGGAAACTATGTTCAACTTCTCTTGATATAAGAAAATGCAAACATTTACAAGGCACACACCAAATACAAATACAAGACTTCTCTAAAAAGTTAAAAGCAGCGGTAGTAAAATTGTCAGTGCAATAAAAAAGTGCAGCTCAGTGCAGCTTAAAAAAAAAAAGTAATAGCAGCAGTCGTATAGTGCATATATAACACTCTGGAATGGAGGAAGTGGGGCAATGGAGGCAACAGCTGTGGAACAGAAGCTATTTCTCCGTCTGCTCATTTTGGATTCGATTGTCCTAAACCTTTTACCAGATGGTAACAGTTCCAGGGTATGTGACATTTTTGAGGATACTCTGGGCTTTCTTTTTGAGTTTGTTGATGAGTATCCAGTCAAAGGAGCTCCGTCCTGATGATGCGTTGAGCTGCCTTCACCACTCGATAGGGGCTGTGACATTCTGCTGTTGGGCAGCTGGTATACCACACTATGTTGCTGTTGGTCAGGATGGACTCGATGGTGCTTCTGCTGAAGTTGAGAAGTAGTTTTGGAGGTTTGGCCTGCTTCAATTTCCTCATAAGATGAGTCTCTTTTGAGCTTTTCTAACCAGCTGTAAAAAGTCACAGCACCATTTCTCTAAACCTTAAATAAGGTTCTTGAAAGTAACCATTTAATTTTACATTTTCAAGACTTCTGTAGCCAGAATTAGTGTACATAGTAATTATTGTATTTTATAACAATTACATAATTAACTATTAACTTATCTATACCAATAAAGTACTTATTTCTTCAATTTCAATCTGTTGCCACAAGTTAAAGAAACTTAAAAAAGGGATCCTTTCTGTTAAAAAATGTCTGCTTATGAGTACAAAAATATAACAAAAATCCAAATTATTTTTTCCCTTAAAAAAAACATTGTAATAAGTCACAAATAATCTTATTCTGCCATCAAGCTTAATTTTCTTGCTCATCTATTCTCAAGATGTGAGTAGAATTCACACACATATTTGTTGTCTGTTATCTTTGAGGTTGACAGTCACACCAATTTCAGATCGAATACTTAGAGGATGACCAGCCAGAAATGGAAGACAAAAATCACCAGATTACACATTTTGTTTACTATATGCAATCTCTATGTGATGATTATAAAATGACAGCTAAAACTTTGGTTTTGTACATACAACTCTGATAGAGTTAAAAGAAAAATGTCAAGAGATGGAGCAGATAAATTAAAGTTGCTTTCCCTCTCTCAGTTTTCTTGGTATTTTCCTGAGAAGGCAATAGTCCTAAACGGTCTTGGCCAGCCTGGCTGTTGCACCAGTTCAGCAGAAATCACAAGTCTACAAGAGCAAAACGCCAGAGGTCTTTTTAGGTGTCACTGAGGCCATTTTGAATGTCTCATTTTGACAGAGCTGTAATATATCACCCTGCTGTGTAATCTGTCTTTTCTGTCCACTCCAATTGTGTCTCTGGTAGCTGGAGATCACAGGCCTGCCAGGAGTGTAACCTCAGCAGCTGGCTAGAGACAGCGCCCTCAGAGGATATGGAAGACCCAGAGGCCACTGTCACACTGCAGAGATTTACACAGCTACAGCATGGGAAGCTTGAACAATTAATTTAATCAGAGCCACCCACCAGATTTCCTTGGATCAAAAATAGAAATATTAATTCTAGGCTCATGCAATGTAAATTCAAATTAATTAAAACTGTATATCATTCAGCAAATACTTGGATCTCAATCATCTGTGTAATAAGAGGCATTTGATTAATCTGCTGAAAAAAAACATCCAAAAGCGATCAGACCTGTTTTTTTCCCTTCCTTTCTGAGTAGATAGGAGTGCTCTCAGAATGAAAAGAATGCCTGTGAAGTGAGAAGAAATCCAAGCACGTGTTTTGGATATAGAGATAGGAGAGATATGGCTGTGAATGGATTTTTATCCACAACCAGGCTGTGTCAGTGGAGCAAGGGAGTGTGAGCAGAGATAATTTATATCCAGAATTTGAA
Source organism: Acanthurus leucopareius (assembly GCA_029814765.1). NCBI lineage: Eukaryota > Metazoa > Chordata > Actinopteri > Acanthuriformes > Acanthuridae > Acanthurus > Acanthurus leucopareius. The sequence goes on along the minus strand of JAQMCX010000057.1, from coordinate 20,701,963 downwards.
GTCTTGCAGTGCAGTGAAGGAGAAGTGTGAATGATTCAAGGGCCTCTTAGTGAAGGCAACTGAGTAAGAGGAGATCAGGGAGGCAATGTTGACCTCAGCTAGGGACAACCCCCCCAGAGGTCAGTTTTTTTTTTCTAATTTCTTTCATTCGGAGGGACATCATATTGAGAGAGGATGATCCCTTCATGCTACAGGTACCAGTGTACGTTACTGAGTCTAGCAGCTTTCTGTTCATCTCAACCATGACTTTATTTTTCCTTCCTTGGCTTTCTTTGCTCTGGACTGTAATACAGCCTTTTCTCAAAATGGTCAGAAAGCTTCTCATTCTTATAAAGACTTTTTTTATGATTTATTTTCTAAACAGTTTTGCCTCTGTGTTGTCCTCAAGAACTGCTTTGCCACTTGGTCCTGCCTCAAAGCTGCCTACCTGGGATCCCAAGCCCTATTCATCAGATCCCAGGCCTTCTACATATTTATCCCTCACAAAGAACCCCATCACCTCCCCATTTTAGTTTGGACTTAATTGATTATTGCTATGAGGGAGTCAGGAATTATCCCTTGAAGGGGGAAGTATTGTCATGGTTTGCACTTTTGCTCAATTATTTACTGTTATATGATGACGGTCTTACCTTGGTCCAGGGCCCGTATCCATAAAGATTCTTAGTGCAAAGAGTTGCTCCTAATGACAAGGTTTTAAACATTTTTTTTAGAATCATGACTTTTCATAATAATTTCTAAAAGTTAAGAGTAGATCCTTGTAAAAAGATAAAAAATATTCACAATTCACACATCTTAGCCCTTAAGAGAGCTCTTAAGGTGAGACATGTTAGGAGTAGGAGAAATTTTTAAGAGTTTCTTTGGCAAAGTGAAATGGCAAAAAGAAGAAGAAATCAGGGAAATATTCTAGAAACTCTAGTTGACAGTGATCAAATTAATAAGCATTACAGATTAGATTGTTAAGGGATCATGTGGTAAATCTTGTTGGAGATGTGATCACATCTCTCATGAAATGGCACAGCACTATCTGGTTGGAAATGAAAGTGATTGCGTTAAAATATTAGAGAGGGGGAGAAAATGCAACAGTGCAGCCGTGGGACATGGGTCTGTCACAGCAATCACAGACACTGATTAAAGCTGGTCCATTCTTCTTCAAATAGATTAAGTATACAAATTACCAGCAAGGTCAGTAAAATAACACTACCAGTGTTTACGATCTGAAAAGTCTACTATGCAAGTAGTCTTGTTTTTTAAATATTTTGTCGACTAGTATTAAATTATGGCCGGCTTTAATTCTCAACCTGGATGTTCATTGTATAAAATAACATTTATCCCCTAAAACAGATTCTGTGGTTTCACTGCCTATTCTATGTCAGTTATCATTAAATGTTCATTTTTCTTTTATTTATTCTCTTTTTTGGGATCAACCAATCACACTGTTTAAAATAATTTGTCATACTTAGCAACAGGGTCGACCATGCCAACTCGCTAAGTTAAAAGTTTCTGAGCTTTCCTTACCCAGTGTTCTCCAAGCATGTTCTTAAGTCACTCCTTAAAAAATTCTTCACTAAAAATTTTTAGGCTAAGTTTGGAGCTCCCTGAGAAGATTGGGAGAATATTCATGAAAACAGGCCTGGTTTCTTTCACTCCCTGTCCTTATTACAATGCCTGCCTGTTTTTAATGGAGGATAACTGCAAATAATGGAGCTCTGCAAAGTTGGTAAGTAACATATTTCGTTTTCAATACATTCTTCACAATAAGAACCCTGCATTATTTTGTTATTTCAAAGCTTTAATACTGACTCAGCAAAATTTGGATTTTTTTTTAACTTGACAAAACTCCTATATAGCTGAAAGTAAACATGATGACACAGTCAAATAAAGCACCACATCTGAAAGTAATAACAGTAGTTTGATAAAAAATAAACTGCTAACACAATACTGCATTGCATGGTTTGACTGTGTACAGCCCAACACCAATGGAATCACAGGTTCAGCAGCCTGGCTTCAAGATCCCAGTCCTCCTCTGCCCAATTTAACTTTATATGTTTTAGATCTGCTTAACAATCAGTGCTTTTCAATCTGATTTTAGTTTCTTTTTCATCTTACATAATGTATTGGTCCTAATAGGGTAAAGCAATTTGCTCAACTTTTGTGATTTTTATTTATACTCTACAATAAACTTGAATTCAGTATTACACAAAAGATAAACTACTTTATGGATACAGACCTAGAATTGAGGTGGTAGGGCTTTAGCCAAGTGCTCAAGGTTACATAAGTGGGAGCTGTTAATAGAGATGGTGTTGTTTGTGTTTGGAATTTGGTGGTGGTGGGAGAGGGATGCATCAGTGTGGAATTCCCAGTAACCCCATCATTACCTTAGCTCACAAACAAAAACATTACATCAGTGCCTGTCACTGAAATGTGAGATAGATCAGGAGTGATTACCATGGGTGCCACCTGGATGAGTGAACTTAGGTATTGGGGCCGCACTGGCCTTCAGCTTCTCCTGTAATTTGCAGTGACACCTAATTTCTGGAGCTTTCGCCTCCTAAACCTCAGTAGAAACAGGTTGCTAAAAAACCTTGATTTAATCACTGTAAGGTGAGAAATATTACCCATTTTTTTCCTCTGCTATATGTATATTCTTTGAAGTAAAATAAATGATATATAGCAAAGCCTAAGGATTTGCTTGCATGGAATTGTTCAATGTCAGTGTGCATTTTTTCGCAGATTTATGATTTACATGTTATCTGGCAAACCTAACTGCCAGTTACAATGGCTTCACTGAGTGGTTAGGAGATAGAAGTGAGTGTGCTGCAGTTTGGTCAAATTTATTTTCTCTCTCACACCTACAATACACACACAACAAATCTAATTTCAGGGCAGATCAGACAATAAAAGTGTCTGTGATAACACAGAAAACAAGCAACAGAGAGTTTGAATATACCTCAGTAGAAGCAAGAGAAAGTTCAATATTTTGTTTGTTAATCAAGAGCTTGAGGCTTTCCTCCAGTCCCCCAACTTCACAGCAGAGGAGCAGGTCCCAAATGCCCCACACAAATCACCACAAAACATAGGAAATGAAGGGGAAAAAAACAAATACTGAAAAGAGCTGCTCAGGCTATGAAGGTTTAGTGAGCCAAAGAAGACTCCAATTAAGGAATGCAATAAATTCTGGTGACCTTGGGCTCTTGAAAGATGCAGCAGGACAATTTTCCTGAGAGGCTGAACTCTTCTGTGTAAATTTAATCAGACCTACAAAATAAATAAATAAAATACAATAAATAGAAACAATCTAAGGACTCTCACTTGACCTTGACACATTGAACAACAACAAACCAAAAATTAATGCTGTCGCCAGCAGTGCCTCTCTCTCCCTCTCTTTGTTTCAGCACACAGTTTTATTTACAAGGTGATAGTCTACAGACTCTTTATATAAATATTGAGCTGCAAGCAAAAAAAAAAAAACAGATGTGTGATTGAGCCCTTGTTGCTTCCAGAACTTTCCTAAAATTATCCAAATAAAAGTCAGAGGAGGATTCGCAGTGGTAAAGGAAGGCAGCAGGTATTGTTGTTCTAAAGTGCATTTACTGAGTAATGAAGCTGTTATGTCAGAGGCTGTCTTGTCATATGACTTTTTCTCTTATAAAGGTGGGAATAGGAGGCAGGAAGTGTATTTGCAAAAGACAAAGCCATCTGGTTTTAGCACGAGGTTTCTCTGTGATAATATAATAACTAAATGGAAGTCAAATGGTTATGTGGTTAGTTTTGGTAACAATAAATAAAGCAGCATTTTCAAGTGATATGATGTTGTAAAAAAATGCAGAGGAGAGGATTTACCATTGCAGCTAGCCGGATGTTAAGGAGTGAGAGGCATGTTTGCATCATTTAGACAACTAGATAATGATATACCGTAAATTTGGACTACTGAGTGCACCTGAGTATAAGCTGCACCCACTAAATTTAAAAAGAAAAAAGATTTTGTGCATATATAGGCCGCACTTGTCTATAAGCCGCAG
>JAQMCX010000057.1:20664640-20677444 GCA_029814765.1 Acanthurus leucopareius | reverse complement strand
AGCCGGAGCGTGAGTTCCTTAAATAAGGCCTTAATTGAAGATGAGAGGCAGGTGTGCCTCACGAGTCTCGCCCCCGAACCGATCAGCCCCACCTCTCTGCATCGACCTGCTGAGAGGGAGAGAGAGAGAGATCAGCAGCGGAAAACAGAACAGAACCATCACAATGTCCGTGTCCAGCAGAATAACTAAATAAATTAAAAAATAAGTCCTTGTAGTTCAGCCATCAGTTTACATTTGCACCGGGTGTAAGATAGCAATGCCACCTGCACCACTGGCACCACTTGGTTTTTGCATTTTTGGTCAAAGAAACACCCATAAAACACAATTGAATCAATGAGGTGATTCTACGCAGCTGATGGGATCATCTGCTGTGCACCAGAGGCACATTGGGGCGAGTGTGAGATAGGGCCCCCAGTGTCTCCTTTCCGTCTGGGGTGAGGAGTCTGTGCAGTGACAGTTAGGCGAATCCTACTGCAACCGAGCAATCTACAAGGGAGTCTCCTGGTGTTCTTCCTCTTGCCTTTCCAACTAACCTGGCACTCCTACGAACTTTGTGAACAATGCCACCCCTGCTGGTGCAAATTGTCACAGAAATGAAGTATAGACTTTTGTTTGCATGTGAGGCGGTAGAATGAGTTCAGATATGAGGTTGTCACTTGAAACATGGTTGTTATTGCATTGCGTGGATGCACGTACTACAGTACAGTGACTTGGTAGGTGGATCCAGATGTCTAACAAGTTAAGAGAAAGGTGTACATTAGTGTTCTTGATGGTTATCTACACAAGCATTACATGGCATCTGAGTAATTAATGATGCAGCACTCCGGAGTAGGTTGGACTCAGGAGGCTTTGAATGGGCCAAGCATGCTCTCCTCCTCCTTTTGATGTTACCATTAATGTTGAGGGAGGAATGTGGTACATATATATGCCACTCTCTAAGACTTGAATTCAGTTTGATTAATATGTGTAATATGTTGATGATGGTCAGCAAGGAGGGAGGGGGCCTGTAAGCAGATCCTATGAACCATCTGCACCTCTGTCAGGGCCTTGTCTACCTCTGGGCCATGGCACCATTGGTATGTGCACCATTGCATACATTTAGGTTACATTGGGTGACTTATTATCGTAATGATTAGTAATTAAGCACTACCATTTTTCTTCCGAGTCTACAGCCTCACATAGGCCAGGCTTATGCATAATCTCATCCGTCCTCACATCAATGACATCACCTATTGTTGACTTGCTCTTACATCCACACATTTTCTTTGTGTGGCCAATGTTTTTTTTTTAAAATGGGAGGTTTCTGTTGGCTATAACAGCACAATACAGAACACTTAATAATGCCACTGTTTGCAGAGCCATCAGGAAAGTGTGCCTCACTCTACAACATGTTTTAAACTTTTTTGTAGTGTTCTCTAGGCAAAAATATTTACTTTGTCTGATGTTAATATTCCAAATATGCTTAGCCTATGCTTAAGCTCGTTCGAAACTTAGGCTATATTTATTGAGTGTGCTTGTGCACCACTGCTGCAACCACTGTGTTTTTGAGACAGGTGATTTCATTTTTTGTACTTATTGTGGCATTGACTTTGAATTGTTCTGAGCTGCTGTGAGTTTAATTAAGATACGGGTTAATGTTTGTTTTGTTGAATATGTTGTTGTCTGACCTTTGTCAACAGTTTGTGTTTGTCTCATGTCAGTGTACACAAAGCCAGGTCTATAATGAAAAGATTTTCACAGTTTGAGTTTCCTGTTGATGGGTGAACAAAATGAGTGAAGGAGAGGAATAAAATGGTATCTGCATATTTTTTTATTGTGCGTTATATTGTGATAAGATAAAATAACCAATGTTTGGCAGATTGACATGACATGTAAGTGTTACTGGACACAGAATCTGTTGTGTGGTAGAATTTCCACATTTGCATTCTTCCTCTTCATTTATTTATTAAATACAACTCAAAAATCAGAGTCCTGCCACAGTGACAGTGGAGAATGACAGAATCATTCTGTGTTGCTTCCTAATGGTATGCAAAAATTACATTCTGGGTGCTAATGTCATTTTTTTTAAACTGTAGCCAATCTTTGCAGTGCACAAACACAAAACTTTGCTTCGAGTTTTCCATCAGTAGATGCTGATTTACAAAAAGACAAAGTTCAACTTGATGTGCTTTAATTAACGAAAATTGCCAAAAGTATTCTCAAGAAGGCATCCTTTTCTGCCTTACCAATTGGTCCATCTCCCCTAATGTGAGGAAAACTAGAACTGGGCTGGGGAATATATTGATTTTATATTGATATTGGGAGATTGGACTTGATATTGTATTAAATTTTGAATATCACTATGATACATACATACATACATGATATGGCCTAATTGTTTTCTTGTCTTGGTTGAAAAGGCTGTGCTGAAGAATGATTAACTTTTCTGAACTCACCAGTCTGTTCTGTATTTGCTTTTCCAACTTAGTCATTATGCTAATAATACTTGTCATTATTTATCAAAAATCTTATTGTTTAAATATTTTTGAAAGCAAGAATAGTTTTCTTACAGTATTGCACACTGCTATGTAGCCTGAAAATACTGGAGAATGGATTTCGGTTATATCATGTATCATTAAGTCCTACCATAAACTTTAGGTGTTCAGTTTACAAAATTAGTATTTATTAAATACAAACTGTTCCAGCTACATACTTAATGTTTGATATAGACAGTGTCAGGCAAGTTACTTCCAAAATGTAATTTACTAGATATTACTGGTTTCTTTAATTCAAAGATAATAAGTTACTTTACAATATTATTGTCTGTAAGAAGTAATAGATTACTGAATATAACTACTTTTGCGTTACTTCAATAACTAGCATAACCACCAAAAGATGTCGAGCCATTCAAAAAAGAAGGCAAATAATATTCTTTCATATCAAAGAATAAAAACACCTAAGTTCAAGTTAACTACATTCATTACAAATCCAGTGGGGGGCAGCACTGTAGAGCCTAATGAAGGCTCTCTTGCCTTGCTTCTCTTGCATTTACATGCAGTGTTTTAAAATTGCCCACTTGAATTACTTCAATATTTTCACCCTTTTCCCTGAAAAGCTCAAAGTAATGCAAGTATAACCTGTCAGAGAACGTTGAGTCTGGCTTCACTGCAGCCATTTTACCATTCCATCAAATCTACTTTCCTTACGGGGATTTTTTACTGTCACACTCAACATCTGTGAGGACTTAGTTTCAGGTTGTAATGTGTTACTGCACACAGTAACTTCAATAATATTGCCAGAATTTTATTAGTTACATTACTCCATTACTCCCTGAAAGTAAAACATTACTGTATTGCGTTACTTTTGTAACGCATTACACCAACACTAGTTATAGAGTTACCTTCAACGTTAACCTTTTTATTTACCCTTCCCACAATCTTTTATTAACCTTAATGCCAGCTATACCTTAGATAGTTTATTGTTCACACAGATTCTCAACCTATCCCAGATATTGTAAAAAAGCAATATTTTCAAATGTTGTCATTGAACGTAAGAAAAATGCAAAACCATCAAATGTTGGCATGTGGTCTAGGAAGAAGGCTAAATTAGTAGCAAATCTCTGCAGCCAGGTTTTGATGGGTAAGTAGGGAAACCTTAGCAAAGAGCTGAAGCAACAATATATAAATAATCTTTGATTCTGAAAAGAAATGTTCAACTATCATAGATAGTGTTTTGTTTCCACATTCATTTATCCATGTTGTGTATCCTGTTTGTTTGTTTGAGCATGGTGTAGGTGTACTTAAGGTGTGTGAGTATGTATGAACATGACTGCATGTGTGCTGGGCAGATCCTCAGCATTGCATACCCACAGGGAGGGATAAAAACTGGAGGACTCTTTATTCTAGGGAACTCATTTAGAGCAAAGCAGCCCTGCCTCTCTGTCATCCATATTCGAGGATTTAACACACACATACTCAAATACAGACTCACTCAAACATTTAGGCAAGCCAATACACACTCTTTTCACTTCTCCTACTTATTAGCTTGCATTTAAGTTTGTTGTTACATTAGACTACTCAGCACCGACACGGCGAGTCAATGAGAAACGTCCCATTATCTTTTCATCCTCCGGCATGCCCACAGCAAATCAAATTTCTGGAGAGCCTGAGAGACTGCAGGGACACACATCAGCATTTCCACATAACTCTAAGGGTGTTGAACAGACAGAGGCAATCCTGAGGTCTGGTGAGAGAACGTGACAGTAATCAATATGTCTATGTGAAAGTCCAGAGCCTTTCATAAAAGTTAAGAGGCTGGTGGAGAGCAGGCTAAAACATTGACTCTAAACAGGTATTGATCACTCAGAATGGGCAGTGGCTGCAGAGCAGGAGTGGAAGTGGTTGGGAAGGTGAGGTGGGGGCCTGTGGTGTTTTTGTTGCATGGCGCTGAAGCAGAACACAGGATCACACCTGACATCGATCCACACAGCAGTACAGCATCTGCTAGGCAATGCTGAGTTTCCATGCCTCAAAGGATCTCAACTGAAATACACTTATCCAAAACCCTGCCAAATCAGGCTCATTAAAACTTACATACATACAGTAGCTGCAGTCTGAGTTTTGGAGGTGTATAACTGGAGCTGAGCCCTATAATTACACTGTTGTGTATATATGTGAGTGTGTGTTTTCTATTATTTGATAATTTGTCCTTTTGAGCTTTTTAACATTTAAAAAAATTACTTGTTTTAAGGCCTTGTGGCAGGGATTTGGTTTTAAGGGTAACAAGCCAAAAAAAATGTAAACCACTGGTCTAGGATACCATGCTATTCTCTGACATCAGACTTCCCTTTAAAGGTGAGATCAGCAATTCTATTCCAGTGCACTTTTATCTGTCAATACCTTGTACAAAGCCCTCACTCGGTAGATGGTAAAAAAAAAAAAAAACAAACTCATGATGTTATGATAACACAAAGGGAAGTGCTAACAATGATTTGCCTTTTCAATAGTGAAGAGACCTCAAAGAGCCAAAAAGCAAGAAGACTTATGTTAAAGTTGCACTTATTTTACACTTGCTTATTTTATTTTACAGTGTTTGTGTTTCAGTGCAATGTTTCACAGAACAAATAGGCTATTATTGTTTACTCCAGTGTGATAGTGTTTGTGATCTTAGTGATTTGGGTATCAGGTAAGGTCAGATTACTAGTTCATGACATTGATCTTATTTTAAAATTTGCCAAGATATGCTGTTGTTGTGATGTTAACTGAAAAAATATAGGAACCTTTGGCTGGAGCTTATGTGCTCTTTTGGTCAGTTATCCCAGTTTTTGGTGTCAACAACTTGGCATTACACATCTGTAAATTTGGTGGAGCAAAGCATCTAGTGCTGCCAACCCTAGCTCAAAATGGGACTAAAAAGAACCCAACAAAACTAACAAGATAAAAACATCCATATGTGTTGTCCACATACCCTTTGTAATAAAGCTAATGCGACTGTGATGATGGATGGTTCTCTACAAAGCATAGATGTCAGGTTATTGCTATGTGCATGATAGCAGGAGGCAGGAGAAGGGAGTCAGCAGAAGGAATCTCTGAGGGATCATTAACATTCCAGGTAGACCACAGACCAGCCAGTTAAATGATGTTGACATGAGGTCTTTAAATTCTGTACAATCTTTGCACAAACAAAGCAATTGTTTACAAGAGTGGCGATTAATTAATCAGTCTTAATTAGTGTATATTTACAGCAGTTGAAAAAAAACCTGTAGCCCTGCCGTATGTGTACCTGGACAAAATGTGTGCATATCAGCAATCATTGCACACATTCACACATATACACATATAGTTACAACAAACAGGCAGGAAGGTACATGTGGGTTAATTAAGTTAAAGTTCATCTACATAAACAGCCATTTTTTAAGGTCAGAGGGGATTCAGTGATGGAAACACAAGCAAACACAGTGGAAAGATAAAAAAAAGTTTCATCCATCACTTATCATACCGGCCTCTCATACCTCTTTCCCTTTTACTGAAGACACACACTCCTACACAAACACATTAGCATGTCATCATGGTTGATGTGCCAATAATTTTTCAACAAAGAGCTATGATGAGTGAATTAATTCGCTCAAATAAGAGCAAGAGGACAGTGCTAGTGGTACTTGTTCCCCACAAATGGACTGCCTCATGAGTAGCTTAGCAGAGCAATGAAAGCAGTAATTTAGGGCTAAAACAAGAAAACTTCATACACATGATTGACAAAATCAATTATACATCTGCACTTGATAATAATTTAAGAAAATTTTATCCAAACAGGCCTGGAGCCAGTCACTTATCTCAACACCACCTCAGTTAAACTGATGTGAATTTTGAATTCTTTTACTTGCACGAATTGCATGAACGAAAAAGAATTACAGAAGAATAAATCCAGATGGGGAGAAGTAATGGTCTGCTCCTTGACATCAGATACTAAAGCCCATTCCTTCAGAACACTGCAGAGAGGAAGAAGCCAAGCCTTTCTTAAAATTTATGCCTCCTCTGCTCCTCCACTCAGTAGGCTGCATTGACTTAAGTGCTTTGTCCCCTAACCCATTCAGCCAGTTGCACTGAACCAGACACACTTCATTGGAGCAGTTAGTCGGGGTCACTTCGGTCACTTGGGAGCACACTAGACGCACAGTGGCTGTTTTGTGACTCAGAGGGTTATTCTGCTTTTCTAAAATGGTATCATGGTGAACAGGTACTAGGATCGCTGGTGAAAGCCTACTTTCACCAAACTTTGGCCATCAGAGTTGTTGAGGTCCATGTTGAGGTCTAAATCACGCAGATCGACAATGTTGAATCTGACAACAAAGCTTGTCTTTTAAAAAATTGAAATATTTCAGGAACACTACATGTTAGATACTTACTTTTTTTGGCCAGATGCTAAAAGCTATGCGATGTCAATGACGGCATAATTGTTTTCCATTCAGAAGCTTCTTAATGGTATGATCAAGTGCAATGTCTTTTTGTAGATTTTATAAAATTTATCCATAAAAACAAATCCACTCTGTCTTTTGTATAATTTGGCCCATTTTTGATACAGTTAACAGCATTGTTAGCCATCTACTGGCAATACCGTGATATCTCCAATTAAGTTTGTTGGCCAAAAGAAGACACCAATCACATGTTGGGTTTGACTCATATGATATACTGATCTTAAAATACATGGGGCAGTGAAGTATTGTAAATTAGACCTTATCTGCCATCTATTGATTTATAATATTAGGAAAACGTCTTAAATATTCAGTAGAAAAGTGTCAGTATAACAAAATATGTGTGAATTCTTCATAGCACACTGATTGTACTGTAAGATGTGAGCCCACTGCACACAGATCATTCCAATGGATGTATGGACTGTTTATTTTGTTTTTACACATTTATTTAGATTACTGACATGAAATGGATGATATGGAACAAAGGCATCCTCACTCAACCAGTAGTGCTTTACTGGAGTGTTGGTCACAGTTGCTTTGGTCTCTTTGAGTGCATGAGATACACGGTAAAAGTTTCTTCTTGAACAAAAGTGTGAAGGAACTTCCTGTAAAAGGTAATATGACCCACTGTCAGAAAGTCTATAATCTCCATCTTTCAGGGATAGCTGTAGCTGTCCTGTTAGAGTAGGGCTGTCTCCTTAAAGACCGGAGGCAAGGGATGCGTGGAACTTTGTCTCAGACTCAGACTCAACAGACACACAAACTGTCTATTTGATAGAAGGTAATGCATGTGACCTAAATGGATACCTGGCTTAGGTGGCTTAGATAAGTATAGTTTTGTATTTAGGATCCGATACCCGATAGAATCGTCACCTATGTATAGATGAGTGAAGAGTAACCTTATTTGGTCATTTAGCTTTGGATTGGTTATGTGTTAGGAATATAAGGCTTTAATATGCCTTCTGCAAAGGACATCCTCAGATTAAATAGAATAGAATAGAATGCCTTTATTGTCACTATACACATGTACAATGAGATTAAGAGCATCTTCATCAGTGCAAACCTATACATAGAATAAAAAAAGACACACAAAAAAAAATAAGATAAAAAATAGGTTATATATACAGTATGAAATTAAAAAGGTGCACAGCATGTTCAGTGTGATACTGCACATTTAAATAGTGAGAATTGCACAGTAGGTGGTTGAGAGGTAGTCTGGGGCGTTGGGGGGGATTGGGATGTCAGTGCATGTGTGAGTTCAAAGTGGTGATGGCTTTTGGGAAGAAACTGTTTTTGAGTCTTGGCAATGGCAGTACTCTTTATCCCTTGTTGACATTTATGTTGCTGATCACTGATCTCCTTGATAAGTTCTGCAAAAAAAGCCTCTGTGTAAGACATCTGTTGTCTTCTGACTTAGTGGTTCTCCAGCTTTTACCAGATTTTCATTACAAGAGGGTTACTCTGCTTGCATCTCAGCAAATATATACCAGGGAAGATTCTTGAAAGCAAGGATCAATCAACTAAATACAAACTAAAGGTTGGAGCAGGTACGACAGCAGCCAACCTCGCCAGCGCCATCTTGATGATGATGGCGAGCCCTTGGGCAGAAAGTTTTTTCACAGATAAAGAGCTGGCTTACCACCATGTAAGAGTAACTCTTTTACATTTATTTTCAGTGAATTTAAAAAATTATTTTTTTTTATATGTCTGGGGAAAATATGTGCATTTTCTTACTTTGTTGATATTGATTTGAATTAAATTCTGCATCATGTTTGAATGTGATGGTGTGTCTCTTCATTCAGCTGTTGACTGTCTCCTGCAGAGCTTGCCAGCTCTCACCTCATACTCTTAGGGAGACCTGAGGACAAAGAAAAAACTATCGCTGCCGAGATTAATCTGTGTTTTTTAAACAATGCTGGATGTGTTTTTGATACACTAGTTAAAAAGCTGAAGGAAACAATACTCTGCATCACAGACGAACAAAGAGGTAGGGAAATTCGAAGTAAAGATACTTCAGCAAAAGGAGGACTGCTTTTTGAATACCAGACCAAGCAACTGATAGACAAATAAGTGTCAGCACAAAGATCAAAGCAGCAAAAGGACTTTCTAAAGTTCTATGACTGTCATTGGATACATTGACAAGTAGTGTGATTTCTTATTAGAAAACTGAATGATGAAACTGAAAATGATCAGCTACATGAGGAGTTCTCCTTCATTGACCTGGAGCCAGTGGTTGCTGCCCGCAGAATGACAGAGAGAGTTAGTATGGACTTAATCTATGCAGAGTGTTGCGCAAGCAGGGAGAAATGCAATGCAAGCGTAGAGGCCACATCTCAGGGACTCAACCCTGTTCCTGCAGGTCTCATCCATGAGAGGCCAGCACGCCAATTAAGACCCTTCAAGTAAGTCTCACTGATTTTGTAAGACCTGCAGGGGTTTTGGTAGCATGTCTTTTTTTCTTATCCCTTTGTCTTTTATCAGGCTTTGGCTGTTATGTTCAGGCTTCTCTTTGTCCAGAGAGTTATACTTAATAGGGAATTAACCAGTACAATCTCATTTTACAGGTAAGATAGGCATTTACCCTAGTTCAATTCTCAATTCCTTGTTAGCTGGGTCATCAACATTGACCCAATACACACATAACAATATACATAACATAGCTTTGGGGGGGACGAAGTTGAAGATACCACCTGACACTGACTGATTCCTAATACTATTAGTATTTATCCCACATCGACGGAACTCTACAATAATAACTTTACATGCCAATAGGTGTCAGTAAATGATTAGGAAAGCAGTCTAGACAAACATCCAATTATATGAGATCAAGTTGTTGGATCAGGTTGTTAGTAAATTGCAAGACAACACTGTCTAAAAAAATAGACCCTTGCTATGATTGTGCTTTTAGTTCAGTTAGTCCCTGTGTTATTTGAGTTTTACTGTTTAGTTTCCTTTGTTCTTGTATATGTTTGTTCTTGTGTTTCCTGTTTTATTTTGGTGACCCTGTTCTGTGTCTTGTCTGCCCATGTCCTGTCAAGTTTCCCTTCTCTTGTGATTACCTACCCTGCCCTGTGTGTCATCTGTGTGATTGCTCCACTTGTGTCTCATTGCTCCCGAAATGCTTAAAGTGTCTGTGTTTCCCCTTTGATAGATCAATGGTTTTTTGTCTCTGATCCTGTGTGCTCCCTAAGCTCCTTGTGTCTTCCGAGATTTTTTTTTTTTTTTTTTTTTTTTTTAGTTTTTCACTCACTCTCTGTTTAGTTTACCTTTGCCATTTCTGAAAATTTTTTGATTGCTGTAGTTTGTACACTCTGGATTTTGGGTTTTCATATTTTAGACTTTCAGCTTTTCCATTAAAGCTCGTTTTTTGTGTCAGTCTGCCTGTTTCTGTGTCTGCATTTGGGTCCTGCTTTTGTGTATAAAATGTGAAAACCTTGGCTTTATGAGGGTATCATATCCATCACCTCAAGGTCTTTTCACATAGGTAGGCCCACAAGGTCATGCAACTGGTGGATTAGTCTCTTTTTGACTATATATACCTTTTATCTTATATCTTAGATCTTTTTGACAAAATGTATAAATATATATATATTTAAGTCAAAAAGAGACTGAAAAAAGCAAGACCACACAATTTTCATCTCCTTTTTCTCAGTTAGACAAAGGCAGTTCTGCATATAGTTGACTTATTGTTTTTGTATGCGTTTGCCTGGAGGGTGTAAAAGACAGCCATTTAAGGTGAAAATGTCTACACAGCATGAGACTACAGCACTCTCCAGTAGACTCCATCACACTGCAAAGTTCAGATGAGCTGTAATAAAAAACTCTGCAGTTGCTCATCACCGGTGCGCCTGTGCAGGCAGGAAGCAGAACTGAGAAGCATCTATTGTATGAACCAAAACACTATTTTGAAACATTAATGATTTCTGTGCCAATGACAGTGCTTTTGTCTTTGTTGACTGGGGCACTTGCAGTGAGATGCCCTATTTTAACATCAGTTTCACAGTTGGGTGCAGTCAGGAGGTCAGGGGTCACAATACCCGCTGCAGTAAAAGCACTGAGTATGAAAGAAAACACGCACACAAGGAAAAAAAAAGGAAGTGATGAAGAAAATTGTATAAATCCCACAGTCATGTAACTGAAAGGTCTGAGTTCATGGTTATAAGAAGGCCAGAATTTCAAAAAGTTTCTCTTTTCCTTCCCTTTAGAGGTGACTGATCAATACATCTCAGTTTGTTAGGGCTGCCTGTAGGAGTCAGAGGCAAAATAAATAATTCTTTACAAATCACATACAGAAATTTTGAATAATAAGCCATCCTATGCATGAATGATCAGACCCCATGCTTACATTTGGTTTGATGGGACATAATTTGGATGTCTTGTTAATGATAACATTTAAATAAAGTGTATCACCCATAACAAGGAACATTAGAAATGCTAAATCACAGTGAATTTATTATCATACTGACATATGCAATAAAAAATTAACATAAATTAAATTATTGCACACAAAACCAATGAGGTTCATTATTTA
Organism: Acanthurus leucopareius; assembly: GCA_029814765.1. Lineage (NCBI taxonomy): Eukaryota > Metazoa > Chordata > Actinopteri > Acanthuriformes > Acanthuridae > Acanthurus > Acanthurus leucopareius. The sequence continues at coordinate 20,665,964 of JAQMCX010000057.1, read as the reverse complement.
TTCTTGCTGAAAGTTTCAAAAAATTGTGACATCCAATTTAAGTTTGACGTACTACTAAAAATCCTTTCATAAGTGGTCTTCCCTGTTTGACCTCTGGAGCTTTTTTAAATTTAAGAGTAATTTAGATCAAGATATTATGATATATAGCTTTTTATTGAGTTAATGATTGGGAAAAAGTGAATTATTTCTTTGTCTTTCACCTGAAGACCAAAATGATTTGATTGATGAGCAGTCCACTAACTACAAGCCTGCCTTGCTCAATTGCAACCACTTGTTATTTTAGAAACTCAGCTTTACCCTAACCACCTGTTTGTGTTAAAAGTAAACTGTTGTCATTATTTTAAATTTTGACCTTTATATTTTTACATTTTAAATTTATATTTCTACCTTTTCCTTTGATCTTTTCTAGTAAAATTTCAGATCACTTGAAAATGGCAACTCTCTTAACAGGAGAAAGGAAAATGCACTGGTGATACAATGCTTGTAATTTGCTCTTCCCAATGTTCTTTTGAAATGAATATAGGATTTAAGCTTTGAGTGTTCAGGGTTGACTCATATTAAATCCTGAAAACCAGAAAGTATATTGAAAGGCAGAATGAAAACATATCATCTTGTCAGGAACCAAAATTTTAAACTCTAGTTTCATTAGTTAATGTCACTACTCCCGAGTGGAATGATACTCAACTCATGAACAGACTAATGTTCTGGCCTCAGGACTTATACACTAATACTCTTATTTTTTGAGTGGATCTAAACTTTGAGTTAGCTCATCTTTAACATGTAAATGGCTTAGTTGAGTTTTGAAAGTGGAACATGGAGTCAGTTTTAGAAATGCTATCTAACTAGCCATGTGTTAACTGCCACACCCGTGAAAACAAAACCCTGGACCTCCTGTATGCAAATGCACCTGATGCATACAGTGCCACTGCACTTCCCCCCCTCGGCAGATCTGATCACAACCTCGTCAAGCTGTGCCCTAAGTATGTCCCTCTTGTTCAGCGGCAGCCTGTGTCCACGAGGACGGTGAGGAGGTGGACTCAGGAGGCTGAGGAGGCCCTGCAGGACTGCTTTGAGTGCACAGACTGGGACGCACTCTGTCAGCCTCATGGGGAGGACATCAACGACATGACCGAGTGCATCTCTGAATACATCAGATTCTGCGAGGACACCGTCTTGCCCCAACGGACTGTCCGCTGTTTCCCCAACAATAAGCCGTGGATCACCAGTGACCTGAAGGCTCTGCTGAACAACAAGAAGAGGGCCTTCAGGTCTGGGGACAAGGAGGAGCTGAGGAGGGTGCAGCACCAACTTCGGGACAAGCTGA
>JAQMCX010000057.1:20653199-20663199 GCA_029814765.1 Acanthurus leucopareius | reverse complement strand
TCTTTAAGGCATGTCAGTACGCAATACATCTACATGACCAAACCAGATAAAAGCATCTTAGACCACTTCTGTTTGAGCTATTGGATGTCATGATACCGATATCTCAAACGGATAGCATTTTCTCCCCATATGGCCTCATCATAACAACCAAGGCTGAGGACCAGGCTCTCCCTGATAGCAGGTGGCCAAGAGGATAGCTCTCGGCATCAACAGACATTCAGGAACGGACACTGAACTTTGGTATGAGAAACTTTCATCTCCAAGAGAACAGAGTTCAAAGAAGGTTAGGTAGGAATGTTTATGCAGTTGTATAATACTGCTACTCTACATCCATTTCTAATGGATGAAGCCTTGGCCTGGAAGGGAGGTCATCAGGTGGTCCCCAATCTTCTTAGGGTGTTTTGACCCTGAACCACAACACCCTTCAGTTGGTGGATCAGCAGTGATTGGCCAGATCACTGCCACTCTCCTCCAGGCTTCCGGCTTGTGTCCTCTCTCTTATGCCAGAGCCAACAGTTGGCTCTCTCTGCTGCTCCTCCCAACCTGCCAATGGCTGCTTTCCCCAAGTGGCCTCTCAGTCCAACCTTTGTCAATAGATTCCCCATGGATTGAGCTGGGAATCCTCGACATTCCACTTCCACTATCATCAGCCATATCACCCACCCCTTGTCCCAATAGCCCTGGACAAGTTGTTGGTACTTGATTTTCTTCATCTGTGCTGCTTCTTCACAGCCCTCCTCCCATGGTACCATTAACTCCACCAGGATGATCTTCTTTCCCTCTTGAGACCACATGATTATGTCTGGTCTCAGAGTTGTGGACAGTACCGCCTCTGGTAAGTGGCGTTTCCTACCCAGGTCAACTTCCATTTCCCATCCCTGGGCTGCCTGCAGGAGGTTCTGCTTGGCCTGGCTGTGGACAACTGGTCTTTGGCCCTCTTTCACAAAGGCGATGGTGCTCACCAGCGGTCTTGTTTGGGCTGGTTGTTTCTTCCTCCTCTCTTGCTCCAAGATGTCTGCGAGCAGTGCCAACACCTTGTCATGGCACCACCTGTATCTCCCCTGGGTCAATGTGGTCTTGCACCCTGACAGGATGTGCACCATGGTTCCTTTACCGCCACACAACCTGCACAGTGGGTCCTCCCTCATTCCCCACCTGTGCAAGTTAGCCAGGGTCAGTAGGGTGTCGTGCACTACTTGGAGTAGAAAGAAAATACGAAACGGCTCTAGCCGCCACAGTTCACTCTACGTGATGGTTCTCTTGGGCAGGTTCCACCTGGTCCAGGCACCTTGAGTTGCGAGCTGGAAGGATTTGGCTCTTCTCCCTTCCTCCTCAAGGTTACGCACTTCATCCTGGATCATGGTCCTCTTCTCCCTATGGGTGGACTTGACCACTGCTGGAAATGTGATGTTCCCAGACCCTGTCTTCTGGTGCAAGGGTTTCCAATGGTGTCCTTGGTCCTCAGAGAAGAAATTTATTCAGGTTCCAGTACTCCAGTGTCTAGCACAGAACTTTCCTTATCAAGTCCTCCTCTCTGTTCCTCTGTAACCTCCAAGATATCCACTGGCCTGAAGCCATTAGGCCACACTCACAAACAGCGTGTAAACACACACACACACATCTGTGCTCAAACTGTGCATATGAATGGCACACACATGAATTGTTTATATGCTGTAGATGAATTTGGAACTACCTCAGACAATGCGTACACACAAATAATGAAGGCCTGCTGTCTTAAAAAATGTAAACACACACCCTTTAAACTGAAAATACAATTCATTAAATATGACATTATATGATTTTATACATTCTAGAAATTTGAAACTGCTTTTTTTTAGTAATGCTTTGACCAAATTGTATTGAATCATTTGATAAATCTGGTAAATTTCTGTGACATTGTTTGCGTGCCACTTTTTTAAAAAAATGAATCCACAAAGATGCCTCTCGAACACAAAGTATCCTCTCTCCATTCACGACTTACCATTTTTCTTTTCCTTCCCCTACCATTTAACAGCAGATTAAAAAACTATTTTGAGCAATTTTGCTGTCCCACTTAAGTCAAGAAGAATTGCATTCGTGATGTCTGTAGCACTTTAGAAAAGCAAGTACTGATATTGACCTGGTACCAAAGTATCATGTAACAGTCACCACAGGTGAGTATATTAATGACAGTTTGTTGAATATTGGGCCAGTATCAGTAGGATCCAGGAACAGCTGCAGACGTGAAAGCATGTATTAGCAGCGAAACAAGATACGTACACAATTGAGCAGTTTGAATTTTAATGTATTGTACACAAGCATGTAACATAAAATCACAGACCCTGCCTAACTAAGCCAGCTTCCTAATGTGCACAACCGCACAATAAATGGGTCAGAGAAAATAAAATTAATAAAGTTTAACTAATAGTGTCTCCTTTGGAGGTTTCCTTGCAGAAAATAAGAGCAAAGTTCAATGTCCAGTGTGCACTGCTCCTTTATGGAAAGGAGCTGAGGTCTCCTGTGTATATGTGTGTGTGTGTTCTTGTGGTGTGCATGTTCTTGTGATATCTGTGTTCGGACTACCCAGGTAGATTTTGAGTGTCAATCTTATCTGTTTGTGAATGGAAAGAGTCGACGATGCTGTCTTCTGCAGAGGGATCCTGCGGCTGGCCACACCGCATTGTTGGTTCCTCTACAGTCAAATCTCCACTCTATGCTGGCTCGCCACTGAACAACAAATTCAGGTCTCAACCAACCTGGTCTGGGCATAAAACCAATCTAAACACATAGTGTAGAATGCATAAGTCAATCTTTTTCTCTTAATCGATCTCCTTAACTCATTACTACCATTCAAACTTCCTTTTCAAATCTAATCAAATATCAAGGATGTACAACACTCTAATCATTATGGAATGAATAGGTTCACATCACATCACACAAGATATATCTGTGCCAATGAGCAATCGATCATGTACTCTTATTTCACAATATCTATTTAAACACACAAATGAAATCATAGTATGCATCTAAAAACACTATTTGTATTTTTTACATCTTAAATCTATTTATGTTTTTTTCAGACCTTAAATATAACATATTTTAATCAAACATATAGCCTTTAATATATTCACCCTTTTTAAATGTTAAGATGAACTGCATTAGCTCTTATGAATTCAAATCCATTTTAAACATATGCATTTTAATTATTAAATGCATCTGACATATGGTCAGTAAAAGGGCAGGTACTCCCTCAATGAAATAACTTTAAATCAAATAAAACTCACTTTTGATGGTGTGAAACTCTATAACTGCTCTGCTTACAGAGCTATAACAGTAGCTAGCTTAACCAAACTAGCAGCAGTGTTAAAGTCAATAAAGATTAGCATTACAATGCTAGCGATTAGCTTGACGCTAATGTAATTAGCGATCTTTTCCAGCTATTCATAGCAGCTTAAAGTGATCTGTATTTGTATCTCTGTGGTGTTAAACACTTAACAGTTTCACAGCTCCGACTGTTTTTTTTGGAGAAAGAACAGTACAATCACTTTAAAGAGTCAATATGGCGCTCGCGCTAGCTTTAGCATTAGCATTTCTTACTGGAGCTAAAGCCCGCTAACAGCAGCGTCTCATTCCACTCCAATATTAACACAGTGTTTCACTCTGATAACAAACAACATACTAACAGTCGGTACAAGAGGATTTTGTATGAATTTCTGACTGTAAGAGTGTATTTCCATACCGGGAGTTCTCAGAGGCTGATTTTGTGCTTTTAGGGTAAGGTCTTCACCTGAAAAGAGTGAATATCGGCTGAGAATCTCCCTATAGCATACACGCCACCCTCTGACAGGGAAGGGAATTGCACTTCTCCACAAAAGCAAGCCTAGTGACCTCGTGGGTCAAAATCAGTTCTTATGACAACCCTAGTGAGTTGTATGTGTGTGTTTAAATTGTAACGAATAAACAAAGTTGACCATTGTGCTACATTAATGCGGCTTGGTAAAGGGTGTGTTGTTAGGATGGCTTCTGATCCTCCAGTGGTGCTGTCTTCAATACTACCATACTGTAGCAGCACGCAGGTTGCCATCTTGATGGTCTGGGGTGTTTATGTGTCATGTGCAGCATCTGGACCCTTTCCTCCTCAGTTAGTCCCCCCTGTCGTGAATGCTCAGCCTTGCACTTGGCAGTCTCACTCTCATTAGTGAGTTAATGGGCCTACAGTCTTGTGCAGTACTGGGCATACAGCTCAAGTGTTGCAGCCCTTATTGTTATTCTAAATTGGTTTATCTCTTTTATGTACTCTCAAAGACAATGTGAAACACGCTTTACTTTAAATCATGTTTCTGGTCAAGTGTTTTTGAACCAGTTTGACATTTTTAAGTCCAAACTTGGTCAAACATGGGCTCTAGATGGCATTGTTGATTCTACCTATGCTTACCTCTGCCTCACACGGTACATTTTTCAGGCATTTATTCACCAGCGAATTCAGGGGTTAAGGTTTTTAAAGCAGATTATAGTTTTGAGATTACCAGTAGACCCAATAAAGTTAATTTCTGTTATGTTGGCAAACACTTTTCCTCATCATCAATCAACTGCTATTACTTTGCCTCCTGCCCGTGGCCTCTGAAGTCAAACATGTAATATTAGCAGAACGAAATGCATTATGTTTTGAGACACTATCAACTCTAAAGTCTCTACATTTTTAATTTAGTTTGTGTTGACACAGATCCCTATCTGCTATCACCTGTCTCTTATCAGTGTGATGAAATGGAAATTCAGTGTTGGATGTAGAAGTGATTCTCCAAGAGCCAATCTGTCATAGTCTGTAGATGCCTTATCTGTCATCAGCTGGGACTTTATTCATGTTTAACTGCTTTCACCCTTAGATTTATGGCCCTTTTGCCCATGCACAAATCCTCCTGCATAACCTCCACCACCATGTGAAGCTGTGATTTGTGTTGTTGATCCTTGAAGTACCTCAAATGTCTCTTGTGGTACTGAAGTGGAAGAAAACTGTGTGCATTGTTTTTTTAAACCACAGATCTAACATTTTAATTTAAAGTTAAAAACTAGAGTATGTAAAAAAAAAAAACAAGGATTTGAAAAGCAGTGTCAAAAAGGGCTTAATAATAGGATTACAGATACAGCTTTATTTAATAAACTTGATACAATGATGATTCTTATCTGTCTGAAGCCTTTGAGAAAAAAATGTTGCAGGGGGGTTGCTGTGGCTCAGGAGGTACAACAGGTCATCTACTTATTAGAAGGTCAGTGGTTCAATCTCCCACTTCTTTGCTAAATGTTTCTCAAAATGCACTGAGGTGAACAGACTGTGGCTGGGTAGGGTAGTTTTTTCTAATAACCTTTGGGCTCTTCAGAGACACCATGCCTAACTAATGCATAGTAAACTGGAACCAGTCATGTATTTTGTGGTTTAATTTACTATTAGCAGAACATACCTTTTATTTCACATTAATGATATATTAAGTCAAGAGTAAAGCTTCCTTGTTTCAATTACAATATTTTAGTGTGAAATGCGTAACGTACATACTAACTACAAGCAAAACTTGGAAAGGTTGTTATGCCCTTAACACGTGTCTTTAAGTGGCGGTCAAAGTTTTCACAAACATTGCACACAACTTAGAACTGCAGCTTGTCATGCTATTGCAATGTCAACACCTGGTTAAATCCGGCTAACAATTTTTTAAAAAAATGAAGAATACTAAAATACTTATCAATCATTTTCATTTGTGGATGACATGTAAAGTGTTCTTTTCATTTCCGTGCATGAAAGCTCAGGAAAAAATAAGTGTAAAAGGCATAATTCAGGTGGCAAACTCCAAGTACACTATGACATCCACAAAGAGAGACTTTATAATTCAGAATTAAAAAGGGAGCTTCAGTCCTTTTTTTTATTAATTTTTTAACAATAATAAAAAAAGCAACAGTGCACACACCATATTTAATGTTTTTTTTTAAAAAGATGTTATTAATTTCATTGTCTTAGATATACTACAGATAGTAAGTAGTTCTTATTTTCGAGGCCCTGAAGACAGAAGACATTAAACCTTTCTTAGTAAGTCTTGTTTTGATGTCTCAGTTATAGACAGAGCATCAAAGACACATCAAAACTACATTTTTAAAGGAAAAAATACTGAAAAGCCTGTTTTTATGCAACTTAACTACAGATAATGAAAACAAAGAAAGTGGAGGATATAACACATAATATGATTTTAAAATAAGACAATATAATTTAAAATAAGACAATATAACTGAATAGCCTCAACAAAAGGGATCCTTGGAGACAAAAAGGGAATTGTACAGTCACAGTCAAGCTGTCATGGTTACCTTTATGGCTTTCTTAAATGCTTGAGTTTCAATTCTCTAATCATGATCAGTTTCGTATTTAGGCGTGGCAACATTGTTTGACTTAACCTTGACACAGTTAGCTGTTCTTGTACCTTTTGATACCACCGTGTACACCGGCAATGCAAATATGACATTTTTAACTGAGGAATTTTATTTTGCACGAATGAATTATGTGATTTTTTTAGGTGAGTCCCATTTTAGCAGGTTGTGAAGGGGTAGGGCAAATTGTACTTGACCTTATTTAAGGCTTCAAGTTAATCAACATGTGATATTTTAATCTCTTACCTTGAGCCATTTTGACAAGATATTAGCCCAGGTGATCTCAGTGGTGCATGTAATAAATAAAACATTTTATCAGAAAAAAATGCACTCTGTATAATATTGTCATAATTTAAATCCATGGGATTAGACCATGAAGCACATTCACTAAAGTCATTCATGTCTGCAAAGCCATCATGTGACTGGTAGAGCTCCTTGGTCATGGGGTTCTTTTTAGTTAATTTGTTGTGCCGTCCTCAGTAAATGTACTGTAGGTAAGTTGACGGTCAGATTAACATTTCCCTAGTATCTAGACTCTGAAAACAATTTTCCTATTGTCCACATACTTATTGACATTATAAGAAACAATGGTACTAAAACAACAAAGTGTTTTGTGGACTAAAAAGAGTACGAAATTATCCCAAAAATAAACATCTTGGGTAATAGATAACAATGAAACAAATTAAAATATACCAACAATACTACTACAAGCTTAAGACACATGCAGATGCATGTGATGCATGTTTGGGTAAATGGATTGCCACTTCTAACATGCTTGTAGTGTTTGGAGGAATTGTTTTCTCTGTCTGTCCCAGAAGATGTTGTACAGATGCTAAACTTGCTGCTGTTGGCATTTGTAGAGGTCTAAAGCTCCAAGCTCACCTGCAGGGGTAGTAACACTGTTCACCTTTGTTTGAGAATAGCTGGTGGTGTGAGTATAAATGAATCATTAGGATCAATTGTCACAGGAACGAATGGCCTTTAAAATTGTAGATGTTACAGATATATTTTGTAGGTTCTACCTGGTTGTTTAGCCAGCAAATCGCCATGTCGGAGTTAGATTAGATGTGTCACTGGGTTGGTTGGTTAGTGACTGGATATCAAGGCCAGTCTTAACCGCACAGAGGAGGCATTTGTTTTGAAAAAAATAAGTTTGGAAATGGAGGACGACAGGTTGGACAGGCATTTTGAGTTCCCCCTGTCCCAATGCCTATGCTTTTAAGCCCATATGGTGTGTGAACAGACCAGTGAAGAGGTGAAGGGGTGAAGAGTGGGTAGGAAACATTGCCTGGTGGGTGTGTGGCTGTTGTATGGCTATGCCCACCACCCAAGAGTCCATCTGCTGTCAAGAAGCTCCTCTGGACCATGTTTTACATTCGTGCAATATCATGGTGATTACATTTAATATAGTGTGCTCTGGAGGTGGACATTTTAGAGGTGGCGAGCCAAGACACGGGTGCGGGCTGTCAGTAGCAGGTAAGTAAAAGTGACTGTCACAGCCTGTGAATATGTGGTAAATTACCGATTGCATGCAACAGAATTATTGCATGCACATGAACTTTGTTTACACAATGTTATGCGGTTTTTCTCGCTTCTCTGGTGCTAACTCCACTGCTGTCGTTAGCTGATGTTAGCTAACGCTAGCTGATTCAACAGTTGATAGCTGACAGCTATCATTATCAAACGTTGGTTGCTCGTTGATTTACATAGCCCACTAGGGTACATATTGTTACTGGTAAACAAGCCAATGTGATGCAAAGTATGTCTCAGAGGTCTGACATGTCCATATAATGTCAAACGAACACTTTTGATGTTTTGTTCACATTATGTTACCCTGGCATGTAATAAAACCATTGTTTGAGATACCATGGTGAAAACACTCTGCTGTAAGCAAGTTGATGTTGTGCATGCAAACTTTGAGCTGGATTCATTTTCAGAAATTTTTGAGTGACACAATTAGCACACAGGTGTATTCTGGTATCTGAAAGAAATGATTCACCCTATTTTAATATACAAGTGATGGAATTGTGCTGTATAAAATAAAGAAGTGGTTATGTAGCAGTCAGTTAAGTTAGCATTTATTTAATGGTTTTGCTCTGTAATTAGCAACTGTATATTGTACATGCAAATTTAATTCCCAATATTTAAATAATTTTTAGACTGTAAATAGCAAACAGCTCTGGATAGGAAATTTATGAATACATGTGGTCTATAGAAGATATCAGTAATTAAAAAAGCTGTACTTAAAACTATCAAACACATCTTATATGAAAACATTTCAGATTCATCATCCTATATCAGGATGCACATACCTATGTTCAGAAAATGTTATAAACTAAATCTAAACATTTTTTCTTTTTCATCGGTCTCTTTCAGTTGACTGAATACAGGCAGTTTACCCTTTTGGCCCCAGTGATTTTGGGGAAGAAATCTAAATTCCAGCGTGTGTGGTCATCAGACACATTGTCCCTACCCGCAATATCATGGGTTTGAATACGTCTACATTTAAGATTATCATCAAATATGATATACTAAAATATTCTATGGTGTATTTGAATGTTTTTAATTAGTTTTGTTGCTGAAAAAACACATTTGAAACTTAACTAAACTAGTTATTATTGTGATTGCAATTATTATTTATTCATCTGTCTGTCTTGTTTCACTTATTTGGGTCCATGTCGCAAGGGCAGCAGTATCAGCAGGGAAGCCAAGAACTCCTCTCCCCAACTACTTCTACTAACACCTCTAGAGGGACACTGAGGTGTCCAGCATGCTCTGAGTTTGACTCAGGGTCTACTTAAAGCTAGATTGCTCAGTTATTATCATCAGACATCCCAACTTTCCCAAAAGTTCCGGGACTCTAGTGCATATGCCTGCAAAGGAGATACAATCTCCCAGAATCTAGAGTGAATGAGCAAGAGCTAGAGCTAGACTGACTGGGTGTTTGTGACTGATCATGTAGCATGCGCACACGAGTGTGTGGGTGTGCCTGTGTGACTGTTCATGCAGTGCATGTGTGTAAGAGAGAGCAAACTGATTGCTTTAGTGTGAAAAAAAGGTTTTTTGTTTTATTCATATGGTTTTTGTTTTTAGATTTTAGCTCTATCAATTAATAATTAAAGTAATTTTCCATCGTCACAACCTGTTTATCCTTTAGTCCGGAGGGTTGGAATGTCTGTTTTATTAGGGACGGAGTCCGTAAGGCATGGACTCCTCTTGCCTGGAGGGCAAGGAACCTATTGTGATTGTACCATTTGTTTCTTTCTTCTGTATTATTTATTATTACAATTTGAACCTATATTTGAGCCCCTAAACTTGGCATGTACATTTAGTTCAGCAAAAAATTTGGTAAAATGTAAAAATTAACCCCCAAAATGTCGAAATATGATCTCGAGCACCACCTAGGCACACTAAAATAGCCACTGCAGCCCAAAGGAATTTCACTGAGATATCAAACCAAAGCGGAATTATTCATCTCATCGAGACCTACAAATCAAAAAATCAAACAGGGAGTCCAAAATTTACAAGGATACAAGGATACAAGGATACAAGGAAGTTTATTGGTCATTATACAACAAGTTGTATAATAAAATTAAAATGTGGTTCCCTCTTGATT
>JAQMCX010000057.1:20631562-20653099 GCA_029814765.1 Acanthurus leucopareius | reverse complement strand
GTCTTGTGACTATCAAGTGATTATGTCCTATTATCCTATAGCTGATAGTAAATTCCTAATTTTTCATCCTTACAGCATGCTTCTCTTAAACAAGAAAACATTTTCCAAAGCAATTCTGCAATTATTGTTGCCATAATGCTTTGATGTCCGACTCAGACCACCTGGATTTGAAACATGTGTACAATTCTACATGAATGGTCAAGTTAAACTCTCTGTTAAATCATTTGTGAACCCCAACAGAAGTAAACTTGAAACTGATGCAAATGTATTAGAGGATGTCGAGACTTCCATTGACATCAGTGGCATTTTTGAAGATGCTTGGTGTGATTTGTGCCTGCAACAAGAACTGGAATGTTTAGAATGCGAGGAAGAATTTCAACAACAACAACAAGTACTCCAACACCACCTTTATGAAGACAGTGACAATAATCCTGATTTAGCAACTACTGGACAACTACACTTCCTCTTAAAAAAACAACACCATGTGCAGGAGGGAGGGACTACATTAATTTGCTCCTTAAACACAACACAGATGTCCATTTTTCTGAAATTAGACAATGGTGCAATGACAAAGTTCACACCAAAAATCCAGCTTCCTTTCATCTTTTCATAACTGGTGGGGCAGGAACAGGCAAATGCCATTTGATTAGGGCTATACAGTATGAAACTGTATGATTACTGTCACTCACATGTTCAAACTCAGCCACCGGTACTGTTTTGTTGACTGCTCCAACCGGTTTAGCAGCATACAACTTAAATGCTGCAACAATTCACAAAACATTCTGCATAAAAAAAAATAATAAACCACCGTACACCCCATTAGGTGAGGACAAACTAAACATGCTCCAAGCAAAATATGGCTCACTCCACATTTTAACTGTAAATGAAATTTCTATGGTAGACAATAAACTAACATATATTCACAGGAGACTATGTCAAATGAAACAATGTGGAGATTTCTCCCCATTTGGCAGTGTCACCATTATTGCTGTGGGTGATTTCTTCCAACTGCCACCTGTTAAAGGGAAACCACTCCATATAAATGATGATACGGTTAGGTTGTGGTCTAACTTGTTTCAAGTCATTGAATTAACCTCTTTTGTCATACAGCAGAACAACAACTCTGCACAATTGCTCAACTGTCAAAGAACCTGATCAAAACCACCCCAGTGCTACAAAGTGACATTGACACCTTAAAACAATATAAAACTGGTGAAGACACATCTGCTCTACCTATTTTCTCAACTAATAGGAAGGTAGATAAACACAACATAGGACAGCAACATACACATTGTCTAGTTACATGGAGATTAAAGCACCTGATTATACCATTTGCAAAAAGTCAGGAAAACTTGAGTTGAAACATACACATCACACCAAGGTTTACAACACGTTTGACTGACACTCTGCTTTTAGGAAAATATGCTAAGGTAATGCTGACCAAAACCATGGATGTCTTGGATGGTCTTGTAAATGGAGTATGTGGCACAGCCACAGACACAGTTATGTCAGGAAATGACTTCCCCAAGGCAGTCTATGTTGCCTTTGACGATGAGCATGTTGGCTATGAACAAAGGCAACAAACAGCACATGTCATGGCAGGACCCCTGACTTCTACAGCCATCTCACCAGAGGAAGACATAGTCACAACTAATGGCGGATTGTGCAAGCAGTTTCCATTAAAACCAGCTCAGGCAGGTACACCATGAAGTTCAGGGAATTACAGTAGACACTGCTGTAGTCTCTGAAAAAAACAACTTTACTGCTGGAAAGGCATATGTAACTTTACGTCAAGTCAAAAGTCTACCTGGCTTGATCATTCAAGACTGATAAAAAAAATGTATACTGTAAGGATAACAGAACATGCAATAAAAATCTAGCACCTTTTCGGACTGACAATTTATCCATTCTTCAATTATCAATACAAAAATTTCTAATGTTTTCCCCATTAATGTGCAAAACTAAACATGGCACATACAGGACTTGAAAATTTGCGCACAGCATTTAAACCTTCTGTCATGGTTCTGATTTTGTTATTTCCTGCTGCTGATTCCTCTCTCCCTCTCCCTGTCATTCAGCAGGTTCGTGCAGAGAGGCGGGGCTGGTCAGCTCGGGAGCAAGGCTCACAAGCAGCACCTGCCTCTCATTGGCACCGGAGTCAGAGTGTGAGTGGTTTTTTGAAGTTTACTTAATTGCCAGACGATTCGCGTCTATGCCTCCTGTCACTGTGTCTTCGCTTCCGAGCAGATCTCCCCACTCTCAAGTTGATTCCCATTGTTTGTTATTTCTGCCTTATTCCAGTTGCCATTCCAGTGAGTTTTGCAGTCCTGGGCTCTTTATGTTCTAGCAGTTTCAAAAGTCTAGTTTTTTCCCTTCGGGTGATTTTCTGTTGTTCATTTGCTTGTTTGCTCTTGTGGTTTTTGTGTTTTTTGATAGCTTTCAGTTTTTCCAGTTTTTCCCCACGAGGGTGTTTTTTGTTGTGGACTTTTGTAAAATAAATTTTCCTTTTTAAACAACTCTGCATTTGGGTCCAGGCTATCATTGACAAAATTGTAACACCTTCACCTCATTGCTGTTACAGAAACTTGACTACTAATTGCTCAATATGACCACACACTACATACATATGAATAATTTTGACTTTCAGAGTTTTCCTCAAAGCCTCTCTTACAGTGGTGACAATCCCACACTAACTGCCTTTCAACACCAACCGCATGGTGAGGTTGGAATATACAGTCAACCACTTGAAATTCATCCAAAAATCAATTCAGTATGCATACTTTACAACTGCCTCAGAACATCCTAATAGCAGTCATTTCCCGACATCCACCCTAATTTCTTTATTTAAAACATATCTAAAAAAAACCTGCTGGACTTCTAAACTCATTTAAGTAACAACATTGTCATAATGGGAGACTTTATTAAATATATTCTCGAAAGCTCATCATTGCCTAACTTCATGACACATCCAGGATGTGCTCAACTTGTCAAACAACCCACAACAGAGAAAGGCACTTTGATTGATCATATCTACAAGTAGTTACACTGTGGATCATACAGTGTTACCAACATATTTCAGTGACCATGAAGGAACTGTCTGCTCTTTCCACCTGACACACTCACAATACAGACAAATATTTTAAGAAAACCTAGTAAACCATCTACTCAGCCATATTTTTTGCTCATAACAAACTGTCAAAGTCTCTTAATTTTCCTGTTAGTATTTGCAGTTATCTCTCTCTTGTATATCTTTCTTTCCCTAAGTGTCCAATGAATTACACTTGCTGACTGATGCTCTCTCCATTTTGGAGAAAACAGATTGAACCTGGATGACAGAGGGCTCTCTTAATCCCATCTGCATAATTCCCTTTGCTACACTCTATGTACTGCCAACTATGAAACAGTTTCTGTGTTGTTGGCACTTTCTAAATATAGAAACTAATTGTAATCCCATTGCATAAAAACTGTCTGCATCACTTTATATTCTGTCATTGTGTTGAACTCTGTAATTGTAATGTTACTTGAAAACCAGTAAAGACACTTTTCCTGACAGGACTCCAAAAAAGCAATTTGGGAGTGAAAAGTGTCAACTGGATAAAACAAAGTTACCAATGTTTTTTTATAGTTCATATTTGCCACAGTTCAAAAGTCATAGTGCAGACAAAAGCTATGAAAAAGGAGAGGTCAAATTTCAGTGCGGGCAACATTCAATGTAGTATATAACTACAGCTGTGTCATCATGTCAAGGCTCTTATGTATATTATTATTATTATTATTATTAAGAATTTACACCTGTTGCTAATAAGTCAAAAGGGAACAAAGTTGAATGGTTGATAGTTGACACCTCTGTAAGAGGATCTGCTCTCTGTCTGTTCCTATTGTATTTTCTTCCCTGTTCTCTTTATGTTATTTGTCTGTCTGTCTGTCGTCCTGGCTAACCAACTCTTCTTCATGTCTTCTGTCTAGCATCTGCATACCTGTTACTAATCAAGCTTTTTAACCATCCAGCTCTGCAGTATTAAAGCCCAGCTCTCCTCACTACAATTTGCCAGTTTGTTTTGCCATCAACTCCTGTTTCTTTCATTCACATCCAGCCTCAGTTACTTTGTTCATCTGCTCTGCCTCAGCTTCCCGCTCCTGGCTACTCCCTTTACCTGCCTCAAGACTCAATAAAACTATTGCCTTTTAAACTTTGGAAGTTTTTGTAAATAAACTGAACTGTGCTAAAGCTCTGATCTGCATTTTTGAGTCTGGTGTTGTTCTAAGCAACAGGTTTAACACACCTCTGCATGTATTTAGATGTAGGGAGGATAAATATATATATCCAAAATGACATTTTTATGACCCATACATACAAATATTAAAAATGCAGTTTGAGCTCTACTCAAAGCATAAAATGGATGGGGACTCTTTTTTCTATAAACACTGCCTGCCAGGACATTCAAAGCTCACTAATCAACATGTTAGGATTTGTGTGTGTAATCAATACCTGAATAAAAAGTTTAAAAATTAAATACAATTTTACCTGCTGAGCCAAGCTAAAAGGCTGCTTGCTTGCTTACATAATTTTAAACTGACAAATTTTAAAATGGTAGCAGTCTTCTTATCAAACTCCTCAACAGAAAGAGAATTTAAACATGCTGTCATTCGACAGTTTTTTGCAGAACTGTTAAATAGATATGTTCTTATCTGGCAATATGATTGCTGTCATGTTGACAGAAGAAAAGGTTCTCCCCAAATTAGATGTAAACTGTTGACTGTAATACCTCTGTTTGCCTTGGTGACAAGTTTTTTTCTTAATGGTAACTAAAGTGCCTGCACAAAATGCAAAACAACCCCTGAATAAAATATATGCAGACGGGGTAAAAAATGCAGTAGATTGGCCCCTACAGTGGGCAGAGCTGAAAGGTGACACACCTGGATTTTAAAAATAATGAGATTAATATCTGCAGTTCTGACAGGTGCTGTATCCATAATGAAACTGCTTTATCAACTTAAAAAAAAAAACATTTTAATAATTATGCTGTTTTGTGTTTCAGCAACACACAGTTAGAATACCCAGAGAGAAAAAAATCCTGCAGAAAACAAGGCATCATGCCTTTCATGACTCCCAAGGAGTACTGTACTTAAACCATTTAGAGCTAATTATCAGAAAACTTGTCCATTATCTACTGACCTGTGCCTACAAACCTGCAATTATTTAGTTCTTTCAGCTCTCATACAGTGAGCACATTTTAATCAGTTTAACTAGACTAAATGGACTTCCCCCTCCTCTCTGCAGGGCTGGGCACACAGGTCTGGACCCAGAAGGGCATTGGAAAAGCCCACTGAAGTCTATTATTCTTGCACCGAAGTAAATTGTGTTTAAGATCATGTTGGATAAAGAAAAGCCTACCATTTCATGTATGTAGCAGCCAGGGCAGATTTTACTGAATGCTAATATATGCATTACCCGGCATTTCGCCATGCATACTTGCTTTCTAATGTAGCAAAATAGCAAAAAGTCATAGAAGGCTACACTATATGCAAAGGAACCATTTGTCTGGGGAGAGGCTTCAATTTCAGTGAGCCTCCTTCATTGAGTAGCCAAAAAGTTTCCGTCCACTAGTGTTAACGAAAGCTCAACTAAATGCTAAGAGAGAGGAAAGGAACGAACTAGATAATGACATATATTAGAAATACAAAAAGATGAATGGACGTCATGATACATGCAATCTCTGTATTTAAAAGAAAATACTCAATGTAAAATTTCCGGAGGTTGATGGCTGCAGGAACTGTAGGATCTTCAACTCCCTCTGTCTGTCTGTCACGTTGAAGTGTCCTTGAGCATGATACAAACCCCAAATTGCTCCCGATGTGTGGTGTGTCAGTGTCTGTGAATTTTTCCTGATGAGCAGGTTGACACTTTGTAAAGAAGCTACCTGCCACTAGTAAATGGTAAATGGACTGCATTTGTATAGCACTTTAATTGTCCTTTGACTGCTTAGAGTACTTTACATCGCAGGTCAGCATTCACCCATGCACATACTAATGGCAAGCGGCTTCTACACACACACATTCCACACACTCATACACACACATACATGCACTGATGATGTGTATTGTGTAAACTGTGTGTGAATAAGAGTATGGTGTTGTAAATTTCTTTGAAGTCCAAAGATTACAGATATGACAGAAATGCAGCATAAAAATTCAGAACATTTATTATTTACCATTTAAAGCAATGTAAAGGTTCTTGTCCACAATTAATAATCAAACAAGTAGAGTTTCTTCACATTATGTTTCTAGGCTCAAAGATGCTAGATTTAAAGCACTCCAAAAAGACTTTGATTTTTGATCAGTAGGGTTGAGCTGAGTGCTAAAATAACATACTTTTAAGACAGAGTATCATCTGAAGAAAAATGTTAATATCTGATGTGGTTAAATCCTCAGCAGGTAGCTGTGTCCACATCATTTTGTTGTTGTTTGCACAGAAAAACCATAAAAATAAATGTTCATACTTAGTGTAGAAAGAAAAGCTCTTGCTTTTGTGACCCATTCCCCAGCACTTTGAAGCTCCGAGGCAGAGGACCACAGGCTTTAACAGCAACTCAGCACAGTTTTACAGCAGAATGAGAAAAATGGGATTCAGTAATTCAGTGCTAACTTTCTTTAGCTTTCTCTCTTTTTGCCAGTGCTGGGTATCATTATGTACATATATGTTATATCATTACAACTTTACTTGCTTAATTATAGGAGCCATATTATCAGGATTTACAAGGATAAGGACCTAAATGCAGACTAAAATTCAGTGACTAACAAAAAGTGAGCTTTATTGAAAATAGTAATGGGTCGAACTGTGCCAACGCTTCTGAGTGTGTGTCGAGAAATCCCTGAAGTGTTTAGTGAAGCATGTATTGACGCTTGTCGCTTCACCTTTTTAATCCAGGGTGAAGTGTTGTGTGCTAAAGAATTGGGGTGCAACACCACCTCATCCATGCTGAGGCAATTTTGTACTTTGCATGAAAATATTGAGGGAAATGTGGCTGAACCCAGCCCAAGTGAGTCATTCAAAAATATTGAATTGGCTTGATAATGCCCCCTAATCAAAATTACATATTTTCATTTACATTATTTTCACATTTTCATGAATTTCTTCCTACTTGTTGACCAGATTTATATGAAACTGCTTACAGATGGAGTCAAGACGTTCCCGATGCTTGCATGTGAGGCTTGTGAGCTTTTGTCAAACACTGTTGACGTGGCAGTGCATCCTTTGCCGTGAAACAGGAAGACTTCTTGAGCATGTTAACTGTGTGGTCCTGAACACATCCATTTGCAAATATTTAGAAAACGTCAAAGCGCCGCCTGCTGGCAATAGGAAATGACATGTTTTATACTTACAAGTGTTGCACACAGAAGAATGAACATATTTACATGAAACTTGGATTGAAATGGATTTAAGACTTTGATGAAGCTCTGGTACAAAAATGGTGAGTTTTCACCAGAGCGCCTGCGTGCTGCGGCGCGGCGAAGTTTGATGTCTCGCCTTGAGCACTTAAAGCATTATAACTTCTAGGATCTTTGTCCAATCTGGACCAAATTTCAGGTGCTTGATGAGATTCTTGAGATGAATAAATTGATGTATTAATATCTTACCATAGTCATAGCGCCACCTACTTGCAACCACCTGTTGGCAGTAGGATTTATTGTTGACAAAACACTGTTATTTTTTTGTTATTTTGTTTATTTCTGCAGCTCTCTTCCTCTTTGTTTTCACTGTGTGTGCCTTGAACACGTCACCCCTCCCATCTCTAAGAGCTCATTGCATGTGCTGTGATTGGTCAGCTGTCACAGCTCTGAGAAAACTCTGTCAGCCATTATATTATCGGCAGGATAAGGAGTGATTGACAGGCAGCCTCTCCCCTCGTGAAAGTTAGTCTTAGTTTGTTTATATCTGTAACTTAGAAACTTCAATACAGGAAGCACAGTTTTTAACACAAGTATGTAAGACAGAGAGGACACGAGTTTGTTGCATGAAACTGAGAAAATGTAAATAAACTTGTAGAGGAAAAGAAATATACCGACAGTATTTTAAGGAAGAGAGATTGAGACAGAGAGAGGCAGACAGGAAATGCTGATGAGACAAGTGTTTTTTTCTTTTAATCTTTTTAAATCTTCGTTTACGTATGGAAAGGTGAGGAATTAAGTTTTTTTTTAATATATTACATTGTGAACTGAGATAGTTAAGGTCAGCTAATGAAAGCAATCAAATGACCAATGTAAAAACAAATACCAACAGACCAAATGATTTAAATTTATTTAGCTGTAAATAGCTCCAATGAAAGGTGTAAATGATTGTATTGTGAAGATGAACCTATGGAAATGGAAATGGACATATAGCGCTATTACAGCGCAATGGCTGGAACTGAGAAGACATAATGGGCCATTACAGAGTTGTTAATGAACATTATTATGTTACGTTTTGACATTTTCTGTATGTAAATGGTTTTACTGGGCAATTCAGGGGGCTTTTTTTCATTTTTCATTAAAGGGTGTAAGTTACAATCAACTGTAATAACAGTACAAAGCTGCAACTTAAATATAGAGTTTTAAATTAAGTTGTTAATTACACTTTAATTTTGTACAACATAGCAAAATAAGTAATGTAGTCGCAGTACCTAGTAATGAGGTCCTTGATAGTTGTGATGTTGCATATATATATATTGTTACAGGAACTTATTTTTCATGAGTAAGTTGAACAGGTTGTTAGTATGATCACATTATTCAAGTAAATTAAGAAAAGAAAAAAAATGTTTGTAATATATTTTTATGTCATACAATTCTGCATGATTAATGTTACTCTATATTAAAAAATTATCAAGAACTCTTTCAAAGTACTTACAGCATTTTTTTGTCAACATGTGTTGGCCTGATGTTAAATAAAGGAGATGTGTGACTTAGTTTAAGTTAAGGTAGTAAGTATTTGTATTGTTGTTGGGTGTTAGCAAAGTGTGTTTTGTTGTCATGAAATAGTATTTCTCATTTAGAGTGGTATCATCTTAAACGAACCACAAAGAAAGACAAAAAATGATGAAGACTGGACCACAATAGTTCAGACAATCTTAGAAGTCATGTTGCTTTCTGCAAGTTCAGTTTGCGCAAGTTTTACATGAATATGAAATAAAAATACAATGCTCATTGATTTAATATTGTGTTTGCTTTTTTCGTTCACAACATTTAACTGAGAAGACACTTACAACCAGGTTTTCAGCCATTCTAAAGGATATTGTAATCTATATGTGGGCCTATTCTTCCCAATATGATTGGAGCTACAAGTGTTATGTTGCATCATCACATTTACAAGGTCATGCCCATTTCCTCAGGTATTTAATGCAACAATGATATTCCTGGTGACTTTTCTTTCTGCTCTGCATTGCAAGTGCTTTGACCAGAGAGAGAAGACCACACTATCAACTTTTAGAGACTTTGAACATAGTGTTTCTTGGATTTTGCCCCATCTTGGAGGTGTTTGAAAAATGCAGCGATAAAAATTCAACCCACCTTTTCTAGTCAAAGACTTGTAATAATGAATGAACATGTTACGTTGTATATATGGAGCATTTACTTCCCAATGTAAAAGTACTTATGTGCATGTTTAGCTTTGCATGTGTAGGCCTAACTCTTTTGTTAGTATTTGGAATTTGCTCAACTGGAAGATCATAATGCACAGTTTTCAGTGGTGTGGTAGTAATTAAGATGATGTATGATGTATTATGTATGTGGTTATTGTGTTTTTTTTGTAAGTGAAATGGCCTTTCACATGTAAGTGAGTTGTTGTGAATTAAAGTAGGATCTTGGCTCATGTACGCAGATTGTTATCCAAAAACTGATTTAACTGTCTAGTGTCTACAACTGTACTATCGAAGATGTTGTTGGACACAGTAGGTCTATTAAAAACCCGCTTTGGCTGCAAGATGGCGGTGTTACTACAGCGTTATTACACAAATAAGTTGACTAGTCGGCATACAGTTGGCCTTTTTACACATCATGCATAGGTTACCTGCTTACAGTAAAAATAAGTGAAGTATAATGTACAACTTAAGCCATAAAAATAAAAAAAACACTAGATAGCTGTGTAATGCTGATATTGTAGAAATACATTGCTACTTAAAATAACCAAACAAAAGTATTATACATAATTTAACAGAGTTTTTTGTGAGTTATCAGACTTTTTGCAACAGTTGTAAAATAGTCCATGTAACGCTAGTACAGCTTTGCTTGCATTTGCTCATCAATGATTTTATGTTGTTTTTTGTTAAATGTTATCTGTGTCAGTGTTTTCAAGTTTGGCCCACAAGACATGCACATTGCAAAGTAATATCTTTGGAAGTGGAAGTCCTGCAGTGAAGACCTTCCTGTACATACAATTTTTGTGTTTATTTACAATTATTCCTGATTGAAATTGTAAAGGTTAGTAGCAGTGGTTCTCTGTGATTTTTTACCTGTGTTAATTTTTTTTACTGTGATGCATGTACTCAGCGCCATGTACACGCGTTAATATAAAGTAGTAGCGCTGTAGATTTCTGAAACATTTGTAATTTTATTGTGCCATTGTTTCATGACCATATTTTGAGAATTGTCAAATTAACATTACACCGCTTTGTAACTGTTTGCAGATGCCTTGTGGCAAGTCTTATCGTAGTTATCAAGCAGTGAAGTGACGAATGGCTGTGCAACGTCCTTTGGATGTTGACATCGTTAGACCTTGCACTAGTGTGTCACGTAAGTGCAGTCTTGTTTTGAATGACATTTTTGGGTTTTGTTTGTTAAAGTTAGTGTTGTGGTGCTTGATGTGTGTGACATTTTGTATTAAACCTGACAAAACACTTGGGTCATTACAAATGTTTAAAAAAATAACAAAAAAACAAAAAACTTAGCAGCAACGTAATGATTTTTTTTTTTGGTTTCACAGGCACAGGCACAGGGACACGACAGAGTGACAAGATGGACAAATTTCTCCTGCTACAGGCCAAAGTCACAAGCTTGTATTTCCACCAGAAATTCCTTACAAGAAGGTGTCATATTATTTTACATAAATTTAACATGTATGTTTATCAGCTTACGTTGTAACTCTTAAGAGAGCAGGTGACAAGTATTTATTTTAAAAAAAAAAATTTTTATTGCAGTTGGTGCTACTTGTTGGTGACTCACCTACAAAGTAATGTAGACAGGTTTGTGACACTGCCGCAGGAACCATACTCCTTTGCATTCCTGTCTACTCCTGGGGCCTGTGCAGCTGATCTGCACACTGAGGTGCTGAGTGCTGTTGTACCCTGCACACCTAATGCAGTTCGTGTTTTGGCTCCAAGCAACAATCTGACTGCTAGATGGACCATCGACAAAGCTGGTATAGACTTCAACCACTTCCTGGTCACTGTTTGCAGTCGTTTCACTAACGTAAGTTTACTTTATGAAAACTTTTATGAGTATTTTTGTTGGATATTTTTAGTACTATGGTGGAGCACTGTGATGTTAATGAAGAATGTATTTGGTCTTATAGGTGTTTATAGTAGATTTTCCTCCACTTCTCAAAGCCCCTGTGATTCAGCAACAGTTGCTGTGTGAGGAGTTTCATCTTGTGGCAGCAGGTCTAGGTAAGAGTTCTTACAATCGGTATGATGGTACATATAAGGAAAATGTACGAAGCACAATTCTTACAAAATGTGTTATGATGATATTGTCAAAAAAAACATCACACCTGTATATAAATCAACCAGAGACATATTAGTGCATGTGAAGTACTACTCCTTTGCCGAGTACTTCCCCATCGTTCATCTGGAACTGTGGGGTACAGATGGTGTAAGTAAAATGTGTTCACATTACACAAGTCATGTCACCCTGATAAACATATAATTGAGTAGTTCTTGGACATAACAACTTAATTAAATTTAAAGAACATGATTAAAAGGTTTTTTATTTTTATTTTTTTTTTTTTGCAGGTACACCTCAGTGACAGTGCCTATTTTTGTGTAGTTGATGTGGGAGTATACTCATCTGCACATGAAGGCAACAACACCAGAGCCCAAGGTGACTGTTTCTTTCAGGCCGTCGCCTCCTCGATTCACACCACGGCTGGTTGTGAGGGGGTCTGTCACTGAGCCACATCTGAAAAACCCTTTGGAGTGGTCAGTTGTTGGACAGAACAGAAAAGTGAGGAAGTAATTATTTAGTTTAAGCTGTTCTAATTAAAAGTACAAGTTTTGTTTATTATCACTGTGAGAAATATCAATGACTTAATTTTGTAACACAAATATGTGAAATTACAGAGTCAGCAAGGTAAGGAACCTGACCTGTCAGGGGGACAACCAAAAACAAAACAACTAAACCAACTGGTTGGATTAAATGAGATTATGTTTGATTATGTATTTCATGTTAAAAGTACTAGATTATAGAATATGTACTACCAAAAAGAAGTGTTCAAATTACTGATTTGGATTTATGTCTTTTCAGGTATCAGATGTCTTCTCCATTCCTCTCACACCTGTTTGGTTTAGCAGTGAATTGTTGGATGCTATGGATGCAGTTGCGCCATCCCACCTCTCCTGTGCCACACAGGATACAACAGTTTCAGACACCAAGAAGGTAATTTTTTTAAGCTGAAACCTTGTTTTACACATAAAAACTGTTACTGTACATGACTTACATGGGTAAACAAAATTAATACTACTCTGTTAATGGTATTTTTTTAAATTAAAATTTGTTTATATAAACTTGGTTTAATTTTCTTAAATCAGAGACCACATGTGAAGTGTTCCCCAAAAGGTCTTTTGTCCAAGCTTAAACAACCGATGTGTCATGTAAGTCTGTTTATTTTGTTAACATTATTGAAACATTCACAATCTATCACACTGCGACCCGAGCGCAGTATGTGCCTTCTTTCTCTCATGCAGGCAGGCCAGAATATAACTGCACTCACTGCTTTAAAGTGGAAATCAGGCAGTGAATCAAGTTAATCAATGTGCTAAATCAAAGTCCCCTCTGTTCAACAATCACCTGACATTGATTAAAAATGTAATCATATACAAGAAAAAAGCAATTTTCCCTCATGTATTTCCCAGCACGGATGATGCCAGCTTTCACCGCTGTTGGTTGGTAGTGCAAGAGTTGCAGAGTTAGGAGTGACAGTCCATGTCAGAAAGTGAAAGATGGAGCCACAATGACAAAAGGGAGGTCACTACTGTATTGATCCTGGTTGTACGTATGACTTTTACAGGGTAAAAGCCATAGACTGTATAAAAAAGAAAAAAGCTAAGGGCAATAAGAAAATTTTCAGAAACTGCTGCTGGAGCGGAAGGCTGTACTGCCGTGGTGCTTGCTAGCGGCAATAAAAGGAGCAAATCCTCCGATGGGCGTGGACTCCAGGGCTGGCAGTAAACTTTTTATGGAGGAAGATTATGTAGAAATGTAAACAATTAAGTCAGGCAAACTGATTTTTCGCCAGACCAACAGACTCAAGCCTGAATCTGCGCCTTCTGTTTTTAATTTTAATGAGTATAGTCCTGGCTCTACCGACCATCCAACGTACTCTGACCACAGCTGTAGGCAGGAAAGAGACAGGTAGGGCAACCCACAGCAGTCGCCAGGTGACCATACTGTTACTAAGACATCAACTGTCCCCATACCAAAATGCAACACTCACACACTTCAATAAAATTTACAAAAGTGTCCATTTCTCTCACTGAACACATCTGTCAGCCCAAACAACCCTCATCAACACCTGTTAACAGCAACGTCGGACACGCCTCCTAAATTTCCACAGCATCTGTACAGCATAGGAGTTATCTGTTTAGTTCAAGTTTCATTTGATCTTATGGGAGTTCAGCTATATGCATTTATCTTACGGCTCTTAGCATTGCTTGTATTTATCTTAGAAGATTATCCCCACAGTTTTTTTTTAAAAGAGTAAGAGGCTTTCCTCTGAGTTACTTTAACTGTATGCACACTTGACTAATGTAGCTAGCTTGTTAATGCAACATATAGGTTAGTAGCCGCAACTCACAGGGATATGAATTGTTCACAGTTATAAGCAGTTCAATGCAATTCTACTCGAAGTCATGGTAGTCTGCCCTCCCTGAACATGTAGTGTCAAGTTTGGCAGATAGCTAACAGTTCCCCAAATGAGAGGCAAAGTGTTCTTGCTTCCTGTTGTTTATTAGTCACTCCCAATTGAAGATGAATGTAAAACTGACATACATAGAACAAAGACCATCCATTAAACAACATATCTTTATATGTCAAAACCATTTAAGCAAGTTTTAAACCCTAAAACTAACCCTTAAACACAGCATAACTGCCATTATCATGGGCTTAACATAAAGTCCGCTAGCTTGATGCTAACATACCACGGTAATTTTAAACTATCAAAGCCCGCTACTTTAACACAAACAAAGCAGTATGTAGTACATATATGTAAAAAACAAACACTGATACTCACAGGCATATATTTTCTCTGCTCTGTGTAAACAATTTGAACCGCTGGAGTTTAGCTTCTGACTGTTTACTTCTCTTGACATCATTGATCACTACCTTTGCCCACTACTGCCACCATCTTCTTTCTGTAGGAAACTTTTTAGTTTAAGATCACTTTTTTTCAACTTCAGATCTGTTTTTTTCTAACATCCACACGGACTGCACAGCAACCGAAGGGAAAATAAAGATACTTATCAGAGTGATATATCACTCCTAGCGCTTGGAGCTTAGAGAGTGATGCTCTACTACCACCTTGTGGCCAAAGTAGAACCTACGTTTACTTCGAAGGAAGAAAATACCTCGAACAAACACATAAGGTGCACTTTCGTTTTAAAATTAGTGTAGAAATAACCTAAGGATTAAACTACCAAGGTTACACTATAAAGATGCCAAACTGAATGTCAGAGGTTTAAAATGAATCATGATCATCATAAACAGCCACGCTTGAAAGCTAACTGATTCCTGAGCCCGAGGGCATTACTTCTGATGCAAACTGCTCCAAAATATATCTTACCTTAACTCCACTTTTTTCATAGATGTCACTCCAGACATCAGTCTTCAATCAGTAGTTACTCCACAAATGTTTTCCCCAATTTCATTATCTTCCCCTTATCTTCTTGTCTCTCCTTTTCACAGTGCGTGCAATCTTATCAGGCGATCTTACGCATAGTAGGAGGCTATCTATAAATACCATACCTTAACGAGCAGCCCACAGCGCTGATCAGAAGCTCTGTATATTTGCCTCCTTTGAAGTAAACATAAATCCTAATTTAGCCACAAGGTGGTAGTAGAGCATCACCTTTGAGCTTTAGTGATAGGATGAATCACATGACCAGCTGAGTGCAGGAGGACAGGAAAGTGGGGAAAACCTCCTTAAAAGTACCACAAACTGTATCAAATTTTACACAATTTATTATATTCTAGTAGGAAATTTCATTCTCTTTCCATTGGCATAGGTTTGAAAGCCGTCTGACTTATAGTTTAGACTGTAGGGGCCTCAGTTTGACACAAGTGTTTTTTTTTTTTTTAACTTTGAGGGCTTCTTAGTCATCTATTAGATTTTGAAGTCCATACCATTTATGTCCTCAGAGGAGATAGATTTTGTTCAAAGTGAAATTTTGGTTTCAATTTCATGTAAAAATGCAAATTGTGAACTTCCTGTTGATTTTAGCCTAGGGGTGTTGCACGTGATTTGTAGGTCTTGGTGAGTATTACAATTCGGCTTTTGTTCTGTCTCTCTATGACATTCCTGTGTTCCGCAGTGGCAAATTTAGTGCCTAGGTGGTGCTAGAGAGCACAATTTGGCACTTGGGGGTCAGTGTTTCCATTTTATCAAATTTTCCGCCAGACCTGATGTGTGTGCCAAATTTGGTAAGTTTTGAGCATATTTTGGGGGTCAAATTAAGCTTCAAAGAGCATGTATAATAATAATAAGAAGAAGAAGAAGAAAGAAATGATGCAAAAACAATAGGGCCCTCGTGCCCTGGCCAGGGCTCAGGCCCTAATAATGATAAAATTTTGTGTAACTTTAACAAGGCATAACATTTTACTTTTGCTACTTGAATAGTTTTTACATGTCCTGTATGACAATAATGTTTTGTTTTTTTCTTTTTCCTAGATGGATTCCAAAGCATGTGCCAAAGACAAGACGCCACCATCACCTGCTATTGCCACAGCTGTAAAAAATAAGGTAAGTGTAGTTAAGGTTACCTATCAAAAGAATGTGGCAAGTTCTGGTATTGTCTATTGCATTTATCTGTCCAAACTGGAAATACTACTACTTTAAAAAACAAACAAAAAAAGACTTACCAAATACACAGGCTATTTTAATTTTGGCTACATTATCATCCATTTGGGTGGATTTTATTTCAAGCTCAAACCAAACTGTACATGTAATTACTTTTGACTGTCTATACCATATATATGACAGCATACATTTTTTTCCTTTATACGTGTTTATGTATTATTGCCATAATGAGAACTTGGGACCAAAGTATTATATCTGTGTGTTTTCAGTGTTTAACTCAGCAATCTTGTATATTTCAGGTACAGGCAATGTCATGCATTGGAAAGAAGTCTTCAGGTGAACTAAGAACTGCTTTTCAGGATGAGATTTGTGTATGTTGAAAATTTGAAAACATCACACATGCAGTAACAACATGACAATTCAAACAAAGTCACTGTATCTGTAATATAATCAAAAATTTATCTGAAACGGCTTTCTTTATGACTGTTACCAAATGAGGAATGCTGTTAGCTGGAGATCTTTATTATTATTGTACAAAGATTGAAGTTCACCTTCAATTCTTAAATAAATAAATCCTTAAAGTGTTTAACCTTGTATATGTATGACATCATAATGACAATTACACTGCTATGAAATGTGTTTTTGGCTAATGGTTTTTGTAAAATATCTTGTACAGATCAGGTTGAGACTGGTGTTCCCTCCTCCTACAAGTCCATCACCTACAAATGCTATTGACACAACTGTAAGAGAGGACTGACATTAAACAGGTGTTGATGTAGACTGTTTACAAGGACTGAGTAATATTGTTTCCAATGGCTGCATGTGTGCAACAAAGTTGCCAGACTCTGTTGTTGCTGGGAAAAAATTAAAAAGTGTGCCACTCACTGTCATGGTTTTCAGTCAGTTCACCACTGATTTTTCTATGTCACCCTGAATGCATCTTCATCACTCCCTAACTCCCCCAGTCAATCTTCACTGCAATCAGCCTCAACGACCTGCACCTTTTCACCACAGTATAAAGGCCTTACTTATCCTTTGTCTGAAATAGTGTGCTGGAAAGTATGGCATGAAAGCCTTGAACAATCTGGCAGAGAACAGACTCCCTGGTTTCGACTCAGCTCGTCTACTCTGCCCTGGTAACCACTTCTGCCCCCTGTTGCTGACCTTGAGTTTGCCTCTGTTTTTCGTGTTTTTTGTCTGCCTGAGGCTGTGGTTCCGCTCCACTGGGAGAGATCGTCATTTCACCTGCCTGCCTCGGAGCTCCTCTTAACAGTACTGTTGCCTTATCAGAGACTCTCAGCTGTAAGTGTCTGTTTTACCTACCTGCCACACTTACCAGATTGCAAGCTCAGACTCTACCTTCCTCATTCAAACTGACCGCCACTTTCTAGGTGAAAAAACGGTCTTTTTAGCCAGCCTTTTCAAACAAAACTAGGTTAGGAAATAAGCCACGCCCCGGCACAACACTTCAAAACCCAAAGGATACCACCACTCACTTGACCTTCCCACAGAGTCTCATTGGTGCCTCAAGCACGCATAGAGGATATCAACATCTAGTCCTTCACCCTGGCTATTGAACTTTAATCTGCGAATGAGCTTTGTCCACCCGTTTCCTGGCCTGCTCATTCGCCACCCTCATCCCCAACTTATGAACTGTGTTTTGTAGAAAGAACTCATGCTGTTGATATATACCAGCTGTTTGCTGAACTCCCTGTGCTGAATTCTCTGAGGATTTGGATAAAACTCATTACCAATTAAATACCTGTGTACAGTGTGTTGCATTTGGGTCCATACACTCCCTGTTTTACTCACATTTCAAAACAATACATCAACAGTGTGTAGCATAGTGTAGTAGCCATTATAAAGTATTTAAGTGTTTCAGTGTGTACATGGCTAGAAACAGATGCGGATGACATAAGTATGGAGGCCAACATTTTGGGCACATCTTACACACATGATATCCACTTTACTCACTTTCACCTTGGAAAGCTGTATCAGTTAGTTCAAAAACATATTGTGTATGGCAAATATTGGAATGTAGATATTGGCCCACTATTTCACAAAGACTTCACAGTCAGCCAAATAGACGGTGTACTTCATGAAAAAATTGCAAGAATGTCTGTTGACCAATGGAATGTGTCTCTTGAATATTCACAGTGCAGTAATAGCCATTATCCATCATAACAACTATTTTGTTGTATTTTGTGGTAGTCCTGACACTTTTGGCTTGGCAACATATTGGCAGATCGATAAAGGTTTCTTTAATGTCAGACCAATGTAGTTTTCTCCTACCTGACAGTTTCGACTGCTACCTGCAGTCTTCCTCAGAGTGGTCACGTGGTGTTACTGTGACGTGTGTAGTCAGCTGTTTTACACAGGTTTTGGTGCTGTTTTCCCACCTGTGGAGGTAGGAAACAGCGCCATCTGCAGTCCGACTTCCTCAGTACAGTGTTGCAGGTGTGAGAAAGCAAAAAAGCCCCCTCATCCCGGTTGACTGTCCCAGGGGCACGCTCCCGGATTTCAATTGCCTCCTTTATCCGGCGTCAGTGTTTGTTGTCCTCTGTCCCGATTATTTTAGCCCCATCCCAGTCCATAATGTGGTTTTCCCTCTTGCAGTGGTCAGAAATGGCCGATTTGAGTTGTTGTTGTTCAGCTTTTTGTTTTGTTGCTCGTGTGTGCTCTCACTGTTTCCCTCTCGCATTCTGTTTTGTGTTCCTTTTTTCGAGTGCTGAAGGTCCTCACTGTTTCTCCGATGTACGTTTTGTTACATGACCTGCATGGGATTTTGTATAAAAACACTTTTGTGCCAATGTGTTTTTTAAAAAAAAGCCAAAACTTGAGCATGATAAGCAGGTATTGGCAGATGCCAGATGTTGCTGCTGGCCATATTTATCTATTTCACCCACTTTGGAAGAACAATAAAACTGAAGTGTTCGTTCTCCCTAATTTTAATATTAAACACCTGCTATAACACAACAGGTAGAGAACTTCTTGATCTAGTTGTTTTAGTTGCACAGTGGGCTGTTGAATGACGGGTTGTGGATGTTGTTGTTTTTTGTAAAATTTAATGACATTATACCTGTGTTCAAAATTTTGCTGTCATACCTAAAGCTTTCTTACTCTGGACAACATTCAAATGGGGACCCTTAAAAAAGGTTTTAGTTCCATAAAAACAATGTTTTAACTGTGCTGTGATGTATTAATTCAAAGAAACCCACTCGGCCCTTGGAGTGCTAAAACCATTTCTGGCTCTGCATATGCTAAGCCTAAGGGGGGCCTAGAGGTTTCTGTTGGCAAGCTGGCAGAGGGTTTCCTACAGAAAACTCTATTTAACGCCCTGGATGGCGAAACTGCTTTGGCCCCACAAGGGCTATTCGACAGGGGGGTCATGTGGGTTTTTCTGTGGGCAAGCCTACAGTGGGTAACCCACCATTATTTTAGTAAGAAAACCTTTTGATAACTTTTTATCACAAGATCTTATGCGTATTTAAACCGAATTCTAAGTCATTCAGATTAATTTTGTATGAGTTCTTTAAGGATGACACATGGTCATTAGGAGACATTTCCTGTGGCCAGTAGGTCGCATATGATCGAATATTGGCATATTGATATGTTCAAGTTTGGACTCTTATCAAAAATGTGAAGTTTGAATCAGATTTCTTCAAGGAATTCAATTTAAAACTACGTGACCAAACACGCAGAAAATACAAGAATTTGTCTGATGAAGAGCGGGTCAAGGAGTCGGATGCCTTGCTGGCTAAACTGCAAAACCAACAAGGATTTTTTTTTCCAAAACAGACTTGATTTTTCTCACTGAATTAGAAAAGTGATCAAAAAGATATCTAAAACATTTGTTGCTTTTTTTATTTAGTTATTTAATTGCTTACATTTGCAAAACAACCATTCAGTATTTTTGAGTTCTCAGTCTGTTAAAAACAAAATGACATACTTGATGTAATTCTTTGTTTTCCTGTTTGACTTGTATTTTTGACTTACTCCACAATTTCTTATCTTTATTGTAATAAAATGTCCTCATTCTTTTAATTACCAGTAGCATAATGAAAATTATTTAATTTACTGCGCTTTACAAGTAGAGAAAATTAATATCAAACATAGTTAAATTCAGGTTATTGTTGGTTTGGCCCTTGAACACAGCTCAGGTTTCTCATGTGGCCCTTTGGAAAAAAATAATTGCCGACCCCTGGCCTAAGGTGTCAAGAGACTTTCTGTAGACCTGGGTATGATACAAATGTGTACCAAATTTCGTACATGTAGATAAAACTGGTCACAGTGGCTGCAGTTTAGGGGATGCTAGTGAGCCATGTTGCCCTGCCAATTCGTGAAACCTACAAAATACATACATTTTACTGTGACTGATGTGCATTCCAAATTTGATGAGTTTTTGAACACATTAAAGTAGCCAAAAAGCTATTGATTTGTTAAGGAAATAACAATAAATGGATCAATTTCAATAGAGTCCTCACACCCTTGGTGCTCAGGCCCTAATAATAATTCCTTCAATTACAACAGGTTCTTTGCACAGCATGCTTAGGCCCTAATAATTCCTTGAATTACAATAGGGTCCTTGCACCCTCTGTGCTCTGGCCCTTATACTAAAACAAGGTGAATCTTGGAAAAGCTCTCAACCCTTCCCTGAGTTTAAACCCTTAATAAATACACACCTGTATTTTTGATTTTTGCCATGTCTTGGACTAACCTGGGGCATCTATTTCCTACCTGTTAATGTAGCTCATAAAGAGCATCAGACAATACATTTCTGTCAAGACTTTTATCAAAGCATGCCTTTATCACTATGTAAGGCAATTGTTACGAACCACTGAGTCCATGTATCTTTTAAGTCCAAGGGCTCTAATTTTGTGGCGCAGTGCAGGGTGGTGCAGGGTGGTGGAGCGTGGCGCACCCCGCGCAGTGGTAATTTCGTCCAGCGCACCACCGTGCGCAGCCAATTTGGCAATTTGGTAGACCGGGCTGCACCGAGATGGGTGTGGCGGCGCACCAGGGGGAGGTGTCCACAGATTCAGCTTGGCACAGTGACAATTTCGTGCCAAAAACACTGCGGGGAAGGTGTGCTGAAGCTCGCCAGCTCCAACCTGGTCTATTCTCGGTACAAGCGAAGAGCGCCCGGTGTAGTGGTAATTTGGCTGACAGGCGTGCACACGTCACCAAAACTTCACAGGCAGATTTCCAGAGTGTCAGGCACATTTCAATGCAATAAACAATCACAGCAACCACTATTTAATGTAACTGTCTGAACCAGC
>JAQMCX010000057.1:20602153-20618286 GCA_029814765.1 Acanthurus leucopareius | reverse complement strand
ACCCCTGCCCGGCGCCTCTCACCAATGGCAACTCCAGAGTGGAAGAGAGTCCAACCCCTCTCGAGAAGACTGGTTCCAGAGCCCCTGCATGCGTCGAGGTGAGGCCGTCTATATCTAGCCCGAACTTCTCAACCTCACACACCAGCTCAGGCTCCTTCCCCACCAGACACCAGAGAGGTAACATTCCACGTCCCTAGAGCTAGCTTCTGCAGCCGAGGATCAGACCGACAAGGTCCCCGTCTTCGGCTGCCGCCCAACTCACACAGCACCCGACCCCTTTGGCCCCTCCTGCGGTTGGTGAGCCCACGGGAAGGGGGTCCCACGTTGCCTCTCCGTGCTGAGCCCGGCCGGGCCCCATGGGAGCAGGCCTGGCCATAGGGGTCTAGTGAGCTACACTTTGTCTGGTCCCTCCCCTAGGACCTGTTTGCCATGGGTCCAGGGGCATAAAGCCCCCGACAACCAAGCTCCTAGGATCATTGGGACACGCAAACCCCTCCACAACGATAAGGTGGTAGCTCAGGGAGGGGGGATATATCCCTACCAGTGTCAAATGGGGCCAAAGTGTCCCCAGGAAAATTTCTACCATCTCAACTAAGTGTAATTTAAAAGATTTGTGGAGAGTTTGTCTGCAAAAATTGGGCCATTTTGATGTGGAGTGCAAAAAAGGGGGAGACACTTGATATGGCAAATTGTTGTGCTAAAAGGTGAATTGTAAAATATCATCAAAAAGCATCATCTGCGTAGCATAAGTTTATGGAAACCCATCATGATTTTTTTAGACTTTAGAAAACAAGAATATTAACTTCATTGTAGTGCTAGATAATATCATATCAGATCACCAACATAACATTAATGACAATCACTCTAGAAATTTTTGTATATTTGGGTCTGAACAGACGTTGTGGACTAACCATCTAACAGATGAAATTGCTAAACATGTTCTTATTTTTGCCTAAATCACCAAAAAAAACACCACATAATATTGCATCTTAACAAAAAGTTTCTTAATTCATTTATTTTCTTAACACATGTGGTTGGTTGAATGAGCTCATCACATTTACTACACTTGGTGAACATGTTATGGCTGGAACTGTATTATCAGATTGCAGTTTTAGTAAATCTGCATAAGTAAAGATGTACATTATGCATCTACAATGCTTTACACGAAGACAGAAATCTTAATTCTGCAAATACTTAATTTAAAAATTTTATCTCAAAAAATTAACTGCAGTACATCTACCATGACAGTGTACTTTAAGTTCAAAGGCTTGTTCACAACATTGATGCTTAAATTTAAGATTCACATTTGATCGGTAATAGCATATCACATGTGTTATGATTAGTGTCTTCTGTATAAATATCACACAAAGAGAAGCAGGGTCCTGCTGATGCTGTTGTATTGTAACTCACCAATTTAAGCAGAAAGTGAGTTATTCTGAAATAGAGAGGAAGAGAAAGAAACAAACTTCATGGTTTGAGCTGACAAGAGACAAGAGAAACTGATAAAACTGATAAGAAAAAAATGAAAAAAACTAACTAGAGAAACCGATAAACATTAGTTTGTTTCACAAATTACCAAACTGTAAATATTCCCCCTCTTAAAGTGAACAACAGCACGTACCCACTGGAGAGATGCAAATGGCTCCAGCAGGAAGCTGACAGAGTTCACCTGCAGAGTCAGCTGCTCATGAGGATGAAAAACAGTGTTCTGTGTGAACCACCCACACTCACACACCCATTTAAAAAAAGGAATATTGCTTGCTTCAAAGAGGATTAGGACACAGATTTACATATCTATGGGGTGGAGGTAATGGCATCATAAAATATGATGACAGATTTTTGAAGCTTCTCTTAAAATCTTTAATAGAAGCTTTGAATATCAAAAATGACTATTGGTACAACCATGCAAATGCCTTCAAAAGATAATCTTTAAGAGTCCATCGCTTTCAGTTGTAGTCCCACTAGTGAGACAAAACAGAGAACATAGGCCAAGAACACATCCTTTGATGCAAACATGAGAAAACTCCAAATTGGTTAACACTGACTCAACTTACTGACATGTTACCTACATGTTGCCTTTGTTGCAGTGCAGCTTAAACAAAGTTGGTTTAATACTGGCATTCCTTAATAACCCACAGTTAAATTCCAGCACGCTTAACTTCCTTAACAGTATGGACCTTATGGTTTGGAGAAAAACCCACAAAAAATAGTGATATCAATGCAAAATTATAATAATGATAACAAGAGGAACACATTTCACTAATTCATGCTGTTAGTTCTCTATGTCATTGTTTGCATGCTGATGGTTAAAATGTCAGAGACAAAGTTCCCTTGAGCAGGTTTAAAGTTTAAATGTCCTACCAAAAGTCAATACTAATGAAACAGCATATCCTATGTAAATGTACAGTACAGTGTATGTGTGGTGCAGTCTGCAATGCAAAGCTTTCGGTATTGTTAATTGGTCCACTAATTGGACCAATTCATTAGTGTAGAATTCATGGAGAGAAACCACAGCCAGGCTTAGGAACACTCAATCACTGAACGCTTCTCACTAGATATATTCTCCCCTGTCTCTAGTCTACCATATTTAATGTGACAGTAGCACTTTATTGCAGATATAAACAAAATGGCCCGGGGGAATTATACTGCAGCTTCTATGCACAGAAGTCTGTTAGCACAGATATGATATGAGAAAGCCAACAAGAGCTGGCTGAGGTTTTTTTTTTTTTTTAAGTAGTGCTTAAAGTAGGTCATGAATTTCAAAAGTGCAGATTACCATTTCTACACTCAATCCCATTAATCAACACTTCCACCATTGAGTCCACCAGAGAAAACAATGAACAAGAGCATGTTACTTTGGAATTAATCTATTAATCAAATGGTGCATGAAGAAGTACCTGCGACACAGCATCGGTGGCGGGACGGCATCCAGGGGACTTTGGTAATGAGCAAAATGCATCCACACCCTGCTTATCTGGGAAGCACTGACAGGTTGTGCTGCACTTTAAAGGAGTGGAGTTTTTATTACAAATAAGGATGTGAATGTACTTCCTGAAAATAGAGATTTACCATCACATTATGAAAAGTAGGCAGAAGTGATTTGGCGCTAAGTTCCAACCTTGTCCTTGACAAAATAGTTACTATATTTAACTTACACTGAATTATCAATAATTGATTTTTTTCCCTTCCTAGTATGACAAATGTTGTGCTGCTTGGTGGAAGTATAATAAGAAAAACCTATATTCTATGAAACATTCCTTTTGAGTTTTATTGGAACATAGGACAGCCTGTATCCTACACACTGCTTCGGACGCCATTGTTTGTTTACGTTTTTGTTTCTGAAATCTGAACTCTAGCACCTCCCTCCCAAAGACATCACACAGATTGTGAAAGCTAGCAACTTTGAATCAGCAGCGCCAACATTTGTCATATCTCTCAGACAAGTCACAGTAAGAATTTATACATTTGGCTGGCTAATCTGACACAGTGACAGACTCAAAATCTCACTTTTCACTGTTTCAACAAGCTCTTTATTTATGCACTTACCACATGCATAGGTAAAGTAAGTGCAACCAGTGCAGTGCACAAGGGCTTTCACTGTCCCATGACGAAGTACTGTTACTGACACATTATTAAAAGTAAGTATACTGTGTACCTTAGCCTTCAAAGCAACTGTATGACATCACTAAAAACGGCTTTAACAAGAATATGAAATCATATATGGAACACTCTTCAGCATTGTGCATTTCAAGTTTATGCATGTATGTGAATGAATGAGCATGTACTTGCATTTAGGGTAAGAGGGAGGGCCAAGGAAAAATATTTACACAGAGGCAAATCGGTTATTTACACTACTGGCACTGACTCCTTTGTTAAGTCTAATATCATAGTATTATGGAAGTGTTATATATATATATATATATATATATATATACACACACACACACACACACACACACACACACACACACACACACACATATATATATAGTTTTTACCAACATTCTTGCTTCTTGAACCACTGATAAACTATCTAAAATTTTGACTTAATGCTCTGGCTATGCCCCTAGAACAGTTCCCAGCAACCTGTGTTTTTCTGAAAAGAGATTTAGTAGATTTCAAAATCAAACACGGAAGTGAACAACATTAAAGCAGAGGTCTTGCAAAGAGTGCAATACAGAATGTCATACTGCTGTGTGACAATCTGACCAGTCTCAACACAACACAAACAGCTTTTAAAAATAACCTTAAAGGTCTGATAGAGAATTTTGAAACTTGAAACTACTCTTCCTCTTCAGTTTTTCCTCAATGTCAGAGAGAAAGCATTTAAAAGGTGGAGAAAGACAGAGACATTAGAGGCAGAGTAAATGATGGTCATGTTAAAACTTCTAATTATAGCCTTCTGTATCTTCAGAACCGCCTGCTGTAGGAGGAAGATGTTCTTCTACTCACCCCAAACCCTCATTAAACTCTCAGAAAAGACAATTTGATTCTATCATGCAAAGACAGAGAAGGGGAGCAAGCAGGAATGTAATTTCAAAAAGGTCACAAGGGTTGTCTGGGCTCCATGTTTTGTATGGTTTCAAAAAGATGGGTTTCATAAGGCCTGTGCTGCCACTTTTTTTTCTTTTTTTTCAGTTGTTTCTTGTCCCGCCACTAAAACAAAGCCTAAATTTCATCTTGCTTTCCAAGGCATCTTTTTCAGTAGATGCAAGACCTCACCACCATCCCCTCTGGACCGGGTTAATCCCTTTCTTACTGACCACTCATACCAGTGTTTCTGCAATGGCCACTAAAACAGATCTCTCTCCCTAAGGCACAGGCATTAGGAAGGCTTTGACAGCCATCCTGACTCTCGACAGAGGCTTTGTCCAGGATAAATGTAATGGCAGACATTTCAACATACAACATAACATAAAACATGACATCTGACTTTATATGTCTTAGCTTTCACCTCAAATCAGACCTGGTGGATAGTGCTATATCCCTCATTGGGATGTTCAAAGTAATCTGTGAAAGTACCATGGTCTATCTTCAAAGAGAATGAAAAAGGTAAGGAGATGCACTTGAGGAGCAAAGCAGCACTGTAGCATCTACAACACAGAGGAGCTTGCTCCAAGACGATGCACCTTGCAGTCACTGCTATTGCATCCCAGCATTCACCTGCTCCGGAGTCTACCGCCTCTAGCAGCTGTGGTCCAAAAAGAGCAAGTGGTCAATATTCTCTTGGCCTGCCTCATTGAGACAAAAGAAATCCTGTATTAGCAGTAATAATGGAATAAAAAAAAGACTTCACCACCCTCTTTAATGTCCTCAAGCAGTCCCACGATAGAGTTTACATCTTCCAACATCCTCACAGTGAACTACAAAGTGAGGCACTTTGGTAAATTGCTCAGCTTCAACACCTGGCTCTCATCTGCATGTGGCACCAACGAAGTGACAACTTCAGCCTGTTCTAGGAATGTGGTTTCTTTCTTCAGTGTAGATGGCCTCTATCTGCATAAAGCTGGTACACTGGTGTTCTCTGCCAACCTGGCATACGTCATCTACCAACCATGTGCTTCCAAATCCACCTTTCCATCTTATTACAGCAGCACAAACACCCATCAGCCCCAGATTGACTGGTCCATCACTAAATGATGCTCCCCTGGTCCTAGTCCCCAGGACAATGGCTCCACCCACAATCACCCCTGCACCTGACTTGGGCCTTTAAATGTCAATTCTCTCACCCAGCACACAGAACAGTTATATCAAACAAACATCTCCAGAAAATTAGTAAGTAAACACAAACCTTATCAAATTTTACCAACTGTTAACCATGCAAAGGTCATAGCTGATCTGGCACTATGAATTGCAAGGGAAAGCTGTTTAAACAATGGTTTGGCAAAATATAAAAGTCTGAGAAATCCTGTTACTAAAGAATTGAGAAAATGAAAAGCTGACTGTTATGTCTCAGGAATCACAGTGGCCAGAGGAATGTGTTCTGAAATGTGGAAACAAATAAATAATATAATAAATCTGGTATGCAAATTCACAATATGCGAACTTTAACTGGGAACTGGGAATAAGCTGGTTTCTGAAAACAAACAAATTGCTCACACATTCATGCATTACACATGCATTATTTCTTCATTTTCTGCAAGAGCTTGAAGAGCTTGCCAGTAACTTAAACTTTAAAATTTTAATCAGTGGGATCTTTCCCAGAAAGTGGAAAATAGCAAGAGTCACAACTATTTTTGAGTCAGGCACAGTTGATCAGGCACCCAACTTTAGGCCAATTAGTATCTTACCTGTATTTTCTAAGATTCTGGAAAAAGTTGTTGCTTATCAGTCACAAAAGTATCTGGAATCAAACTATTTTCTACCTTCATTATAGCCTGGCTTTGTCCACATTATTCAACAGAAGTTGCTGCTTTCTTATAGAACAGCTTAGATTGCCTTTTGGGACAGTCTTTCTTGACCTTAAAAAAGCACGTGATAGATTAAATCATGATATCCTTCTCCATAGACTGTCCAGATGTAATTTCTTCAATAAAACTTTACAGTAGTTTAAAGCTAAGGTTGGTAATTCTGAAAGGCTAGTAAATTTTAAGGTAAAATTGCCTCCAGGCTTTGTCTGAACTCTCCTCCTGCCCTTTGTCTTTGTAGGTCCTTCCAAAGACAAGCCCCACCTTCACATGTACGAGCTAAGCTGCTTGCAACTGCTTCATAACAGAGCTACAGTGGCAGTAGTAATCTTTGCTTTTTCTCTTCCATTCCCCAATAAACAAGCAATAACATCTCCAATCTCCATCAGCAGCAGTGGCAGTGGCAGCGGCAGCAGCATTAGCCACGGTGCACTGGTACATACTTGCCCCTATGCAAATAAAAAATGGGTCTTGAGGAAACACAACTGCCCTTTTTAGGGTCAATTCCTTTTCTCTAAAGAGTAGTTTCCTCCCATTCTGTCCTCTTATGGTCACATGTTGGCCACACAGACACGCACTACAGCCATCACTTCACTATAATTTATGAGCAGTAAATCCTCACTTACAATGAACACAACTGACCTTAAAAAAATTGAACCCATCTTCAACACATAAGGATCTGTTAGTGGTAACATGAGCCTGTTTCAGACTTACTGTTTAAACACATAAAGCAAAACACTGATGCTGTTATGTATTTCCAGCATGATGCTCCGCACTAGCCTGTTCCAGATGGCCCTTCCATTATACATAAGCACTCATTTATGGTGAATGCACAAGGGCATTGAATCAATAGTGTCAAAAATTTACTCAATAGATACATTTGTTACTGCCTAAATTATGGTGAGCAATGTAAATTTGTTATATTTAATGTAGATAAAAAATTGTTGAATAATGATGAAAAGGATAAGAAAGTGTTGCCATTTAACTGTGACTGATGAAATAAAATTATTACAGAGCAAATTTGAGAGTGTCATTGATAGCATAGTATAAAAACTCCAAATGAGCCCTTACCCATAAAGTACTTAACTTCTGCAACTCTTGGAGAGAAACTGTGGCCCCCAACTCTCAAAACTGTGCACATCATACAAGCTTTATAGGGGAGTGCCTAGTGTCCATCAGCTCACAGTTAACAAAATTTAGATGTTTAAAAACCTTCTGTCTAAAAAAGATCCATGCAGACGTTTGACAGTTTCCAAAATTCCCCCAAACTACAAGACAAACAGGTAATACATCAGTGCCTTCCAAAAACAGCCCTAATAAGCTTTTAATCATCTAGGCCAGGCAAGGATGAATAAATTACCGTGTGACTTTTACCCTCTATGTCAAAGCCCTCCAAAATGCATAAGATCATAATGACAAAACTGTTAAGTGGGTTCTGATCTGTCATCAGGTTTAGTTTAAAGACAAACACTACTCTAGAAGGATTAGGAAGAAGCCACAGTTTTGCTTAAAATAAACGACTGTAAACTTTTGCCAGGAGACATGGATGCTAAAGGATGTCTCCAATTTTAGTGTCTGACACTTTGATGACCCAGCTATCCATCCAAACCTCTTTCCTAAGAGCTCTTGTAGCACTGCCAATGACATGCTACTTTCTCCTCTGCTTTTGAGAAAAAGTCATTATTGGCACAACCACAAGCAATCACCTGACAGAAAAAATTTCAACAATCTATAAATGCAGTGTATAGCCCATACAAGTGTACTAATAATTCAGCACTACTGATGTGCAGTGTCTTCCAGTCCAGTCACCCTTTCACACAAGACTAGAGGTCAGTGTTTAATGACGCAGAGATCTAACAACAAGCAGTGAAATATAAAGTGCAGTGCAGTAACAGAGTTATGATAAATATGGTGATAATTAAGAGTCATATGTATGTAATGGTTAAATCCTGTTTGCAGTATTTCAGCTCCCTTGCTAATTACAAGCATCTGGATGTTCTTTATATAGAGCTTCTAAAGCCTTGCAGGTAGGTCAGAGAACCCATTGACAGGCTCTACCACCCCACAGATACTGCTGAGAGTTTCAGTCAGAACTGATGAAGTTGACCCCCCGCCGGGAGCTCTACCTTACATGCTAATAAGGAACTAACCACAGTGTTTCCATGGGCAATCACACTCCTGTTTCATCAGCTAGTAGATAGCATCGATCAGTGCGTGTGGGGCGACAATGTTTTTAATCAACTCTGAAAGAAAGGCAAAGAGTCTGCTAGAAAAATGTTAAGGAAAGTAAGAGCAGAGTGGTCTTGCAACATCACTAAACATAACCAGAGTGAAGTAAATGTTTTTAATGCAACCAGATGAATCAGGAAAAAAGAAAACCAGCTCTCAAAAGACCCACTGTGCTAAAATATACTGACTTGCAAAAGTGGCAGCTTGAAAAATAACAGCAAACGCAACCAAGCAAGTTACTTTTTTATTTTTATAAGAAGGTGAGACTGATAATGTGTTAATTTTTTGATCTAATGCAAACAAATTCCACAAAAAGACACACAAAAAAATCAAAGCCTAAAACACAAGATGATTTAAGATATACTTTGTTGTCTGAAAGGTAAATTTTGCTTCAGCAGGGTTAGTCTGCATAAAAACAATGCTTTGCAATTAGATACTAAAGTGATAACCACAAAAATTACATATCAGAGTGCAGAAATCTCTCATTTCTTTGAGCTCCATTGACTTAAAGAATATTAAAAACATGTTTGAATTGTTACACTACTTGATTCCTTTTCATGTTCATCATTGTGAACATGGAAACCATAAAACAAGACCCTCAACCAGCCTTCAAAGTGGTCCCTGAACTTCTACACAAATCACACTGACATCTGTAAAAATGTGAACTACTATTCCTGAAATGTTACTTAACTTAACAGGATGGTATATAGCTCACACCATATGCCTTGATAAG
Source organism: Acanthurus leucopareius (assembly GCA_029814765.1). Lineage (NCBI taxonomy): Eukaryota > Metazoa > Chordata > Actinopteri > Acanthuriformes > Acanthuridae > Acanthurus > Acanthurus leucopareius. The sequence continues at coordinate 20,608,917 of JAQMCX010000057.1, read as the reverse complement.
GATCGTTCATTAAAACCAAGTCTAATATTGCTGTTTGCAGAACTCATATGATGGAGTTAACAGAAACTAAAAAGAGGTGGTTGGATTTTTTACAGTGTAGTGACTGATGTATGGGAGACTGGCACACATTTTTACAAAGAAATACACTACAACAATTTAATTTGCAACAACATATTTTAATAAACAAGATGTAAAGAAAAAAGAAATCCACACCCATCTTCTTTTTTTAGTGGGTGACAAAGTGATGAGAAAGCTGCACTTGACAAATCTTCTCCTTTATTTCCAGACTGCAAATCTGACAAGTCGCCACCTGTTTGAAAAGTGGACTTAAGTCAGAAGTGTGATTGATTTATGCAGGTGACTGTTTCACACAATGCAGCAGCCACAAGTTTTTGTATCTGAAGTGAGGATGAGTTCTTATCAGCGGGTCTGAGCAGCTCCCAGGAAGTGTGAGACTGTCTTTGAGTTGGTGTTAACAAGCGAGTGGCAGGTGACCAATGTCCTGGCATTCTGTCATGTCTGAGGTGCTAGAAATACATGAGATAAGCTATTTCTCCTTCCAGAAAAACAGAGGGCTCACAGAGAGGTTTGTTTGTTTTTTCAGCTACATTTAATTTGCAGCTTGAGAGTGTGCAGAGCCTGGAGCAGTAAGACAGGCAGCAGAAGTGCCATCTTATGTGGCAATTCCAAGGAGAATTCCTGGATCATGACCTCTTTTCTCCCGGGATACGGAGAGTACAGGGCGGCTCTCCTGGGGGGCCACTGCAGACGCAGACCAGCTTGTGTGTTTTTACGACAGAGTTAGATGACAGCTGTATAAATAAATCTCTCCACAGGGACTGAAAAAAACCTTACTTGGTTCATTTCTATGAGGAATTGTTCTCTGATGCACCCTCAAGCATGTATTTTCTGACAAAAAAATGGCTCTGAAAATGTCAAATAAGGCAGAGCAGGGTATTTTTGGGACATTAGCTTGACATTAACACTGATGATCTTGGAGTGCGGACAACTAGCACTCTTTCCAAATGCCTTTTTGTTCTTCTATTGTTACCAAGAGCAGAAATGTCAAGAAACATTTTATTATTTGTATAACTTTTAAAAGTGTTTAAGTGTATATTCAGGCCTGCATGTGAGGTAAGAATAATGATAACCACTGCCTTCTCAAACATGGAGATCTAATATGACATAAACAGCTTTATGAAATTTCTTGCTTTTGTATATATTTATATTTATATTTATATTATAAATAAATGTGTATGTGTGTGTGTGTGCACGCGTGTGCATGTGCGTGTGTGTATGTGTGTATATATGTATGTATGTATGTATGTAATGCATACATTATTTACAGCCAATTATGGACTACAAAAGCTCCTCTCCATCATGTCTGCCCTTCTGCAGCATAAACTGCCACTGGAGGTGATTGAGTGCTCTGGGGACTGAGTGATTATGGTAATCATTAGCTGTTTCTTGCTTGGATGAGTATTTGATCATGCCAAAGACTAAGGAAAAGAGCTTTTTCAGCCTCCATTTTACCCTCCACATTTCAGCAGAAAAAAGAAACAAGACATTCAGCTATTTGATGGGCCAAATGTTCATTACTGCTTAGGGAAAATGCTTGCATAAAAATTTGGGCTGTGTCTCTATGGACACTTTCCAGAGATGTAATCTTTACAATTGATGACTTCATTTTTATGACTTATAGGCCTTAGAACACAATCTTTCTGCTATGCAAATGTTCTATAACAGCTGTATACAGCTATTAAAAGGACAGTTAAAATACAGCTTGCATGCTATTTGGCACCTGATAGCACCCTCACTGCTGGAGTGATGAGTGGGACAGGAATACTGTGAAGACAGAAGAGAGTTGCTATCATTGATGGGTTTTAAAACTTTTTTTTTTTTTTAAAGTCTGTTAAGTGGCTGCACTTTTATGTATTGTTATATTTTTATATACACTCTGTCATGGCAGCTACCATACAAGGTGCTGATCTGACCATCACAAGCAGTTTTTGTGATCAGTGTCTTGTCCAAGGACACCTTGACATGTAAATGTAAAGAGTGGATCGGAAGAGTGGTCAACCTTGTAATTAGTGGATGCTCCACTCTACATCCTGAATCACAGCCGCCTGTCTATTGATTTCTCTAGGGTAAATAATTAATTAATTAATTAACCATCCCAAGCAGAGTTAAAGTTAAAGTGCCAAAGCATTTAAAAAATATAAGGCATTTTAATTTCATTCACATTGTCACTCTTAACAAGCTATACCAGCATCAGAAGTCTCGAGACAAAAACACAAGCAGCCCAAGCTGACAAGTCACAATTTTGCTGTCTTCTAATGGTATCTCTGTAACTTTATATCCTTGAAGTGTGTTCTCTCTTAGAAAAGGAAGGCACAAATAAACTATGATGGCTATGGGAGTTTTCTCCAAAGCTGAGCTGTGGCCCAAGAAGGTAGAACAACAGATCAAGCTTTAGATATATGCCATAGCTCTGACATGTAAGTGTCAGGTTTGAAAGGAAATAACACTTCTTGAAACAGAATAGATTTCCCAGTAAACAAAATCTACACAACATTTAACCATATCTACAAAACATTTTTTTAAAACAGGCACCAAAAGTTAACATCTTCAATAGGAATATTAAGTCAAAAACAAAACAAAAAACGCACAAACAAAACATGCACAAACAAAAAACACTGAAATACACCTCCCACTAATATACAGGAAATACAGATATTCTTTCATTTTAATATTTTTGCAATCCAAATCTATGTTCAACAGAGTCAAATCATTTGAGCAGGCAAAGGGTTGAACAGTTGTCACAAGAAGGCTGTTTCAATGCTAAACATGGCTGCATGTGACAATAAGCCTTCTGTCTCCTCTATCTCTGTCTGCTCCTCTCTAATTCAGAGGGTTTAATGCTGGAGCACAGCTTTGCTGTTATTGCTTTCTCCCAGCACCTTTAATCAAGGACTCTGTAGGACAGGCATGAAACCTCATTGCAACGTCACTTAGAGTGCTCTGCGTCATTAAAATAATAAGTCATCCCAAACAACCTTGACTTCACTTGCCTTTAAGAAAAACATTTTTGATTTTAAGTTTTTAAGTCCTGTTCAGAGCAGATAAAATTCTGCTGGAGTGTAAAACTGCCTGGGAAATTGAAGCAATTTTGGACATATCACTTATAGGGGGATTGGAGGGGAAACTGTTCAAAAACCCTGCTGTAAGAAAGTCAGAACATTTAGGAGAATGCCTTGTTTTTTTCTAAAGTGCATTTTCTGTTTCAGGTGTAGTGTGAAGCACACACTTTCTGGACTCCTCTCCAGTTCCTTAGAAGCCCTGGGGTAGGTTGATGGCAGACATTCAAGCTGATCACTGAAGGTGAATGATTTTCACTTGAGAGAATACGCTGCTGAAAGCACAACAACAAAGCCAACAGCAACTTTTTGTGGGCATATGTGGATATTGGGAAAAATATTTGGCAGATTCAAGGTTAGATTTCACAGAGAAATCTCCTCAGAGAACAGAAGTGGCTCTGGAGTTTGTCCAAAGTAGCATCTCTGCCATCTGGTCACAGCCGTCTGACAGTGATTACGAACACACACCAAATAGATGCTTCTCCTTTATGGGCTCATGATTCAGAGCAGCTCTGTGTTTTATTCAAAGAATAAAACAACCTTGTCTGCAGTATTTTTCATCTGAAAGTTAAAAGTGACATTAATCATTTTTCCTTGAAAAAAAAGGGAAAAAAAGATTTAACATTTGTTACACTCAAATAAAAAGGAATTTACATGTCATTCATGCTGAGTTTGTCTATTATATGAAACGTGAATTGAAAAATTGTTTTTGCACTCAGTATGTCAAACATATTTCTGTTAGTCAAAACTGAACAATGTGCCAGTCATTTACCCCTCTTAAATTTACAAAATCAAGGATAAACAATAAACAAACTGTACCTCACCACACAGAGGGATTACCTACAAGTGTATAACTGAAGGGATCTATTTTTCGGTACTCATGTCTAAAAAAAATGATTTCTGTTTAAATATTATGTAAGAAACAGAACCAAGGTTCACGGTTTTGTTACACTGCATACATTGTGGTCCGGTTGGGTTCACACTGCAATTATGCAAATAGACTAACAGACTTCTCAAGAAAACCTACCTCATATTGTCAACAAGTACGTGGGTTGCATGTCTCTATACTTTACATTGATGGTTTGTTGGTGTTTGAGTCTGACGTCAGCATGATGAAATGGCCTTGTTTTGTAGCTTGATTGTACCATGTTTGTCTGACATTTGGTCTGAAGACTTTATAAAGGGCCACAAGCAAGTTAGGCATTGGTCTCGTCTTCTCCCCATGTGCTTCCCCAGCTTGTTTTCTGTTTTCTTAACGGCTATATTGGTTTTCCATTTCCCAGCTAGCCTGTGACCTAGACCACCTCTTTTGGTTGGGCCAAGATTTGGCTGTTTGTTCTGGACAATGGTCCGGAGGAGGTTTCACAACTGTCTTTTTTGTTTGTATCAAACTGAAAAGTCCAAAAGTCTGGACCAAACAAGGTAGGTGTGAAAGCACCCTCAGTCACACATGAAACCATCCAACTGTCCAAAAAATGTAATATCTACTGTTCTTTGCAAAACCCTCTATTCCTTTGAAGTTTGTTTTACAGCACTAGGAGACCTAGTTCAATTAATACATTTTAAAACAATAACCAGTGCAATTTTAGATAACACCATTCTTCCAACTCTGCATCAACAGTTTGTAATTAGCCCTTCACTGTCCTTACCTTGTTCTGGAAGATTCTGACCAGCCAACCCTGAGCTCTACCCCATCCAAAATCTTTGGGATGAAATGGAGGATGGAATGAAATGGAAGCCAGGGCCTTATCAGCCACATTTGTGCTGACCTCAATGCTTTCATGCCTGAATAGGCGCAAATCCCTGAGCTAAGTTCTGAAATCTGGTGAAAGCCTGAAACAACAGATTTTATATGACATGCTATATAATATACTGCCACACACTTAATGTGTGTGTGTAAATTCTGACTTATTTTGTAAAGCATTTTGAGGAGTCAGAAGACTAGAGAGGTGCTATGTAAATGCAGCCCCTTCACCATGTAAAACTAGTTGCTATCTTATTAAAGTTCTAATGTCATGGAAAGAATACTAAACACTTCAGAACATAGGATGAATCTTTGATATGACTTGATAATAGAAGAAATCAAATTTTCCATTCAGCTCACTTAGTAATTGGATAATGTTAGCTTTCTGATTCACAGCTATTACTATGCTATACTATTAGGCCAAAAGTGCATATATGCATTAACAAATTTATTAGTGAATAATTGAACAAATCAAAAATTATCAAGTCTCTCCAAAAAAGGACAAAAAATTTAAACTCTTACATTTTAGTGAGTTGTGCTTAGTCAATAGCTGGATCACTGGTGATCCAGTTAACGTGAACAGTTAAAAATTAAAAACACCTGGCCTCAAGGAAAACATGTGGTTTGCTGAGGACACATCTTCGTGAAGGTAGCCCTGTTTTAATAAAACTACAAAAAAAACTTCTATACAGGGGTAAAATGCTATGTCAAACCAAGTCAAGTCAAGTCCACACATGTAAGGCAAAAGACAACTTTTTTTATCCCTCTTAATAGCCATTCTAGCTGTGTTGCCTTATCTCTTTCAGTTAGTCCACCTTTTTTGACCCAGACTGAAACATTTCAGTCTAATGAGACTGATTGCCTAGAAAATTTGTGTAAATTCATGTCCCCAGAGGATAATGACTTTGGTGATCAAAATTGTTTTCGTACTGTACCACCATGGACTCAATATCGTAATATTAGAAGGAAATTTGAAACAACGATTGATGGAACGTCAGGCCATTGATCATCCACTCAGAATAGAGATTGTTATCTTGTTTGGTGGCACCACCATCACATTAAAACCATCTTTTTTCTTGCTCAAGGATGACATTGTAATCAGCCTTAACTGTACTTTGTGTTTAGTGTGTGACAACCCCTCCATGCGACTAGGTGTGTGCTCGCTTGCTGGCCTCTTCTTTCTCTTTCAGGCTCTGATCAAGGCAGGGTTGTCTTAAGGTGATTAGCTACACCTGGGCCCATGTGGTTATATACCATTTCCTTTCTCCAGATCCTCACTCACTCCATCTGCTCATGCACGTCATCTGTGCGGGCCTCACAGCTCAGCTATTTTGTTTTAGTTTATGCACCCATGCACTCACACACCCACACAGACCTACACTACTGACTAACCCTAACCCTGACGTGCATTAATTTTTATTCAGAAAATGAAATTTTGTTATTTGCACCTGACCTAGTCTCCTCCATCATTACTTGTTGCACTCTAAGAGCCGGGCTGTAACAAGTGCTAAAATGCAGCTCTTATGCTAACGTGTAAAACCAAGACAGCAAAGGTGGTAAGCTTTACACCTGTTCAATATTAATTTTACTGCCATTACCATTGAGGGAAATTAGGCCCATAAACAGACCCCAGACAACTTTTCCTCTCTAGCATTTAGCACTGGGACCCCAGGGTTGTCACTGAACGTGGCTCAGAGTTGTAAGGACACAACTGCACGACTCAGCTCGGTTGAATCAGCAAAGACAGGTTTATTACAGGCAATGGTCAGTACACGGGAAGTCAGACAATCCAAGCAAAGGTATCCAAAAAACGTGAGGCAAAAGGCAAGGTCGAAAAAACAAGCAAGGTTCAAAATACTAGCAGGCTATGACTATGACTATGA
>JAQMCX010000057.1:20564786-20578738 GCA_029814765.1 Acanthurus leucopareius | reverse complement strand
TCTCCCGCACCTGTGTCTAATCACTCCCCATCAGTCCTGCATATATTCCCCCTTTGTGTCTTGTCTCGTCGCCAGTTTGTTGATGTTCACAGCTCATGTTCCAGCCTTTTTCCACAGTTACAATCATAGCTTTATTGTGTTCGAACCTTGACTGCTTTTTGACCTTGCCTTTTTGCCTCACGTTGTGGATACCTTTGCCTGATTTTACTGCTTCCTTGTGTACCGACCTCTGCCTGAAATAAACTTGGTTTTGCTGATTTTAACCGGTCTGAGTCGTGCATTTCAGTCCTGTCCATTCTGTGCAAAGTTCATGACACCCTGTTTGGGTTTTGCAACAGTGAGGTATGAACAGGTCGTCATTTCATGCTTAATTTTTGTTGGTTGGTCCATAGATGTGATGGCTGTTGTCATGGGCACATTGTGAGTTGTAAATTCTAAATTTCTGACTGTCAAAGTTTTTTCCTAGGTTGTTTTTGGTTGCAAATCTGGCTATCTGTGAATCTCTTCACTATGTAAAGTAAGACCAAAATTTTTAAGGCCACAAAAAAAGATATTACCACTTGTAGTCATTTTGGTACAGCCCTAATTCTCAAAGTGGTCTTCAGTTTTAGATCCAGCCTGCTATGATATGTTTATTACAGGTTATAATGTCATGATTGATATGAAGTTTTCATTAGCAAACAAAAACACTGATATGTTATGTTATCCTGATAAATGCCAAGTGTTCATAATAGAAGCATCTAAACAGAGTAAACTTTGCATCAAAGCGACATAAGTGACCGACAGTTAATGACAGTCATAAACATTTATAAATGCTCCTCCATAAGTTTGTATCATGTTATCACAGTTTTATTTCAGTCCTCTGCAAATCCCTTCACAAAAGGTTTTAACAAAGGTTTTTACATTTTTATTATGTTTTAAAAAATGTTTTTGTTTCCTTGAGATCTTTAATAGTAAAAGTGTCTTAAGCTTTAGTCAGTAATTTGTCTGTAAAATTTCCAGCTTATCTTTTGCCATGGCAAACACAAAAAAAAATTAAAAAGGACAAATTATCAAATAAGCCAAATCTAATAAGGTCAACAAAGTAAGGCAGACCAAATTCTACACTTTTGAAGCCTTCTCAGTGGAGAGTAATGTGGGGAACAAAAACACGTTGCATATGCAACAACATACAAACATGAACGATGAAATCAAGACACTTCCACATCTTCTGCCCACTGTCACTTCTTGTCTTGTTTATATTGGAAACAATTACATTTGTATATTTTACCTCCAACTACATGATGCACGGCACAAAAAACTCTGCTTAGAAATCCTATCTCATATTATATTATGTATTATTTAATCATATTTTTTTATTCACAACTCTGTATACATAATTCCTGAGCACGATTACGAGTTAATGTGTAATTTATGCGATCACAAAATAAGCAGTTAATGATATGACAGTAAGTGTACGCCCTCAATAATGTCCCCCTATAGAATTTGCCTGAATGATCCCTCCAGCATCAGGTGTATAGTTGGACATCAGTGACAGAAATGTTGATCTAATGTCTAAACTTAAGTGTCCAAAAACTGAAAAATAAATCAATCCCTGCTCTTCGGCAGGCTTCCAGCTGCTGTTTCCCTCTTCAACTACATTACTTGCCTTTGCTGAAAAGCAGTCCTAAATATCAAACATATTTTGGGGGGTAAAAAGCAGATAGGCTGAAAGTAGTTGAGCTTTGGCTGTCAGCTCAGTGAAAAACAAACATAAGGGTTCTTTCTGCTATCCCAGAGACAAAAATATGATATGGAAATAAGGTTAACAAGTTGGCAAGAGATGAGAACATATCCAGTGATCCAACACATTTCTGTATGTTTGAAAGCTCTTTTAAATTGATGCCTAGTTGCAGCAGCTGTACACATCACGTGAGCTGCTGTACAAACACAAACACACCTTAAGAATCAGGTCATACAACAGCTATTCCAAGAGTTCACTTCCCAACTTCGCCTCTGCCAATCGATATCAACACCATCAACATGAGCTCCACAAAAACAACTGAACAGACAAAGTGTTTGAAGTGAAAGGAAGGAAGAGCAGTGAATAAGAAGAGGCATGTATCAGAATTTTTAAAAAAGGGGAAAAGATGCGACAAAGTAAATAAAGAGAAAAAGGATGAAGGAAAGAGGGTTGTAAAATAAGAAGAAAGGAGGGAAAAGAATAGATGGAAAGGGAGTTGATTTGGTCCCATTGAAGTTAATCCTCCTCCAGTAAGCAGCCAGCCTGCTAGCCCCACAATTAGAGGCAGCTGTAGCTTCAACCATCATCTTGGTATTCACTAACTGTCCCATAAACACAGTCATTAAACTGATGGATCCACCTTTTTGCCCAGAATTTACATTCTTCTCAGAGACTGTGTTTACTGCCATTAGATGGAACAGATCTAATGGTGGAAGTGCTGCTTTATTAGCATCCCCACCCCCCCTCCCACCATGGCCCCCAGAGGTGGGCCCAACCTTGAAGAGAGAAAACAAACTGATTTATTTGGCTCACCCATGAAAAACAATTTTCATGCAGTTTTGCATTTGTAATTATGGGTCACAAATCAGGTGCCAGGCTCTTACAGGCAACAGATTGTTTTTTAATTAACAATGACTTTTCTCATGTTGCATGTACTGAAAAAGCAGGGACATATTTAATTGAAAAAGTCAAAAATTTACATTGTCATGTACACTCAACTAACCATTTACTAATTACTTCAAATGATTTGAATGGAAGGATGCCATTGTGGCCAAGGTTTACACCCCTGAACCTCAGCCAACAACTAGCATTTATGTAGGCAAAACTGTCTGACTTCTGTTTCTCCTCATTAAGTTCTGTTCTGTTCTCAGGAACTATGTACAGTGAGGCTAAAAAATTTTGGTCCAAAGCAGCAATCAAGCACTCATTACATGAAATGCAAATGATGCTCTGACAAGACTTACATACAAGAGGCTTTGTAAGTTACTTCTGTGTCTTTGGGCACAGAGGAAAGGTCATAAGGTCAATTTTAATTTAAATATGTTGGTGCTATTATTGATTTGTGGTGCCAAGAGTACTGAAAATCTATACTGAGAGTGACATAATGTAGAAACAGGTAATTGTGTGATTTGGTGCCCCCACAGTTTCTGATTGCAAGACCTCAACCATAAATTGAAAATCCCAGCTTTGTGCAACAATGTTGTCAGTTGAAATGTATGGGTTAACTACAAACAGAACTTGGCCCAAGACTTAAGCCTTGAAGTGTAAGTTGAAGTTTTTAACAGCATTACACATAACTTAGAGCACAGCTAAGGTAAGCGAAACCACAGGTAATATGATGCTAAAACCATTCACTGACTTTGGCCCCTTAAAATGGGCAGATTGGCACATCTCCATTCTAACAGTAATAAATCCACCTTGGCATCTGTCATGCAGCCCTTCATTTTACAAAGCTTTCCTTTTCTACGCTTTCTTGTCAGTGACCTCTTCCATATTTGAACCTCTGTCATGGTATCCATAGAGGCTGCTCAGAATGTGGCTGCTGCGCTTGCTTGTTCCGGCACTGTTGCTGATCCTGCTTGTCTGCCTACCAGCATTCTCCACTGGGTTCCCCTAAGTACTGGACATCATTACCTCCTCCTCACGGCAATGCGAAGCTCCAAAGATGTGATGCCTCTTTTTTTCATCTAAATTATTGGTGTCCCTGATGCTTTTCCCTAGCTCCCAATCACTTTAGAGCATACAGTTCTACTGAAAGTGCTTTGCAAATGTAGCGAATCAAAAAGGAATAAGTTGAGAGAAGAAGTAAATTTTTAAAAGTTGGGCACTTGATCCTGAGAAAACTTTGAAATTTCTTTTATCACATCCTCAAGTGGTAATATGTCTGTTATTTTAATGGTGAAGAATGATGAGTTTTACTTATCCACATCTGCTTGGGACGTTCATTATAACAGTAAGTATGGAGATATGTGGATATTTTTCCATGTGGTATATTGTAATGGTATATATTTTATTATAATGGTGCAACAGTGGCTTTTTGTTTCATATCTGCAGGTGCTGACCTAATTAGCAGGCAGAACTGCAATACTTGATTTTGTATATGTTTTGCACAAATACTGGCATACGCAGAAATGTCAGGTATGTCATTTTTTTGGATTAATCAGTAACAGACATTGTTGTCTTGTCATTCTTTTCATAAACAGTTTCTTGACTGACAGACATTGTAAAATTAAATTATTCAGTATCACAATATAAATTATAAATGTTTTATCCAAATTAGGCTGGGCAATCATCTCCAGTAGTGTTTGATTTCCATATCCTTTAAGGTCAGGTCACATAGATAGGTGAGTGCAATAATCCAGCATAACCAGTAAAATTTACCCTATGGCTATCAGCAATCGGATTTTTACTTTTCTCTAAAAGGATTTGAAATGGTATCAATAGATTTCTCTGTGTTTTAATGTGACTGCTTAACTGCTGATTCCAGGAAAGGAAGCCAACTGTTGTTCAAAATGTAAGCAGAGCAAAAAAAAAAAAACCCCAAACATTATGTCCTAGATTTATTCAGCCTTTGCCTTATATCTCCTGCAGAAGCAAGGAGCTTTAAATATTCAAGCAGTCTTACTATTATCAACCCTCTGCTCCCATGCTTTGGCAGGTATCTACTGTTATCATTCCTGAAAAGGAAATTATAGCTCTATCATTTGGCCCAGAAGCTATGTCAGTTCACCACAGCCACGACCCCCACCATCCCAACCTCTGCCCCTAACCAGCCTCTTTTCATCTTCATTAGACAGGTTGTACAGCTTTCCGTACATCCCCAGCATTTTAAAACAGGAGGCTCATTGTTCCTGCCTTTCTGAAAGTCAAAGCAGGTTAAAAACAGCAGACTAGTCCAGGCCACATCTGTTTGATCAGAGACATTTCCAGACCAGGTCCAGTCCACCTTGGGTCAAGCACTGGTCATGACATGATTTACCAGCACAATGTAAAGAGGGTAAGTTACACATTTGTATGTTTATAGTTTAACAAACTAGGTCTACATATTTGAGATAAAACTATATTTGACTCTTGATCAACACTAAAACAAACTGTTGATGCATAGATACCACAGATACCATAAATAAGGAAAAGATTATAGTTTCATCACTTTTTTTATATAATTCATAAAACCTTACAAGCTTTCTAACATTATCTAGCACAGTATTGAACAAATGCATGGTCTTTGCATGATACATTGACTGCATGTGACTTCAGGGTTAGCTTACATTAGTGGACCAGCTTTAAATAACTAACATAACTTATGTTAGCTTTCACCGAGATCCAGAAATGTTAGTGTCACAGGCTTGCACATTTAAGTATTCGCATCCCCAGGCCAGACACAGGAGGGCAGAGTTTCAATATAAATTGGATTTTTAATATACAAAGACTTAAAAAAGTATATGAATAAAAATGGTTAAAGACTAAAATAGCAAACTGCTGGTGAGCATTCAAGTATAGAATAAATAAAATGAGAAAATGATACAATAATAAAATTAAACCCAGTCTCTCTTCTATGCAGTCCGCTGTACAGTCTCAATGAGTGTTTTATACTCAGTCCAGAAACTATCATTAATGTGTTACCATTACAGCTTATTTCACTATAACCGCTTAACTTTTACAGGGTTGCGAAGGGGCTGGAGCTGATCACAGCTGACACTGGGCAAGCAGCAGGGTACAGCCTGGACGAGTTGCCAGTTTTTCAGTGGGCTGACATACAGAGACAAACAACCAATCTGATCAGCAATGGTGGGTAACAAATAGGCATTTTTCAGAACAATCCAGCTGAACACTTTACACTGTGACCTGTCCTGTATGGCTGTAAGATCATTAAAGCAAAAACACAAATCATGTCAGATATCAAAACACCAGCAGCCCACATTTAGGAAGAAAAAAAGAACTCCTCTCAGAAATCAATCAACAGTGCAGAGGTCAAAATTTAGGTGATGGGGATACCGATGGAAGAGTGTCATATGCGTTTCTTTTTTATTTAGATTACGTAAGCAACACTTCAAGGTAGATTTCTAACCAGTAAACTGAACTCCTTTTTTTCTAAGATGTACTCTTTACTACTCTTTAATAAGAGTAAATAAATGATTACCAAACTGCTGGCATGAGAGGGGCTCTTTAACTACAAACACAGCAGTTCTAAAGGTCTGCAGATTGGTTCATGTCCTCCTAACTTAAACATTGCATGTGATATTGTACCAGGCAATACATCTCTTAGCTGAGGAGAACTATGCATTAAAAGTTAACTTAGTTAACAGTAAGTCTAAAATTTAGTCCTTTAGTTACGGTTATAACATTTTTTATTACAGTTACAGAGAAAATTAAATAAAACTTTATAATTGTATAAAACCCCCATTTGCCATCGTATAGCAGTGGAGGGGTTCGTGTGTCCCTGTAATCCTAGACAAGGGTCTCCCAAAGGGGCAAACTGGTCTCAGCAGAGGGGCCAGAGAAACAGCAGTTCAAAGGTTCTATTAACTGGGCAGAAATTGAACGTTAACCTTAACCCTAACCCAGAGTGGGAAACCAGACCTGGAAAGGGATCTTGAATGTCTGGTGGCTGAGCCTATATCCATGGAACTCAGTGTGGCACACACACACACACACATACAGATATATATATATATGCTGGCAACAGGAGGAGGCTTTCGCAGGCTGGTGGATCAACCTGCTACTGATAAAATTATGTCAGCCCGCTGAGACCCCAGCCCCAGCCAGTATAAATAGGCGGACAACGGCAACTCACCAGGAGGACCAGGAAGCGATCACACAGGGCCCCCAGTGGAGCAATCCGTCCCTCCTGGGAATGGAGAGGTTTAAGCGGCTGAGCGCATTACTTTTGAGTTAATGCAAAACAAGTTGGCGGCCAGACGATCCGCCACACCAGGCTGCAGCCACCACCATCGGAGATCAGACAAACAGAGGAAGAGCAGTGGTTGCGCACCTGACTATAAAGGTGTGCATGGTGCCGCCCATTAATCGGTGCGCCAAGAATTTGGTAAGTGCCATCAGTGGCATGGAGAACAGCTTCCGGTCACACATGGTAAGATGTCCATTTTGATAATCGAAACACAAGCTTGTAATGATTTTGGCAAGTAAGACCACCTATCAAGGTCGATTTGAATTTTGTTATAAATGCCCAAAAAGTTTTTACTGGCAATACTAGCTAGTGAGGGAAAAATATCTACACCTAAGTACTTGAATATGCTGAGATAATAAATTAGGATCCAACCTAGAGTTTAAAGGAAAAAGAGCTGATTTTGACCGATTAATTTTGTAGCCCGACAGAGAGCTAAATTTATCAAAAGTGTCTAAAATATGCGGTACTGAAGTGTAAGCATTGTCGAAAAACAACAATATGTCATCAGCATACAGGGATATGGAATGTGATGTATTGTTAAAGCTAATGGGGGAGATAAATGGGTATTGACAGACTTTTTGAGCAAGAGGCTCTAACGAAAGAATACAGAGGAAGGGGCTTAAGGGGCAACCTTGACGGCAAGCACGTGATGAAGGAACTTTGTGTGATATAATATCATTTGTGGTAACCATTGCAGATGGGTTACTATAAAGCAACTTCACTAGATTAATAAAGCTTGTACCTAATTGAAAGTGTTGCAAAATCATTCATAAATATTCCCATTCCAGCCTATCAAAGGCTTTTTTCTGTGTCAAGGCTCAACACAGCGCATGGTGAGGCTATATCCTTAGCTGAATGAATTACATGGAGTAAATGCTGGATGTTATCAGAGGCAAGCTGAGATTTCAAAAAACCTGTTTGGTCACATTTAATAAGTGTTTTTAAATGGGGTTCTAATCGAGAGGCAACAAACCCAGGCAAAAATTTTAATTTCAGCATTGAGGATGGAAAGGGGCCTGTAATTGCCACAGTTAGTGGTATCCTTGTTGGGTTTAGGCAACACAGCTATCAAGGCGGCATTCATGTCATTGAAAAAAGCACCCACTTCAGTAGCTCTATGGATCATGGCTAACAAGTACTGACCCAGTTCCTCCCAGATGGTGAGATAAAACTCTGAGGGAATCCCATCCCATCCTGGCAACTTGCCTTTTTTCATTCCAGTAATAGCCTTCTTTAACTCAGCCAAAGTGATTGGCTCCCCAAGTCGCTCAGCATCCTCTTGCATGAGTGTGGGAAGATTTAAGTCCTGTAAGAAGGATTCACATTCAGTTTTATCCAAAATTATCTCAAATCAGTACAACTCTGCATAAAAAAGTTTGGAAAGCAGTGTTTATTTCTTTAAGAGAAGTAAGTAATTTCTGATTTGAGCTAATAGCTGTGATGCTAGAAAACTTTTCACACTTCTGCAGGCTTAGAGAAAGCAGACGTCCTGGTCTTGAGCTATTAAAATAATACTTTTTCCTAGTCCTATGGATTTGGAATTCAGCTCTTGTTTTCAGCAAATTGTTAAGATTTGCTCTGACTGTGTCAATTTCTTGCCTCCTAGAATCAGTGTAATCATTTGCCTGCTGAGCTAGCTCCAGCTTTTGTAGAACATTTTCAAGCATACTGATTTTGCTAAGTCTTGTTCAGTTAAGGTGAGAAGCAAAATAAATAGTTGTATTCCTTATAAATCCTTTAATTGCCCCCCACAGAACTCGAGGATCCTCTACTGAATTAATATTGTCTGAGATAAAATCTTTAAAAGTGGATTTAAAATGTTCACAATATTCCTTGTTACTGAGTAACATGGTGTTAAAACGCCATCTTGTGGCTTTGGTAGTAGTCTCGGTTAGAGTTATTTGTGAGGTGATGACAGAGTGGTCAGATAAAGATGTAGGATAAATTATGGTTGAGTGGATTTGAGAAAAAGCCATTGTACAAGCCAATAGATAATCTATCCTTGAGTAGGTTTTATGTGTGCTTGAGTAAAAGCTCTATTGTCTTGAGGAAGGGTTTATAGCTCTTAATAAGTCTGTGAGACTAAAATCACTAACCTTGAAATGCAGTAGTAGCGGGATGAGTATGTTTAGATAGTGTACCAGATCTATCAAGCAAGGGATCAAGAACAGCGTTCATGTCCGCACCAATAATAACAGCGAAATCAAGTAGGTTACTCAAAGTCTTATTGAGCAATTCAAAAAAGTCAGAACAGTATTGGTTCGGGGCATACACGCAAAGAAATGCAATTTTTTGCCCATTTATATTCATTTTAATGTAGGCAATTCGGCCATCTATACTTTCATAGTTCTCAGTAATTGTTCAGGATAGACCGCATTTCAAAACCACAAGGACACCACGACTTTTGGAATTGAAAGCGGCAGCAGCAGTAAAATAATGTCAATTTGCCAGTCGTTGTTTCCCAGAGTGCTTAAAGTGTGACTCTTGGATGAAGGCCACATCTATCTTATGTCTCTTAAGCCAATCAAGAATCAGAATCAGAATCAGAACTTTATTGTCCATGGTAGAGCAGTGGAAATTTGTCTTTGACGTGCTCACACAATAAAAAAATAAATAAAAGATATAAAAAAGACATAAGGGACATAACAATGCAGTACAGAACAACACACATGAAGCTAAGAAACCTGGGTCTAACCCTTAAGACTTATTGATAATGTTGATTGCGGTTGGAATGAATGATTTCTTCACTTTGTTTGTTTTTGCTAGTGGTACCTTGTAACGGCGGCCAGATGGAAGGAGCTGAAATGAACTGTGGAGTGGGTGTGAGGGGTCATTTATGATGGTGTTGGCTTTCCGTTTGACTGCCTGTGTGTGGAGATCTGTCAGTGAGGTCTGAGTGGTGCCTGTTATTTTAGTAGCGTGGTTGATGACTTTGCACAGTTTTGATTTATCTTTAAAAGAGAGAAGAGTGTACCAGGATGAGATGTTGTAGGTCAAGACTGGCTCAATGAGTGATTTGTAAACAACTGTTAAAACATTTTTGCTTACATTAAAAGTCCTCAGCTTTCTTAGCAGGAAGAGGTGCTGTTGAGCCTTTTTACATATGTTGCTGCTGTGGTCAGAAAAGGACAGTGCTCTGTCGACCTCAATGCCCAGGTATTTAAAATGATCCACCTGCTCCACTACCTGCCCATTAATCTTCAGTGGTTGGAGCAGTATGTGGGCAGCATCTCCAAAAGTTCTCCTGCAGCAGCACAACTCTTAGTTTGGAGATGTTCAGTTCCAGTGAACTCTCCTCAATGAGGGTGATCAATGAGTCCACCTGCTGGTGATATTCTGCTAGGCTGATGGAGTCAGTTAGGTGAGCCACCAAGGCCATGTCGTCTGCGTATTTAAAGAGTGTCATATTGTCCGTGCTGCATATTATGTTGTTTGTGTAGATGGAGAACAGGATTGGAGATAAAACACATCCCTGTGGGACCCCTGTGTTTAACACAATGTTGTGTGATGATTTGCCATTTACTGTTACATGTTGAGGTCTGTCTCGTAGGAAGTCTTTGATCCAGTTTACCAGTGTCGTATTGACCTGTAGTTCAGCGAGGTGGTTGAGCAAGATACTTATCTTGACTGTGTTGAAGGCTGAGGAAAAGTCCATAAATAAAATCCTGGAGCATGAGTGAGGGTGGTCCATGTTCTTAGTGACGGTATCCAGGAGTGTCAGGCAGGCATCTTCCACCCCTCATCGTGCCTTACAGGCAAACTGGAATGGGTCCAGCTTTCCAGCGACTGAAGAACCTAGCAGGCCACACACCACCCGCTCCATGCATTTACACAGTACAGATGTGAGTTCGACTGGTCTGTAATCCTTTGGGACTTTTGCATTTGTGATTTTCGGTATGGGTATGATGGTGGATTCTTTCCATGAATGAGAAACAAAACCTGAGTCCAGGAGCAGCTGAAAAAGTAGGGTCATGATACCCCCCAGTTGAGTGGCACATTCCCTTAACACTCTGCCATTTAACTTGTATTTAACGGGTGATTTCCGGGGGTTGACTCGGGACAGGATGTTGACCACCTTGCTCTCATCTATTTTGACTGGACTGTGTGGGGGGCTAGGACTGCTGTAATTCCAGTCTCTCAGTAGTTGTTGTGGGTCATCAAATCTGCTGTAAAATGTGTTTAGCTGCTCTGCAAATGAGGTGGGGTCAGGACAGTTGATTTGGGCTGGCTTCTGCTTTTTGCCCATCATGGTGTTGAGCCCTTGCCAAGCCTCCCTTGCATTCCCTGTTGTAAATTGTTGTTCCACTTTGTTCTTGTATTGGATTCTGGCCTGCCTAGATTTTTGTTTGACTTCTTTTTCCAGCTCCTTTGCCTTCTGTCTGTCTCCTCCCAGAAATGCCAGCTTCTTTTTGTGCAGGCATATTTTCAGGTCTTTTGTCACCCAGGGCTTGTTATTTGGGTATATTCTAACCTGTTAAAATGGAATGACAGAATCAGCCCAGAAGGTCAAATAGGAGGAGATTGAGTCAGTTAGCTGGTTCAGATCAGAAACATTGCTCTTGAGAAACACATCCCAGTCAGTCAGTTCTGTACAGCCCCTGAGTTCCTCAATAGAGCTGTTGTCCCATATTTTGATGGGTTTTGTCTGTATTTTGTCTGTTTTCAGTTTTTGTCTGTATTTCAGAAGTAGGAGGATGACATTGTGATCCGAATGACCAAGGGGTGGGCAGGCTTTGGAAATATATGCACTTGGTACGTTTCCATAGCAGAGATCTAACATCTTGTCAAATCTGGTGGGGGATGTCACGTATTGTTCCAGATTAGGCAACACGGTGGTGACATCACACCTGCTGAAATCTCCAAGCAGGAACACCGGCTGTTCACCGGTTCGGGTGACAGTGTTGTGATGAAAGTCCGCTATGCGCTCTGCCGCCAGGTGGAAGTCAGGTCCAGGAACATATGCCAATATTATTGTTATTTGTGTGAATTCTCGGGGCAGATAATGGGGTCTGAAGGACACAGTTAGGAGCTCATAGTGTCTGCAGCTGTCACTCTCTCTCACTGTGTAGGTGGTTGCCCAGCTGTTGTTGACAGCCAGGCAGAGACCGCTCCCGACTGACTTCCGTATTCCCACTGTGTCCCTATCAAACCGAATACTGTTAAATCCATCAATGTGTATATCAGTGCCCAGTGACAGCCATGATTCTGTAAAGCAAAATAGGCTAGTTTGCCTACAGTCCGAGTTATACTGAATGAGTGCGGAGAGTTCAGTCATTTTATTGTTGAGTGACCGAACATTTGACAGCGTGATGGCAGGTAGTGGCAGCCTGCTACCTCTCCTTCGTAGCCGGTTTCTGATCCCTCCTCTGGACCCTCTTTTCCTCCGGATCGGTTTGTTGTAATATCCCCACAGCAAGTGGTGGGGGATCTCAGCAAGGAGAAGTAGATCTTAGGTCCACATTAACGCCAGCTGGCTTAAGCTCTTTCAGTTCCCAGCGTGCGTACACACACCATCCTAGGTGAGTTGTGTCCAGATTTCCCCGTCTTTCCCAACATCCAAATGCAGGGCTTACGAAGAGAATCAGGATTCCCTAGATTGCAAGATTAAGAGTCGACATTCTTATCTTGCTCTGTGTTGTTACATACTCACAGAAAAAGTGCACAGATAAAGACAAAAAACACATAAACGAGCCGCACGTCAGTATTCGCTCAAGCAGCGGAGCGCCCCCCTCATCCATCCAAGGCACATTGAGCACTTAATGGGGGCATTTAGACCATTTATATTCCAGCTAGCTATATGTAGTACACATATATTTGAAACAAGACTGGGCAGAACATTCTGTAAACCTGCAGGTACATAATAGTAAAAAGTAGAGATCCAGGAATACCCAACCCTATGTTGCCAGAAAAAAGAGAAAAACTGAGAAATACTTACACATCACAAGGTGGCAGCAGCCACAGACAAAATTCTCACTAACTGGGCACCGGATCTGAGAAAGACACCTATCACACCATTGCAAAGGCCATGTCCCCATGTTAAATAATCTGTGTGACAAACACAGAACACTCAGTTGAAGAGAAAAAGAAAACATTACAAGCAGGTTGGACTTGAAACTGTATACTTTCTCAGCCAAATCAAGGCCAAGAACTAAACCATGGCCCAGGGCTTTTGGCCCCAAGCACCACTGCAGGTAGACTGGACATTTTCCCTTGAAGATGCACAGAAAGGTTTTCCCACCCACTTGGAGTGGCTACTTCATCATTTGCCAGATACAGGGGACCTTTGTCCATGGTTGGAGGTCAGCTAGTAAAGCCCTTTATTTCCACCCAGAGATACTTTGAAACTCGTGGAGGATGTTTTGACATTTGCTGCCTGTGAGGATTTAGGGAACTGCCAGCTGTACTGTAATGTGGGCAAGAACCTGGAGGATGGTTCCCATTACATCTCCAACATAAAACACGGGATCTGGTACTGTCGACATGCTTACCTTAGGTTGTACTTTTTGGAAAGGGGTTAGCATGTTTAACATTCGCTCTGTGATTGTAGACAAGCTGCTGTTCCTGGTCTTTTTCTCTTAGGTGACCAAGGCATACTAAATCTTCAACAGTGTCAACTCTGCCTCTGAGCTGACTGGCAAAAAGAGTTATTATGCCTTTCAGAATCATTTTTACAATGCTAGATTCTGTGAGAGCAGGCTTCCATCTTTTGCAGAGGGTTCTGTACAAGAAAGCAAAGTCAAGTTCTCTTGTTGTCTCCTTGCACTGACACGTTTGGCCAGTTCATAGTCATAATCCTCTGATAGGAAAATGGGAAGGATAAGGGATAAGGAATGAAGGGCAAGAAAAAACATTTAATTTTAACAGATACCGTATTGGCCCGAATATAAGACGGTGTTTTTTGCATTGAAATAAGACTGAAAAAGTGGGGGTCGTCTTACGTTCAGGGTCTAGACATTATACCCACTCACAACGCTAGATGGCGCCAGATATCTTTAAAGCGAATGCTGAACTTAACTCCCCAGGCCAAAGCGAACCCCTGTC
>JAQMCX010000057.1:20512543-20564686 GCA_029814765.1 Acanthurus leucopareius | reverse complement strand
CTTTTCCTCTTTCTCTCTCTTACTCTCTCTCTCTCCTTCTTAACCCAACTGATTTAGCTGACCTGAGCCTGGGTCTGTACTGAGGTTTCTGATGAAAGGAAGTTTTTCCTCACAACTGACACCAGGTGCTTGCTCTTGCTCAGTGAATTGCTCTCAATTGTTGGGTCTTCATAATTCGACATTTAGAGTGTGGTCTGGACCTACTCTATATCTCAAATGTCTTGGGACAACTTTGGTTGTGATTTAGCACTATGAAAATAATTTTTTTTTTTGTCTTGTGTTTAATTTGAAGACACTCAATTAAATATCTTCTATGAGAAAAACTGTGCAAGTTCCGATAGAAGAATCAAAGCTTATAAAAGGTCAGTAGGTTAATACACCAAGCCTTTATACTTTAACTTAGAGTTAGGGATGTCAAGACAGGATTGTTTGAAATAAAACATAGTTTATTTTAATTGCATATACACACATGCACACACACACACAAACACACACACACACACACACACACACACACACACACACATACACACAGAGTTCAGCCTTATTCTGTGGATTGCATTGAATTGAAATAACCTTTTATGTTCCTCTTACATCTAGAATTTGAAGTTTACACCTTCTCAGCAGCCGACAGCCAGGCTTGTCCTTTTAAAAAAGCCAGGCTGTCTAAGGAACACGTTTGCAGCCAAGTGGCTACAGTCCAGTAAATAAAACAAGGATCTTATTGAAGCGTCTCCTGTCAGTGCAGCCAAATGTGATAGCAGCCTTAATGTACAGCATGGGCAGTTTCAAATAAATGTACAGAAAGATGTTTTAACACATTTTGCTAAAAACAATTGATTGAATAAAAAGTTTCTTTTAGTAAAACACAAGCTTTTAGTCCTGATTAATATATATTTAAGCAGAAATGAGCCTTTGTCCCCAGTATTTTTAATTATGTTTTATCATGCACTTATTTAGACACATTTAAGTTACTACTACAGTGTCACAGTAATATTATTTAAATATCTTTTTTAATTATCTAAACTGAGAGTGCCTATTGTATTGGTGTTCCCCAGTGTTTGTAAAGTTTTTATCTGTTGTTTGTGTACATGTATATGTATCTATAATGTATGTATGTATCTATAATTTGGTGTAGAACATGAAAACATGAAATCCTAAACATTTGAAAAAAGAAGCCTGTTTCAAGATGTGAAAAAAAATTGTAATTCCAGATTTTCCATTCCATTTCTCATTTTTTTAAAATAAATTATGACTTTGGATACTTTATGATGAATTCAAATCCAAGTCTGATCAACAATGGCTTCCGTTTGTTCAAGTAATCGCAAAAGGCCACCCAGTTATCACTCTCACATGCCACTCTCATAATAATAAAGCAGGTTCAGCACAACAAAAATCTTCTTGAGGCAATGCCAACTCAGCAGAAGCACAATGTAGTCTCAGTTAACTGGCTGGCAAACTTCAAAACTTTGAAATAGTCCCACAGCCACTCAGGCAATGTGACTTCCGTGTCTTCCCAAGTGGGGAGGATAATCTTTATTATATTATTAGAACATAATATTACAATAATACATAATAATACAATACAATAATACAATACAATATTACAATATATTATATTGTAATATTATACCTTTTTTAAAAAAAAAATTTGAAAAGTGTAGTCTTTATCTCTGTTAGTATTATGTGTAAGTGTGAACCAAACTCAAAACAGGTATAGGGCAATGCCCAGTGTCAGCACAGGGACAGGTGCAGAACAGCACCTTTGCTGCACTGAGGCACCTGGCTGCGCCCGCCTCATCAGTGCCAGGTGAGAGACTGTTTTCCATGGCAGGCCAAAGAATTTAAAAATGCAACCCTTGGAACACAACATTTCTTTATAATTTTTAACACACATGCATAAAAAATTGTAAAGTTTTCTGGTTATGAGCGCTTAGTTGTGTGTAATCATATGTCACTATAAATGTTATGATATGAAAGTTTTCAGCTTGCTAAAGGGGGAATGTGAGAAAAAGTTTCATAGCTACAGCTCAGTGACCTCAATAAAGGGCTGTAAATGAACACATAGTGCTGCAATCAACACAAGATAACAAGATAACCTGTCCCTCAACGATGATCTTACATCAGATGGTACATCATCCATCAATATCTTTAGGTATTTTTGTGATATTTAGTGAACGGACAACCATAAGACCAATAGTAACTTTTATGTGTTAACCTTGTCTGAGTGTCTGAATTTCATGAGTCATGCTGACATTTGAGATGTTTCTCTTGTAAACCCACACACAGCCACCAAGCAGCTGCAGCTCTGACTGCAGACAGTCTCATGGTAGAGCAAACCAGAAAACTGTCTCCCACAATCTACATATAGTAGCTTGTGCATCGAGAATAAAACCTCTATCACAAACATCCAGATGTTTACATGCAACATCCTTGAAACAAATCGTCTAAACACCCACTTCAGGAACTTTGAAGACTCTCTGCTGAAGCCGCCTTAAGTCTTTTAGCTGAAAGCGTTTGCAGCTAAACGCAGCCAATCTGACAAGTGCCATGAGCTGACAGGCAATGCAATAGATCTGGTGTGTTGGAAGGAAATGCTTGTTGTGCTGTGGAGTAGTTCCTATGTCAGTCTGATGAAGACTGTGTGTGTTTACACATTGAAACTCATGCTGAGTGCCAACCTGCTCCTCAGACTGAGTCTCTCTGTCTGCATCTTCACTCACTGCTGCTGTCACTCTTTTTCCTCTCCATTGTCATTTTTATTCTCTGTTTTTTTTCCTCGTTGCTGTTCTTCTTCCCCCACCCGTCTCTTCTCCTCCACCCGCTTCCTCTCTCTCCTTCGCCCTTCATTGCTCTTCCTCTCCCCCTCTATCTCTGTGTTTTCTGTCAGAGTGATACAGGCGCTCAGTGTTTCGGCCCCACTCATCACTGTGACAGCCACAACTGCCTGACAAGAGAAAACAAATTCCACAGCAAGAGCCGGATATTAATGGACTGAGCTGTTTTTTTCTTGTCAAGCCTTTTCTTTTTTTCTGGCTTTTTTTAAAATCTTTTTTTTTGGGGGGGTGGTGGGGGGTGGTGGCACTGTTACTCAAGCAATAGGCCCACTCTGTGCAATCTACAAATCTTCATATTAAAATAAACACAATTCTGAATATCACGGAATAAGCTAATAACAGATCAGTAGCTAACAAATTAACATTTAGCAACTGATGGAAGTTACTTGAGAGCACTTCTAAAATCAGATATGCTACAGTGAAATTAAAAAAGAGATAAAGACTCTGAGGTTTAATAAAACAATTCAAACAGTCCCTTACAAGGTAAACTAATAACTATTTCCTGACTTTTAATCTTATCACACAGTTTTCATCATCACACAGAGTGGCTCAGTTGTCGAAATTTTATCATCAGCACTTTATGGACTTTTTTTGTTTTGTTGGCACAAAAAGTTGAGCTTTAAAAATTACTTCACAGTTCTAGAAACTGTTGAAAAAGCTAGATATTTGATCTTGAGTTGGGATCTTGAGTTGCTCTCTCTGTCTCTTTCCCTCTTTCTTTCTCTTTCCTCCCCCTTCTCTTTACGACTTGCTCTCTCATTCAACCTAGTTACAAAAGATAATACAGCTGTCCACCTCAGAGTCTGAATCTGTTCTGAGGTTTTGGTTGTCACAAGGAAGTTTTTCTTCACCACTGTCACTACTTGTTCATGTGTGACTTGTTTCCATTTATTAGGTTTTAATATATTAAATTATGGCTTGTGGCCTAGACCTACTCTATATATAAAGTGTCTTGGGAGAACTTATGTTATGATTTGGTGCTCTGTTGATATAACTGGCTTGACCTTAAGTATTACCAAAATTGTGTCTCCTTAAGACTAGGGATGACAGTGACAAATATTTGAATAGTTGCAGAGTTATGCAGGATGATGTATTATGTATTCTAACCCACCGAGCTCAAAACCAAACCAAACTCAAAACCTACCTTTTTAGTCAGACTTTTTTTAATTGTATTTGCCCATTTATTCATCTAAAATTTCAGTGTGTTGTACTATTTTACTAATTGACATATCATCTTATTACTATTTATAATTTTTATAAACATATTTACTTATTAATATATTTTAGATTCTCATCTTTTAAGTACTTATTTACAGTTTGGACCTTTTATTTACTGATTATTTATATTCACCTCCTGTCGTTAGGTTTTATCCAACCTCTAGCGCTTCCTCACCTGTGATGGCGTTTCCTCAGTTCCTCAGATCCTGTTGTTACCAACAAATGCCGTGTTGTTATGGATGTGTGTGTGCATGTGTGTGTGTGTATGTGTGTACATGCTGGTAGGAAGGAGATTGGGGGTTGGTATTATAATTTTTAGATATGTAAATCACTTTGTGCTACATTTTTTATGTATAAAAGTGCTGTAAAAATAAAGTTTGATTCATTGATTGATTGATGTAGAAAAAAATAGAATTTGGAAATTTGTAATCACATTCAGCAAATTAACATTATATTTGAGACATTGTTCACATAGATATTTGACATATGGTGTGATACAGTATGTCATTACTCTACATAGCAGATGTCTTGCTTTCTGATCAATTAAAAATCATTGAAAAGCTTACAATGCAACACCAAGAAATATTTTCTGTTTAGTCCCTCAATATGTCCATCATGCTGGCCTCCATGCTGAACTTTAAATTAATTACACTCCACATGTCGTTCATGGGAAAGAACTCTAAATCATTCATAAGAGACGGCTGCTGAGAGCCATCATGCTTGTAAAGTCAGCTTCAGATCTACAGTGAAGTGAGTTTTATTTCATCCCTGTTCAAATTTTTGACTGCATTCTGTCTCTTTAAAAATTTCTTTTTTGCATCTCAGCAAGTGTTATAGTATATACACTCATTTTCTGTGAGCCATATCATTGTGGACCAGAAACTCAGTTGCATTGCTTAATCTGAGATTTTTCCTCAGGGATCGCCCAAACAAGTTACGTTACAAGAGGGGCAGAAGGAGCTAATGTAGAGAAACACCTCTGCACACAACAATACAAGCAGCTGTAAGTTCACTTTATTCAATTAAAATCAAAGATGGTACAGATGGAGGAAATCCCACTCAGCACACCATGTACAGAACATGAAAGCTCAGAACGGCATGTTCACTGTGGGGTGTGATTGAACGACTTCGTACAGAACACAGGAAACAAACACAATTTCATTTTTAATAATCTGTTTGTATAGAGAACGAGACCTTTCTTGGGAGGGAGCTGTTTGTTTGTATTTATACAGCAGGCCTGTCATGCACATGTTTTTGAGATGCAGTTGGATTATCTGCAGCGTAGGTCTGCCAGTATTGAAGGACAATCTCTGATGCTTTTATAGGAAGAATCATATGTAGCCTATAAACAAATTATAAGAGAAGCGCAGAAGTGCATCAACCCATTTACTCCAGTGACAGCAATGTAATAGGTCTTTACAAAAGCAGAGAAAGCACAACAATAAAGATAAAAAAAAAGACAATCCTTCCAGTTTTATGTAAGTCTCTGCGGCTCTGAGGTATTATGATTTAAAAATTCATTTGCATGTGCATGTTGCAGGGAATGATTTTTATATTAAGATGTTCACAACCTTCTAACTTACTTGTCTATGGTTCTGTTTGCTATTAATCTTTGAATGTTCCTTTGGATAAACAGCAGATGCAGACTCCGGGCATGTGTACAGCCGGTGCTTGGAAAATCCAAGACTGTATTATTTAGGGTTCTCGGCTCTGCGATCCAGCATGCACACAGAGCAACAGACTGATGCCTCTCAATGATTTATTTATTGTTTGAAGGCTGAAGCCTCACTGTTGTTGTTGTTTTGCAATAAAAATTACAAAACATACACCACAGTAACCTATATGCCAGGTGCAATGGAGTGTGTGCACAGACTGCTGTAGGGATATCAGCTTTCCATCTAATTCTACATGCACTCACAGAACAGCTGACACCACCTTTCTCATTCAGTTGCACCAGCAAATCACGGTTTTAAAATGTCAAAGGGCTGTTATCGAATTCAAACGTGGAGCGTTTGAAATCCCTCTGCTTTAACAAGCTGATTACTGGTGTCATTTGTGCCCTGTAATTACCTCCCTGTCAAACGCCCTGCTCTCTCACGCACATTTCTCTTTTATTATTATGTTGTTTTTTCATCTATTCCTCTCACACGAGCTTGGCACAGCCTTATGAAAGATTAAGGCCAAAATAATTCCTTGGTCTACCGACTTTGCAAATTGGTCATGTCACTGAGTACTTCAGATGGTACTGAGTCAGCATAAGGCTTTGTGGCAAGAGGCCTCTCCTAACCTGCATTGCCCAGGTTTCCAATTATGAATCAATGTCGCACACTTTGTAGTCTTGGAAGCACACAAACAGCCTCGGAGGGATGCAATTACATATGCTCAATATCAGCTCAGTTGACTTCATGTTTGGTAGATTAATTGGAAACACTGCAGTTGTTTGGAGGAAGGTTCCGTCTGCATCAGAACTTCAGTATGAATGACCACATGTGCTTATTTGTTTGACTGAAAAGTTCTGGGTGAGGGAGAATATCTAAGAAAATCTCAGAAATATATCCAAGATGCAAGACCTTTCAGACATTATCTAAATGATGACTACATTGCATCGACTTAATTTTTCTTTGTGTTCTATACTTTTTTCCCCATGTTGGCATTGGAAGGTAAAAAGAAAAACATACTGTACAAAAACACAGCAATCTATACAAAGATTCCTCCTGGATGCTCTCAAAGGAAATAGTATCTACGTATAGAGTGAACTCTGGAAACAAAGATATTGATGTTGAATAGCTTATTTTGTATGTTGCTCCAATGCTGTGGCCTGAGGCCTGCAGAATAGGTTCAACATGAAAGTTGGGTTCCTATACTCATAGCTGCTACCTGCATAACTTCATAAAAATGACCCAAAACATCTTTCTTTTGTCTGTTCTGAACATTTTCTAAACTTTTTTGCTGTTTGGTGACAGTTTCGTGCTCCTTTGGACTGATGCTGGGAGTTAGTCCATCAAATGCTTCCTGAGCTGCTGTGCAGTGAATCTCCCCTGATTACCTCTGGGGATTTGAGAAACTGTAAAAAAATGAAACCACAGACATGTGTATAGGATTTTCAGAAAGTTACAGAATATACTGCTGTATTTTTTTTTCTTTTTTTACTCTTTTATGCAAAGTGAATGTTCCCATATTTTGGTTGCTCCTCTCACTTGTGGTTGGGTGATTTAAGACAGCCTCTACATTCAGCTTTACTGAACAACGGACAACCTTCATACTGTCACTGGTGGAGAGCAGTGCTGTATGAAGGACTGAAATGGCCAAAATTAGAATATGGCAAAAATACCACTATTTATTTAATTTCCCATTTTAATTTCCTGTTTTGTTCATTAATTTACTCATTTTTAAATTTACTTGCTAATTTAGTTTTTACTTTCCAATTTTGCATTTAAATGTATTTATTTTTAATTTTTTTAAATATATTTAATTATTTATACATTTATTTATGTACCATTTTCCCACTCATTTATTTTCTCTTACATATTATCATTGTATTTCCCTCTACATTTCCACATCTGTATGCATTTCCACCCCAGTGAACAAATGAGGGGTGTCAGCTTTTTGACTATTGGTTGATCAACATCAGAGTGCATAGATCACTCTTACACCTTGCTCCAACACTGGAAGACAGGAGGCTTGGAAGATTTACTTAATAAGGTTTACAAAATAAAATCATAGCTGACCATAGCAGACACTCCATAGCAGTAACAGAGCTCTTGCAAGAGGCGGCTAATTGGCTGGAGGGATTGGTGCGCAGGAAGTATGAGATATGAAATATAGGGCTTAAAGTTCTCCACAGTGCCAGAAATCTGAGAAGGCACAGCTAATGTTATCACACCCTGCTACAGACCAATGAAGGATCAGGCATCACTATTCTTATGCCTTTGAAAGTTTTAATGTCCATCATATCAAATATGTGGCTAAAAAATTTAGTGGAGAGGAAGTATGAAGAAACATAAAATAGAAGTCCTCAGGTTAAGTAGCCTTCAAATATCTCAGTGTTGCACTTATGTATATTATCTCAGTAAATGTTTTGTACTTTATTTTCCACCACTGCATAGTATGCTCATGTTAATTGCAGAGCCAATGACATAACTGTTTTTTTAAGGAATCCAGATTTAAAAATGGTAAGGGTTCTGTGTTGTCATGGACAACCCTAACCCTAACCCATGTGAGTAGCTACAAAGATTTAGTTAGGGAGTCCTGCCTGTCCAGCTGTGCACCATTTGCAATGTGAGTCAAATGAATTTGCTTGGACATGTGTTGCTGCATTTTAATATTTTAATGTCAGTACTGTCACCAGAAAGACCAAGAAATTTGTAAATAGTGTGCCAACATCCAGCTGATGCTAAACTAATCTAAATTTTGATCACAGTAAGCAAAGGATAAATTATTCTTTTAAAAATGATGACTGGCTTGCTGGACATTATCTTGCTTATTGCATGGCTATTTACTAAAGAAATTAATAGGATGGCACAAAATTTTGATTTGAAAATTATTTTATTGAATTAAAAATGATTTCATTTCCACTGCTAAAAAAGCCAGTTTAAATATTTGAGCAGCTTGCATTGCAATGTAGGCTACAAGCTCTGTCCCGAAGAATTAACTCCTCAACCGGTGAACGTTTGTGAAACTGTGACAATTATTTGGCTTAATGCACTGAAAATATCCCATCCTCAGTCTGTCACTTAATCTTTTCGCAAGCACAGTGAATTTAAGATAAGACACAAATGGTGTGTCAAAATTTGGCTTTGCAGCTCAAATATATGCATTGAGCTCCCTCTGTTGGATGAAGTTGACCTCAGACATTTCACAACCACGTTCACATATTCAAGTTTGTATTAATCAAGAATGGTTTCATAAGCTCAATGGGGATAGTAAGTAAAAAAAAAACATGTAAACTGGAACTGTGACTGAAAAAATGACGGGGAGAGGGGAGACAATCAAATTATCAAATCTAATTAGGCTAAAAACAGTAAAGCGGCACAATATTTGTAATTTTTTAAAAGTGAACTAAAGCAATATAAATAGGCTACAAGATCAGATACTTTATAATCCCATAGGTAAATTTTGCAACCAATCAACGCATGACCTAACAGGATAGAACACACACAAATACAGTGTGCTACATTTACAAGACTCCTCTCTGCGGAGTGACATGACACTGTGACAATCTCTGGAGTCGAAGTTACGTTGGTCACTTCTGACTCCACCATTACAGTCCAGTACCCGGTAATGTTGGTTATCAAAAGCAACTAACTGCTTTTCCCTCCGAGCCTCCTGTCTTTTGGTGTTGGACCGAGGTGTGATAGTTGATCTATGCACTCTGATGTTGATTAACCAACAAGCAAAAAAGTTGACACCCACCAGAAGCCAGCCCCCCCCTTTTGCGTAATGAGGTGGTAATGTATACAGATGTGGAATTGTTGTGTGTTGTGTGTGTGTGTGTGTGTGTAGAAAAAAAAGAAAGAAAAGAAATCACTAAAATATTTCTGTCAGGATTTGAACAAAAGAGAACCCAAATGCAGACAGAGAAAACAGGCAGGTAGAAAACAAAGTGAGCTTTATGCTTATGAGCTGATATAAACAAAACTAAGGGAGTAAAAGCGCACTAAGAAAAATACCAAAAACTAGAAGCAACAAAAATGGCAAAATACAACAACAAACTGGGAACACATACTGACGAACAGGACCAGGATCAACAGCATGAGGAGAACAACAGACAATCTGACAAAGACAGAGGGCAAATATAGAAACTATATACACACGATGAGCAATAAGACACAGGTGGGTAATCAGCACAGGTGAAACACACCAGGGCAGGTAATCACAAGTGAAGAGAAACTGGACAGGACATGAGTAGACAAGACACAGAACAGGGTCTCCAAAATAAAACAGGAATCCAACAAAACATGGATAAATACACTAAAACATAGAAAACCTCACACTAAAATAACATGAACTAACTAAAGTAAAAACTGCTAAGTGAGTGCTGGTGCAGGGCAGGTAATGCACTCTATACAACAAAACAAAAAACGAAACAACTACAAAGATGAAAAAGCCCTGTGGAGCTGAAGGGACCTACATTCTTTGTGATAATTCCCTGTGGGTTTGTTACTGAAAACTGACCCTTTCACTTTTTTCAAGAATTTTATCAAATGCATTTAATAAACCAGCCAAACAAAAAAAGGTAAATAAAAAAAACAAAAAACAAAGTGTAGCCCTTGTGAGAAAAGGGAGGGGTTAGATTAATGTGTCTTTTATTAAAAGGCGAAAAAAATAAAAAGAGCGAAGAAAAGTAAGCGAGATTTATATAGTGTTCATGATAATCATTAGGAACATTATAAAAAATTGATAAAGATCAATACAGATGAGGTTAAAAGAGAATAAATATGGTTTTAGTTCATTGTTATAAATAAATGAATAAATAATTAAATAGTTAAATATGGCAAGATTTAAGTTCATTCAATTCGTGTTGTTTTGCTGTTTTGTTCATTGGTTAAGGCAGACTCATTTTTAATTCATATGTGGGATTGGGGGAAAAAGGCGGAAGTGAAGAAAGAAAAAGCGGAACACACACGGAGAGAGAGGAGGAAGAAGAAAAAGTTTTGGCGGTAAACAGAGACAGAAGGAAGAAGTGCGTTGTTTGTCTTCAATTGTTTTGGAGACACGAAACCGAGCCTACGCGAAAAACACGATCGTGTGGCTGCCTTGTGCCTTGATCTGTGAGGATGACGGCGGAGCTGGTCGGGGTTCCAAACAGGAGAGGACGGCGGCGGAGTTGATCGGTGTGTCAAGCGGGAGAGGACGGCGGCGGAGTTGATCGGTGTTCCAGGTGGGCGAGGACGACAGAGAGGCGTTCTTGTGATTCCCGCTGGAGAGGACAGCTACGAGTCGCTGGGTGGTCGGCGTGGACACGT
Organism: Acanthurus leucopareius; assembly: GCA_029814765.1. Lineage (NCBI taxonomy): Eukaryota > Metazoa > Chordata > Actinopteri > Acanthuriformes > Acanthuridae > Acanthurus > Acanthurus leucopareius. The sequence goes on along the minus strand of JAQMCX010000057.1, from coordinate 20,553,666 downwards.
TGGACGAATATCGGCCGCAACGCCACTAAGCAACCAGGCCTGCAACGGGGGGTCTGTGACTGTGTGTGTGAGTGTGTGTGTGAGGGCCCTCGGTATAATAAGGTCAGTTATAAAGTATTTGGTGTTTGCTTAAGGGACATTTGTTTAGTTATTTTTTTTTGCAAAGGAAGGTGTAATTTGTGTTTTTTGAGAGAGGTATATAATTTTGTTTCATTTTAATAAGATTATAAATATTTATGTTGTGAAGAAAAACCTTCAGTAAAACATCCTTATTTCTGTTTTTTCAACATTGTCTGGAGTCAGTCCATGCAGTCGGTAAATGCTTAGAATATCTTTTATTATCATTAAGAGTAATATCTTTTTCTTACTCAGTCAGGTAAACCTTAGGGTATCTACCGTAAACTCACGAACCCAACATCACCCCGTTCGTTCAGGGCGCAGCGGGGTGCTACAATTATTATTATTATTATTATTATTATTATTATTATTATTATTACTACCATTATTATTATTGGTATTATTACTAGTATTATTGATAGTATCATTATTAAAACTCTTACATATAGCTTACATATAGTTTAACATAGGGTTAGGTTATAGTTTTAGCTTAGCTTTTGGCCTTGCTCTCTCTCCCCCTTCTATCTACCCCCCAAACCCAACCGGTGCCGTCAGATCCCGCCCACCTCTGAGTCTGGATCTGGCCGAGGTTTCTGCCTGTTAAAAGGAAGTTTTTCCTCGCCACTTTTGCCAAGTGCTTGCTCATGTGGGAATTGCTTTCAATTGTTGGGTTTCTATAAATTTAAAATATAAATGTACTTATAGAATGTGGTCTTGACATGCTCTATATGTGAAGTGTCTTGAGACAATTTTGTTGTGATTTGACGCTATATAAATAAAATTGAATTGAAATTCAAATGTAAATGTGATTTTTTTTTCAAATAAACTCATCAATTATTTGTTTATTCACATAATTTTCTGAGTAGTAACATCAGGGGGCTACAACTCAATTTCATTTAACAACCTTTTTTTGTAAAATGACAACAAAAAAATCTAGAATCTTGAATGTTGACCAGGGTGTCAGTGACTCAGAGTTAATGATTCTAAATCTGACTGGCATAAATTTTCAGTGACTAGGAGAGTTACAGGAATGGTAAAAATGAATAATTGTAAACACTTAATAAATAGAAAATAATTACTGTTATCATTCAAAGGAAAACAAATAGCAATAATATCAAATATTTTTTTCAAACACCAAACCAAGAAACTAAGGTTAATGTCCCATCTCAGGACATCTATATGTCAAATGTCAAATTGATATTGGAGAGTATGACTGCCACACAGGTACACACAAATGAGAAAAACACATCAGGCTTTATGGTTACGATCTTCACAATGAAAAAGAGTATTTTTTGTATGTGATGTTAGTATTTTATTCTGCTGTACAGTTGTTGTCCAGTGGGGCTGTTCAGACAAGGAGCACATTTGTTTAAGTTTTATGTATATTCAGCATTAGCTGTCTTGCCTTTTTTTCCTTCTATTGTTGCCACCTTTGGGCAAGAAGGAAACAGCTACATCTGAGGTCTGTGTTGCTGTAAAAGGTTTGTCTCTACAACAGATTTTTTTTAACCTTAGCCTTGAGTAATTTGAGCATATTAAGAACATTTTAATCGTGAATGAGCTGGTAAGGGTCTGTGTGTATTGTCTTGTATTGGCTAATACAATTGTATTGGCTAAAGAGGTCAGAAATAAAACAAAAACAAAACTAAGCTGTTTACAAGGGACTTCTTCTCTGCCAGTAACACAAAACACATTGCTTGTAGTCTCAGCTTCAGACAGCAAGCCATACTTTACACAAGTGCAAGGAAACAGGAGCAAGTGAAGAGTGCCGATGCCATGTGAGGCTAAAAGCTAACCCAAGCTGGCCAACCATCTCATCTACTCTCCTTGCCAAAGTCTGTTCTTTGGACAATAAGTTGGAAATATTGTGGCTGCAATTACACACAGAAAGAAGCAAAAGGACTGTTGTGTTTTTACTTTTAGTGAAACTTGGCTTCACAACAACATTGCTGGTGCAGCAATCCAGCTGGACAAGTTCACATCATTCTGTGCTGACAGGAACACCAAGAGCTCCGGTGAGGCAGGGGACTTGGTGTGTCCATCAACAATATGTGGTGCAATAGTTGAGATTTTGACTATAAAATGTCACCCATCTACCAACTGAGGGAATTCACTGCCACTCTGGTAGTGGTTGTGCATATCCGTCCCAGCACCATGGCTGTGGCAGCTTCAAAGTGCCATCAGTGAGCTTCAGACTATACACTTTGATATTTAGAGCCCGAACCCTACCAGGGAAGGGCTCTATTGTTTTTCGTTCGTTTGTTTCTATTTCTTATTATTATGTCTCTTTAACCCTTAATTTGACCCCCTGAACACGCTCAAAAATTCACCAAATTTGGCACACACACCAGGTCTGGCGAAAATTTTGATAACATGGAAAAACCCACCCTCAAAGTAAAAAAAAATGTGATCTCTAGCGCCACATAGGCACACTAAAAACACCCACTGCGGCCCACAGGAAGCAAACAAAAGCCGAATTGCCATTACCTGAATCGTTTGGATTTTATAAGCCCTCAAAGTTGGAGTTGCAACACAACCTTGTCTCCGTCTTCCCATTCAAGTAAATGGGAAAAAAAGGGACTTGTGTCAAACTGAGGCCCCTGCAGTCTAAAGTAAAAGTCTGCTGCTTTCAAACCTATGCCGATGGAAAGAGAACAAACATTCCTCCTAGAATATTAAAATTTTGTGTAGATTTGAAAAAGTTTGTGGGATCTGTGAGGAGGTTTTTGAAAATCATTTTCTCATTTTTCTCCCCTCCTCCACCCTGCTGGTCATGTGATGCACTCCCGGAACATTCCGCAATACACACCCATTATAAAATCTGAGGGGGAGTAGAGAAAACTATAAAACTAAAACTGTGATAACTCAAAAACCATACAAGATAGCAAAAGCATGTAAATACAAGATTTACAGATCAAATTCTTGTGACTCATTTAATCTTTGAATAAAGTCTGTAGCTCAAACTATGTTTGACCGGTCCTAGCTCAAACAGGTGTGGGTTTTACTGCTTTCTCCATTGATTTGAATGTGGATTTCTCTGTCTGCCTGCATTAATGTCTGATCACCACACAGCTGCCAGTAGTCATGTCCATCAAACTTTGACCTGGTCACTGGCACATCCTCTGTTTTACAAAATAAAAGCACCAAACCCTTTCAAAGTAAAAGCTCTTATTTTTTCCAAAATGGACCCAAAATACGTTAAAAATGGAAAAAAATGATTGTCTACACTTTGGTGAAATGGATACCTACTCCGACGGTCCAACGCTGCTTGCAGCTTTAATTTCATTGTGTTTGCTGGGGATTTCAACCATGCAAACCTAAAAACTGTTCTTCCCAAACTCCTCCAGCATGATCACTTTCCAACAACTGAGGCTAGCATATTGGACTTGGTGCACACTAACATTAAAGCTTACAAAGTGGCCCCCCTGCCCCCACCTGCCATGGGTGACTTTGACCATATTACTGTAATGCTATTACCTGCATACAGGGAAGTGCTGAAACAGAGCAAGACTGAAAAACAAACAAACAAACAAAACAAAAAAAAACAGTTCACAGTCTGGCCAGAGGGTACAACCCTCAGTGCTTCCTGAAAAGATCATTGATGATGTCACTGTCATAAAGTCCATCACAGCTTTGACCAGTCAAAAGCTGTGGATGACAGCAGAGGTCTAGAAAAGGCTAAGAGGGGATGTTGCCTTCAGATGTGAGGTCGCCACTTGGTGGCCACCTTGGTAATGCCTCCAGGCAGTTATTTTGGGTTAACATGACCAGGCCCTATCTAAATGAATGGGGAGATAACCTTATTTTAAGGATAAATCAAGACACAGCCACCAAGAGACTGTGCACTTTCATCAACACATATGAGAGAGTACTTTTGCTAACCTTAATGCTATGTTGCTAAGTCAATACTGTTTACTGTGACTACAAAAGGATAATAAAAACTGTTAGTTGAACTGACCCATCATAAAGCTCTTCTCTGCGCATGTGTTAGTGCGGTTATGCAATTGGCGTATTAGGTTGTCATATTGACTGTTACAAAGCAAATGATTGGTTTCAAGTGGTCAATTTTAAAGTGCAGATGCACTTAACTCTATGCATGTAAATACTATTTTCTTTGAATTTTGAATGACTACCTGAGTAAATGTGTTCTTACTTTTAGTAAATATGCGTGGATGGTGGGAAAATCTTTCTGTATTCTTCTAAATCAGGTCCACAGTCATTGATAGAAGAAACATATTTTTCAGGAAGAAGTAATTATATTTATATTAATTTGCTAAGAAATTACAACTATATTACTTTAGCATTTTGAATAAAAAAAAAGAGTTCTAACGGATTGGATTTTAATCATCTTGTTGTTGCAATGATGTTGTTTTCTAAAGTCCCGATCTGCTTCTTAAACATTATTTGATACAGGTAAAGTTTATTTTACATTGCTTTGGACATTGTTTTCATAGTACTAGAATACAGCTAGTTAGTCCTTTACTTCAAGTGGATATCTAGCAATTGACATTAAAACAAATATCTCTCTAACAGTAAAGGACTTGGCTGGATGGACACTGTTATAAGTATCACCTTTGTCCTATTTTCATTGAGCCTAACATATAATACTCTGTAATTGCATAATTGTTACCATCAGTGTTGGGTATGTAACTTTAAAATGTAATTTAATAAATATAATTAATCATTTTCATTTGAAAGTAATTGGTTACTTTATGATAATGCTATCCGTGAAAAGTAATAGGTTATTGATTACACTACTTTGCAACACTTTCACCAAAATAACCACCAAAGTATGTTTAGGCATAAAAAATGGAAACATGTAATATTCTTTCATGGCGAATAATTATAGCACTTAAGTTAACTGCAGTTCATTAAAAATCTAGTGGAGAAAACATTGCAGAGCCTAAAAAGGGCTTTCTTGCATTTTACAAGCAGTGGTTACCATTATGTATTAAAATTGCCCACTTGAACTACAATAGTGTGATTACATAGAACAACTAAACAGCAAAAAACTTTTACATGAAAAGACAGTTCCCTCAGCCTCCAAGCACATAAAGTGCAAACAACTATGAATTTTTTGTCCTTTCCCCTGTGAAACTTGAAGTATTGCCAGTGTGACCAGTTAGAGAATGCTGCGTCTGACCTCGCTGCAGCCGTTTCCATCAAATGGATTCTTCTTTGGTAGGACAAATGTACTAATGTAATCTTTTGCTGCATCTCTCACAGTCCTCTATGCTATTTTGGGGTTCAGGGCAAAGAGGATGAAGGCTTTAATCAGATTAGCTGCCGTTCTGCTGAGTCACTGTGGTTAGCTTGAACTGCAGTCCCTCGAAGAGGTCAAAAATTGGCTTCACATTGACCTTGTCAAGTGGTTCAGTTCTGCTGAGTCATGTTGCTTTATGAATAGTTTTCCAACTGTTTCCAGCTATTATCCAGCTCTAAGACATAAAACGGTGTATTAGCTGACATTGGAATAAATTTGAATGTTTTTAAGCTTTTCTTTATAAAATAAACCAGATAAACATTAACATTGTTAACAGATTAATAGTGTGATGCATAGAGGGTAAAGCTTTATGATATCATGCAATGTGTGATCCAGAGTGAAATAAGAAACATACACACAACCAACATCACCACACATCACTTTTTCTTTTTAAAGTGCAGTAAAGATCTTCAAGACTTTTTTTAAAGGTTAGTTAAGTTTATTAGTAGTAGATTTTTTCCAGAAACAGTTTCTTTTATTAAAAAATTAAAACATTAATAAGAATTTACCAAACTGCCCACACCTATGAAGAATATAAGTGGGACCAATAAGAGATTTTGGTTGTTTATTTGTTGGTCTTAATGAGTTGGTCTTCAAACTTAATACAAGCTAAAATGTTTCATATTTTGGGCTCATTTTTTGTCCACCTGGACCAAATAATTTGCTCTCTGTCAGTGAAAAAATGGGACTGTAGTTCGAGAAAATTATGGCAAATATAGGCTCCAATTGCTGCCCACATTACAGCTGATAGACTTATATATATACAGATTTCATTTCATTGGTATGTACTCTCAATAATACTTCTAAATAATGAAGATATGTTGGCTATAAACAGTAGATTTACTTGTCTACCTAAGACCCATTTTTTTATGTTTTTCCTCCCTTTAAGATTGCATTAAAAAAACTTTTTTGAAACATTGAGCCTTAGAGCTTTAGAACCTTTTCATTTTTTCAGCAGCTAAAAAAGACTAATATATAATTTACAATGGAGCACACGGCCCTTACAAAAGCCCATAACCATGTGAGTTGCTAAAAAGGCTTAAGTGGAACAGTAGCACTACCAGATTTCACATTTAGACCCATTTGTTGCCTATTATGGTCTTGTAATTAACATACTGACTGAAAACAAAAAGGGGCCCTTTACTCATTTTTATCTCTGGTGATAGAGGTCATTTTTATGTTTTTTTCTTTTTTATTGGCACTGTTAAAAATGTTTGGGTGGAGACTTAATATGTATTTTAGGGTTGAACTTTGGAGCAGATTTGTCAATGTGCCTGCACATCCCAACAGGTGTTTCAGTCATTCTGCCTGGTTCAAACTCTGCTCACTTTAAACATGGTTTGAGCTCCGCTGGCATATAGAAAAGTCATGTGTATGATTTAGGAGGATTAGGTGTAATAAAATGAAATATCCTTGCCATAAGAGCTGCAAAAAAGCTATGGAAAGCCAGGAAATCAAGCATTTTTAAGTCTGTCAAGCACAGACTGTAAACACCAACACAGTCCTGAGAGCAGGTCTAATCAGATGGAGTAATTCAAACAACCTGTGTCAGTTTTTCATGGGTGTGAATTCATCTCAAAGCAATGCTCCTGTCAAACTGAACATGCCTCTGTCCCACTGAATGATAGATAAGTGAGGCTCAAATGCTTGCAAGTCATTAATTCATAAAGAAACTCCATGGTCATGTAGCCTACTTTAGTCAAATCTTTAGTCAGATCCATTGCTATGTATATAATCAAATCTATGTTTTTTTGGCATTTAAGTATAATTAAGTGAAAGCCCATGTTCTTGTGCTGTGGGATACCCTCAAAGGAGAGGGGCTTGTTCACCTGGTATGTTTGTTTATGTACCTCAGTGGTTGAACTAATAAAAGATGCTCTTAGACATGGCTCTAACTAATTTTCAGATGGTCATGCACTAACATAAAATAAAGAGGCAGATAAAGTGAAAAGTTGTGAATACGATTTTTTAATTTTCTTTAAACTTGTGCATCAACTTCAAAGGATAAACTGTGTGCACTCCATTTTGTTTTCACAACAAGTTCAAAATTAGTTAAGTGTTCATTTTCTTTTTTAAATACATCTTATTCCTTTTTAAAATCATTTACACATGATTGCTCAGCACTGGATTCTGTCAGTAATCAGGGGTGTAGAATGATAAGCATCATCAGCTGTCTTCCTCCCTCTCTGTGTTTTTACACGATGATCTACACTTGCTCTAACCAATATTATCATTACCCTTCTTTCATGTGAAGTAAAAATATCTTTCTTTAAATATGATTCCTTTACATGTTAAAAATAGCTTCTTTTTTCTTTTTCTCCACAACAACATTATGTCACTGATGCTTACCAGAATGCTCTGTATTAAGAGTAGTACTAATTTGTGAGACACTGCTCCGTGGAGGATAGGTGCACCCTGCACTCTTGGGTATGTGTATAGTATGTGTGTATTGGCTGTGTCTAGTGTCTAGGAAAGCCTTACTGTCAACCTGGAGTACCACCCCTCTGCCGTGGATGACACTCCTTGTGGTGTGTTTTGTGTTGATAAAAATCATTACAAAATTTTGATTCTTCATACAAAAACACTTTTTCATAGAAATTGCATTTGCACAAGTAAATGTGGAGCTTTGTTGCCAAAGAAAGAAAAGAAAAAGCCACAAGAGTACAAAATGAAACTAGTGACTTGACACTGAGCAAATGGAAAGAAACTGTGTATACCCATTGAGAGTTAAGATGAGGTGAATTCACGGCAGTGGTGAAAGTCAAGTCCATAGAGATATAAATAAAGAGTTTCATAAATAAAACAATAAATACTTTGAATAAATAGAGTTTGTGTGTTGTGTGATTGCAGTGAATTTAGACTTGGTGAGCCGTGCCCACACCATTTCAAGGTTCCTCCTTAAAAATTAAGGGTGTGTTCCTTCATAGAATCTTCTCTAAGTGAGTACTGGATGATACATAGACATCAACAGTTCATATTGCCCCTACTCCTGCATTATCTGCTTGTATTTCACCATATAAACTGCCCCTAAAAAACACATACCCCTTACATTAAAGACTAAAAGTGTTAGTACTCTGAAACACAAATAAATGATATCACTTATTGCCTGATGGATGATATATAGTATATCCATTTTTGATGTTGATCAATATCATATGTGATTAAGCAATGCCTCTCTATACAATTTGGAAGCAGCCAAGTCATCGTCAGGGCTTTGGGTTTAATTTAGTGAAGAGCCCATTCATCCATTCTATTCACAACTTTTGAAAATAAACAATCCTTTACAAATTACTCTCCTGATTCCCCCTGTTCTCATCAATATATATATGTTCATTTTCTCTGAGATGCTTTAATGCTGCACGACCAGCCTCTTTTGAGCTGTGCAGTGAAAGACTGACTGAGCAGCAGCTAAAGATGATAGGTCCAGTTCTTTTTTTCTTGTTTTTTATTGAGGTACCATTCTGTCCTACCTTAATTTTTTTCCCCAAACTTTCCCTTCGTCTCCTGGGTTTTGAAAATCCTTGCACCTGTAGTTTGCCGCCTTGCCAAGGTGGTAAGAGTAATGAGGTAACTTGCTGTAATTTCACCCAGGTTCAAGTTATTTCCACAGGAAATATTGTTGAATTTCTTATCCCTAGCTATTTATAAAGAAACAAGAATGACATTTAGTCAGTATACTCCCAAGAATCTCTGCTCTATGTCGAAATAATCCAACTGTTAACCATAACACCCCGAAACAACCCCTTTACCACTTACCCCCACCCTTTTCCCCAATGTCTCTGCACACCTCCTCACTGCAGGAGAGAGGGTGAAAAAGTAATTGTGATTCCCATTTTAGGCCATGGTCTCTTTCCCTGGCAGTCTGCGGTCGTTGAAGGTGTGCATGTTGATGACTTCCTCCGTTTTCACCATGACAGGCGGCTGGGGCTTGTGTTTCAGCCGGCGCTGGCACTTGAGGGAAACTCGCAACTCGTCCACCATGGCACTGCAGAAGGACCTCTGAAGAGGGAAATAGAAAAAAGCAGAACAGAATGAGTTTCAGATTGTTTCTCCTGTCCAAATGTTATGGGCAAGGGAACAAGCCTGTTCCCCCTGTGGGCAGCCTTGTTTTGTTGCAACTCGACTTAGGACTGCCACAGGGAAAAACAGTGAAATATACAGTACAGCAAGCTGGGAATGCAGAAAATGCTGCTTTGGGAAGAGGTAGTATTGTGGGGGGTGCAGGTCCATAGGCTGTGTAGTAGAGTGTAAACTATAAATGCAGTGAATTACTGAACATGGTGTCAGAATTCATCAGTGGTGAGTTTGTGGTTGTTGGAGCTCATGCAGGGCGTTTTGTGTCAAAGCTCCAAACTTGTATATTTTCAAAATGCTGTACATTATCAATCTATAAACTCTAATAAATTTCATGTCATTTTTCTTATCAAGTGTTCACATAAATTGGCATATATGTTTCCTTGTTTACTTCTATATGGGTTAGAAATTTTTAATGCTTCTATTAATTTCTTTCCACAATGTCAGATAGGGAAAAATGGTTTCTTTTATGATTCTTTCTGTAGACTAAAAACAATATCAGACAGTAAGATGGTCCATTGTGAAACTCAGATTCAAAGAAGCTGGGCTACTATGTGAAAATAAAACAGAATATGTTAACTTTCCAGTCCTTTCAGAGACTTTGTAAGGGATCATAAGCTACTAACAAATTACCAACATTTACATGGGACACTGTGTTACCCACCCAACTCAGCAGCTAAAAGACATCTTTAAGGGTGCTCTATGTCATTGCTTTTTGAAATCTGACTGCATGGAATCAGCAAGGTAACACTAAAAACATGGAGTGGAATTTCATTATTTTGGCCACTCTAATAATAAAAAATGGAGTGGATTACCAGGTTTCAATGAAAATGTGGTATGGAATTTCCATTGATTTAAGCATTCTTTCAATGAGCAAGTGGACTAGCAGTGCTCTGAAAATAGCGCAAAGGGATGGACAAGATGTGCTGACTTTCTGACATGGTTTTATTCTTTTTTTATCTAGTTTTTTTCTTATTTTATTCTCACTGTAAGAATGTTGTTATGCCTAAGGACCAGTTCACCTTAAATTCCTAAAGGGGATGTTTGTGCTTTGCAGAGATAAATGAGCCATACTGATAACCATTATCTCACTCCAGATGTAGTTTGTCTACTTGCCCCAAGCAACAACTTAAAGTCCAGACCAACCATTGAGATGGTTGCAAAAGATTTCAAATGTCTTCTACAAGCTGCTTCATATTGTTGGCCCCAGGTAGATTTTTTTTAATCCAATGTGAGATAAACGTTTAAGGCCCACATTCTGAAAGAGCACTTACTCCTGTCTACTGTGACCTAAAGATGCACGATGTAAATTTGACCACAAATTCTAGATGACAGATGCTCTTTTTGATCTTTTGTGCTTCAAAAATATACACATGTAAACATACGGATTGAGAGTACATATAAAAGTCACGTAAGCTTTTGCAACCTGCAATTCCTTGTATCAAGAGCCTTGTCTAATTGCACCTTTAAGGCCTGTAAAAATATTCATAGAGCATCTTTAACACATATATTTCTTTTTACAAATTTTAATATAGGATTTTTTAAATTTTGTCTGAAACTGGGATTATCTTATGCTCTCTCTCTCTCTCACTCTCTCTTTTTCTCTCTCTGTCTCTCTCATTTTGCTGGAGATTTCACTCAATGAAAGGAAGTTTTTGATGTCTTCTGTCCCCAAGTGCTTGCTCTCTGGGGATGATTATCTAGATCTGCTCTATGCTTTCTAGATACAAACATGTACAAACATGATTTTGTGTGCTGGGAGTGCATTAGGGTTTGGTTAATTTTATCTGGTAATTTGGTAAACATACATACATAAATACATGTTAACACATGTAAGCACACCTGTGACTCAGTGGTAAAGTAGGAAATTGCTGTGAATGAGCACACTGTCAGTATCCTAATGGGGAAAGGGGGGCTTAGACTTGTAATCACATAATTTATGTTAGTACAGTTAGACCTCCACAGGCTTATGATAGTAAATTGACTTGGGGAGAGGTAACTAATAATACTATGCTATTCCTACAATATTATGTAATTTCATGTGATTTTAGCGCATTAGCTCATGCTGTTATTCTCCCTGCAAAATTATAATAACAATAAATCATACATCAGAGCAGAGGTCCATGTTTACAAAGCCACAAGGTCTGTTTCTTATGAGGCAAAAGTACTGATTTTATATGCAGATTTGTCTGGATGGCTTGCTGACTTGCTACAGAAAACACTCATTTTAATGAAAATGAATGTAGCTGGTTGATAAGTTTTCAGTGGGCTCCTGAATCATCTGTATAAAATTCTAGCAGTAAATACACTGAGGAGAAATACAAAAGAAGAATGTGAATGATAAATGACTTTAGAAAAATAACACAGTTGTGTGTCCTAGCCCAACTTTGCAGCTTAACTTGGTCAAACAGCTGTATTCCTAAATATTTCCATTTAAGTGTTGCCTATTTCAGCTCTGTCCACATATTGTGATTGCATAGTGTAGCTGAACATCTGGACACTATTCCGAACAATTTCACTGTACATAGCTTGGCTGAATACATCACTGTATAATCTATGCAAAGATTCATGCATAATTGAATAATTAAATGAATCCATATGCTGTGTGAAAAATGGATATTATAATGGAATGTTTTGAAAGTTAAGTCTAAATTCTATTCAATAAAAACATACAGTACAAGTATGAGAATGAAACACATCTTACAAAATGTTTTACTGTTGAGGTCTAAGATTTAAGATCAACCAAACAACTTTGTGCCATTAAAAAAGTCTTTATATAAGGTCAGACTTGCCAAAGGGGGAACTAGTAAAGTTACTCACTAAGCTGATTTGCTCAGAGTGTTTGGTCTGTGTCAAAAATGCAAAAACCAAAGCCAAAACAATGAGGGGTGCTTACAGTTACTCAGACCACAAGCCACACATGCTATATTAAGCAAACTACCAGTTCAGACAGCCAAAAATGAAAAAAAAAAAAAAGTTGCTTCTTGGTTGTTTAAATATATATATATACTTCTCTTTAGCACAAAATAAGTTTCTTTATTCTACTGAACAGTAGTTTTATTCTATTTCTATGATGAAACAATTGGGGTCATTTTGATCCTATTATAAAACTATCGTATTAAAACTACAGTCATTCAAAACTGATTATTTTTAATTTTAACGATCTTTCGACAGAAAGGTTTATGGGACTCCTATAGAAATTAAGGTTAAATAAATTTAATTCAAAATAACAATTTTTATTATTTATATGATGTAAAATGGATAGAACTATGAATATCAAACAGTAGGAAGAGAAGTATTTAGGGTCATCATCATAGTATATAGTAAAATATGTCTGCTGCATTTGTTTTTGTTTCATTTATAATAACTGAGAGTGCAACATCCCCTCTAACAGTTTGTAACACATTAAATGTGGACCCATGGTAGACATGGATGAAATAAACACTACTACTTATTTAAAAATGCAGAGTTCCCCAGGACCACAATACAGAGGCACTTTTATAAAACACTAGCAACAGACACAGTACGCAATAATAGTAGGTCTTTGGGAATAGGCTGATTGACAGTGTCTTGAATAAATGAACTGTGAATGAACTTGTGGTATAAAGGAAAGAAATATACCCATGGGGTTTTTAAACATCCCAGTCGGTCAGATTAAGGTTAACCTGATAGTATGATCTCTATCTGTCATTACACATACACGCTAACACTGCTTTCAGTAAGAGTAGTGGAGTGGCTGAGCTTGCTGCACAAAAATGCACAGGAGAGGGAAAAATGAGAGAAAAAGTGAAGCTCAGAGGGAACCTATCAAAATGAGAAAAATACAAGGAAAAAGGCAGCTTAACACTCTAACATTACAGTTATATTCATAAGCAAAAGACATCCAGAACTGATTCTACAATTGAAAAAATGGTGTTGCATTGGGAAAGCATTAAGTATGTATACATGGCATTATTTTTTTGTTTTAAAAGGTTGTATCAGTCTGGCTCTTAGTTTGCATATTACTGAATGTTTTTTTTTTCTTATTCGTTTTTGAATTATTACTGCTGAGTTTATATTCTTTGTCACTTTTGTTTACATACCATGAAGTGCTTTGTTTTTAGATCTTCTTATGATTAGGGAAAGAACGTGGCAGTGGCTAAGTGTTTACAAAAAGGTTGACATGTCTTTTAATATTCAACCAAGGTAACAAACTTCCTTTAAGCTTAATCAAGAGCTTGCCTATATATAAGACTAAGGATGTTGTATTATAGGGCATCCTTGTGGGTCTGCTGCACCATTTGGATGTCGACCTCCATTGCATGTTATTCTCCCAATCATTCCACAATTTCACTGACATCTCTCTACTGTAACACTTATAACAAACATGTTACATTTCCCCAAAATATTATTGTTATTGTTATTATTTTGGTAATTAAGCTGTATTTGCTGCAAGTGCTGGTGGCAGGGTGTTAGTCAGTGACTGTTAATCAGGTATGTTCAGTATAAATATTTTTTTTAACTTTGTTAATACAATTATTACAAAAAAAATTAATGGAATTAAAAAAAAAAAACACTTGACATTTGGTAGACCTAATATTTCTTACTGCATATAAACATATTTATGCCAAGATAAGGTTGTTTCTAAGAGGTCTCTGTGGCTGTCAGCGTCAGTGTTCATCCTGACTGAAGTGCATCTATAGGATGATTTAAACACCAGAAGACAGTCATGACAAATGGTGGCAAATTATAAAAAAAAACATTTTTTGCATTGTAGCTACAAGTGTGTGACTGTCTTCCTTTACTTCTTCGTGTAAAATCCTAACCATTAAGAAACCAATGCTGTAACCAGCAGAAACCAGCAGAACTTTGGTATTTGTTCAATGACAACAATTGTTTTTGAAATTCACACCCAACATTTTAAAATAACATCCTATTTCTGTTTCACATATGGTTATGTTTCAGCAACAAAAGTGCTTATTCATGATTAGGGGTAATGAGTGCCATGTTCCTCTTAAAAAAAGGCAATATTATCTTGAACTGTTATAATCTGTAATTGTTGTCCCTCTAAAGTTGGATTTCCTAGACGCCCATCCACCCACACAATGTGGTGCAGTGGATACTGGGCTTGTATTCACAATTCATGCCCAGTCAAAATATGAAACCTTAAACACACCCAGACTTCCTTCTTGTACAGCATCAGGCCAACACATTCTCATTCCAGCTCATCAAATATTGATGCTTTTGTCGTGCCCCTTTGTCAGTATCAGTACTTGATGAGTGGTGAATGAGACTGGGCTGATCAGGCTGTTCATTCTGTTTATCTAGGAAGTGGATCACAAGCAAAAGCTGTCAATGTAACAACATTGTCACTGACATGATGGATGAGTAATTCAAAAAAGTGGCTGTCTTAGTGAAGAAGTTTTTCTCTTGCCACCATACTCTAAAAAGCTGGGGAATGAAAAAGACAAAGAAAACTCACAGCCTAGGCATACAGATGAGTTTGCTCGAGATGTATTTTTCTTTAGGCTGAACATGTGAATAAGGTTTAACAACTGCAGTTGTGCTGTTGTGTTTCCACTAAATCCTCAAAGCAGGGGATAGGCTCTTTATTAGCTGTGCTGACCACAGTCAACCTGTAACAGTCTCCTGATAAACACTGTGAGCTTGAGAGGGCTGCAAACCTGGGAGCTTTGTAACCAGAACACCCAAACATATCATCAATGTAAACAACTCACACTCCAGTCATACAAGAGAGTACAAAACAAAATCTTACACAAACACAAACCCGACAGGCATCTCCAGATGTGCGTAATACAATCTCAGTGAGCATGCTGGGTTTCACAGGCCCATACAGCATCATTACTTATTGATGCGCATCATCGGAATGGGATTCTGTGTTGTTGCATGCCCAATTAAACTGCTGCTTCTTCACATTCTTTCCTCTTTTCTCATAAGATGCAGTGACATATACGAAGCACTGTGTGAAACAACACCAGCAGCTGGGAAAATAACTCTTCTCCTCGAGACGCTATAAGGGAAAGCTATTGAGTGTTGGCTGCTAGCTAAACTATGTTGGTTGTGAGGAACACAATGTTAAGATTTATTGACAGTGACCATTATCATTGTGGTCCACTATATGGTTAACCTCGTTCCATTTACATGCATGTGGAAAAGAGACAGTGAATATGATTGCTATATGAGGTCTTTCTTCTGTAGGTTTGTATAGTAATCAATCAGAGGCAATCCAGGCACTTACCTGAATTGCAGTCCTTTTCTTAGTATTAATCTTACTCTGTTATATTTATAATGGCATTCATGGATTGGCTGTTAGCCAGTGCTGGGCAGTCTGTGAGCGTCTGTCACCCTAGTTTATGCAGTGTGTCCTGCACTGTTGGTTCTAGTCAGTCCTTGTCTGCCCCCATTCAGTTAATTTAGAATGAGGAATCAGTGTCAAGATCATTGGTGAGAGAAAAACGCTCCGAAAAGCTTTTACCCTACAGAGATATAATCCATGAAGCTAGTGTTTTGCCTGTGGATGACTGCACTGACAAGTTTCTTCAACATGTGGAACTGGACATGAAAGGTTCAAGTGAAGTTTTTATAATCTGTTTTATTTAACTTCAGTTCTCAACCCAAGTTTTGGAATGTCCCTTAAACTTTTTGTATGTTCGTATGATTGCCCCTGTTTTTTTGTTATTTTTTTACCTCAATCTCTTCTTTTTTTGCCACTAGTTTTCTGATGTCAGATTGGAGTGTCATGGTCCATAAGAATATGAAAAGCCGCATAGTCAGGTCATAGTTCTTGATTATTAACTACATGCACTAGGCTTTGTGATGTACTTTTGCTGTCAAATAATACTACTTTGACATTTCTAGTCTGTTTGTTTAATGCACACTATCTAACCAAAGAGATTTTAAACAGCACTGAAGTTAGGGAAAGTTTATCACACACAAAAGAAAAAGTTTGATATTTAAAAAAAGGAGAAGAAGTAGTCTGAGCATTGCTGTGTCCTACTTTGTTTGGCTTTTATTAAATTTACCTGCACACAAAGCTTAGGTAGCTTTCCAACAATATGCTGGAATATGTTAACCATTTCCCCTCCCACTAAGGTCTGCAGCTGGCACTCTACCACTGATCAGCTCAAAGTATATTAGCAGTGTTCCCTAAAGTAAGTTAGTTTCTGAATCTGAACACCCAAGCAAATGCGTTTCTCTCTTATTCTTATTAACTTGATCAAATTATCTGACAAGTCTTTTAGGTGATAGAGCAGGGAGAAAGGAAAAACATTCAAGATTGTGGTCCTTTTGGAATAAACTTAGCTAAAATTTAACCGAACTGCATAATAATCACCTCAATACCTTTTACATAGTGCTGATATTTTCTCACATAGCTGTTAGGCGTTACGTGACAAACAACTGCATTACAGCTAGCTAAGGTTAATATGAAACACTTGTTAAGAAAATGTATTATAATGTTACAGAGAATTATAGAGATACAGCACATAACATTAGACAGGTTATTACTCCGGTTATTGTTCAAGTTAGCTAGTGTCATTCAAAAAACAGCTGTCAGCTCTCCTACATAGTTTCCTTCATAGAATAGATGATGCCGCATACATCATAAATCCTTAACTTTCTAAAATTTGTTGGTTGGGGCTTTGACGGCCCTGCAAATATGATAGTGATTTAACTTTAGCTTCTAAAGTTAAAAGCATGTGTAGAACATAGCTTTTGTTCAACCAAAACAATTGAGCAGTACTTGGCAAAGTACAAAATGCAAATTGTTCAACTAGATAGTTCAAGTTGGATGCTTGAAGCTGGGTATTGAAGTATTCCTATCATTGGTCTGCTTGTGTTCTGGTGGTGGTCTGACATTTTTGTTGAAGAGGATACAGTACATCAAAGAGTAAAAGGTGGAAGTACATAGGAGTGAGTTGAGCTCACTGTGCAATGTGCAACAATGCATATTTCCCATTATGCATAACCATTTCATCCATTGTTGATAAAAAGCTTTTGGAGATTTAAGAGTAAGTGGCCATTGTTCCATTAGACCATTGTTCTCATATAATAATTTTTACAAGTTTTAGCATCACCGCAATCATTCTTTCTAAATATTAGTGGAGCAGTAATCCAAAAGTAATCAGACAAAAAAGAAAATTGAATATGTGTAGTTGATAATCTACAGTAATGGGTAGACTCAATTTAAAGGAACACTCTTCTTTTCTTTATAATGGCTCTCACGTATGAGAGTGAACTAATAGGCTCCCTTTGGCTTGAATGGATGAAGAACAGCTGTGAAGCTGTGATGCAGATGGGATGGGGTGCAGCTTTGCTGTAATCCCCAGTGTACTTTGTGTCTCTGGCCCCTGGTGGGCAGTAAATGATTAGTTGCTTTCAGGGTTTGCCCACTCTACTGAGCTGTCATGCACATTTGGTTCACCTGTCCATCCACATGCATGTTTTTGTGTGCATCAATGAGTGTGAGGTGGAATACAAAAAACTCTTGAGAGATTTTTTTTCTCTACTGTGAGTATTGATGGTTCATGATTTTCTCATTTATCTTTGTCAATCTTATTGTCTTAAAGATTGAATATCCCTAGTTTTAACCAGCACGTGGTAACCCAGGCCTATTATATAAACACTATATAGGAAGCAGTATACAGGCGATACATTCTTTCCCACATTTGAGAGCAATACAACTTTTGTTACAGTGCTTAGAAGTGGGAAAGATGCTCTTGTATAAACAGGAGAGACATAAGAAGACTACTAAAACTGTTAAAAAGTTCCGTGTACAGCTATTTAAAAAATAAAAATAACAAGAACTATGCCAACAAGAACTATGCTCAGGCATTTAAAAGCAAAGTACTCAGTAGAAGGCTGGGAGCTGTCCACTGATCACAAATCAGTAGCTGGCTTTGTAACCAGATGGGGAAAGTTTTTCTCAAGATAAGAGTGAGTCTCATATTGAAGGTATTTTTTCCACTAATTATGTGACAGGCAAGTTTTTTAAAGTTTTATCAAATCTGTGAAAAAGAAAAAAAAAAACATCACTGCAAAATTGAACGTGTTATATAGTGACCATGCAAGTGAGCTGAATTTATGAATAGCATTTACAGGAAGATGATATATTGATTTATATGTATGTAATGTATAGTCATAGTCACCTGTCATGATATACTCAACTGGGAAATACTTAGTGCTGTTCTGCAGACCAACGTCATGCCAGAGCAGCATACTGCAAATGTGTTCTCAACAGCTACTGAACACTCAGTACTAAAAAGAGAAGTAACAGCATGCAAACATGGCAACTCGGCAAATGCTAACCAACACATTCACTGGGATGGGACTCTGAGCCTTGTTATGCACATTCACTCCAACACATTTTAAACAATGGATTCAAGCTTCAACACATAAAATATAAGGTGACAGTTGTCTGGTTTCACATCTCCTTCACAGTACAACTGCAACACAATGCTGAAACAAAAGCAACAACATAAGAGCTTGAGCACAAAAAAGTGAAACAGTGCAAAACATGGTGGTGTGCTACTTATGACAGGTTCCAGTAACTACCTGAACAAAAAAGAATAGTATATGTATCTGAAGTCTTGTCGAGAGGAGTGGTTATTAGACTTTTAATGCACAAACCCTCAAAGAGACTGATGTTAGTTGCAGGGTAATGGAGGAGTTAACACCTGTGCTTTACTCATTAAAATGAGCCACCATTGTGTGGAGAATTTGAAATATCCATATCCATAGTGTACCTAATAACAGCAACTCTTCTGTCAAAAAATCTCAAAGAAACCAAAGAAGAGTGAGCCAAATTGTTGTGCCTGCCTTAATGCTCCTATATGATGAGGATTACATCATAGAAATAATGGCTACAACCACTTCACTTCATTAAAACCGTAAATTGAAATACCCACTCCTCTGCACTGATTCCATGGAATTGTGTTAAAACAAACAAACAAAAAATCCTCATACAGTTTAGTTGTTGAAATAAAGACAGGATGAAGTGCTGAATAATTCCTACTTAATAGCATTTTTTTTTTCCTTAAACGGCCATTCATAAATTCATAGATGTGGGTGATTTATTACTACCTGGTTGGTGCATAGTTATTGTGTATAATAATGCAGAATTTACAAGGCTTTATCAAAAATTTCCGAGCCTGTGTCCTGTTGTGCATGAGAGGTATGGTGTACAGTAAAGAGTGGGAAGCAGGGGCAAGCAATAACTTCCATGAGTAAGTTCCAAGTAACATTGTTTGATCATTATCAGCACCTAAGTTACAAGCATTTTTGTAACCACTGGTTCTTTGGACATGGCAGCTGAGGTCTCTTCCACTGCACAGTCGCTATTTGGTCTCTGAGTCGTTGCTATGGACATACTATGGATTTATGGATAACTTAGAGTCAGGGTAACTGTGAAAATATATTCAAAGAACTTAATGTTGCTTCCCCACTTCTGACCAGAACCTACAATAAGTGTGTCACAGTCAAGAGCAGATATTGTTGAATTTATTGACAAACAACTACTACTTTGCTGGAGCGCAATATTTGTTCCTACCATATGATGTAATTAGCTTATAAAAATATGAATATAAATGTTTTTATATGTAAATTAACCTTGCAATACACATTATTTAAGATTATATAAAGATGTAAACTCTAACTTAAAAGATGTATTGCATTCATGAGGAGAAGGCTCAGCACCAAAGGCTCTATTGTTGATTGTCTCAGTTGTGTTTAGTCAGACACAAGCATAATGAGGCTAGAAGGATGCATTGATCCAAGAACGCAACTGCTGAATGAACTTAGTGTCCTCTTTTCTTGAGTTTCTTCTGTTGGTTGGTGAAGTCACTACATCCTTGGTTAGCTGTACTACAGCCATGATGCCCTTTTTTTAAGCAATGGCAAAGGTCAGTATCTTAAACGTTACTAAAATGTTTGCACAATTACAAAGCAGATGGCTGGCATTTTAGGACTGTTTGTCATTTGCTTTGACCTAGTATTCCTCTTTACTACTTGTAACTTTTTACAGATTTAGGGGCTCATTTTGCCCTGAACTTTTTGTGAATTATTTTTACTTCAAATATTTCTTAAAATTATGATTGTTTGGCTAACTATTTTTAATTTATTCCTAAATAAGCAAGTTAGGAGCTAGTTTTAGCATCAAATAATTTTGTGAATACAGTCCCAGAGCTCACAGTGACATACTTTCTAGGAAGATCAGCCTGCACAAAAGATAAAGGTGTTGAAGGTCTTCACCAAAGTTTTCATGATAGCAGCTATTTTATTCTTTAAGACTGCTGCTGCATTGTGTGATGGGCTCAGTTTAAATAAATGAAGCAGCTGCATCTCACATATGGCCGATATCAGTGCAAATCTAAAGGTGTGTCCCATTTCAGGGGCTGTCTGCTTTACAAGGATGCAGACTATGATGATGCATCATAAACTGTGGAGTTTGCTACACAAAAGTTGCCATTGAATGGCTTACACACAAGTAATGTGAATTGTCATTAGACAATGGCAAATCATATTGTAGGCTAACTGTAAATAAATATCAACTTACATTTCTCATAATGTGCAGTGCTAAAGCTAGAAAGCTGATATGCATCACGGACTTGTAAGTAATGTTTTTACCAACCATAGTTTTGATATATAGGGCAGTCATTGTACACAGTTAAAATTTAAAAAATGTTACAAAAAAACAAGTGTCAGGGCAAAAGTCTGCAGTTTACCAAAATCTATCTATTCTGTCATTCTTGTCTAGCTAGTTAGCCTTTTAAATTTGAGCAAACTACCCCTGCATTTTCAGTCTCGTGTTGAGTTGCATTGAATTGGGACAGCTCCAACGGTCTGTCATGACATATGTCAGGAGGATGCTAACATGGGACCCTTAAAATTCAGCTCAACCACTTACAATATTTCTGTCTCAAAAGCAGCTCTTGAAGAGAAAAATATGGAGATAAAACTTTAAAATAGCTTTATGACTGAGGACATCTTCCTGAATCATTAGACTATTCCTTTAAGCACAGACATCTCTAAGTGGTTGTGTGTTAGCATTCCTACGCATGCAGGCGTGTACATGTGTGATTGTGTGCTGGGTGCATGAGATGGATTCCTCACACACAGCTGGCGGTCCCTGCACCCCGAATCAGGTTAGTCTGCAGCAGTCTCAGCAGCAGGCAGGAAGAGAGGAAAAAGCAGCAGAAGAAGGAGGAGTGGGAGGAGGAGGAGCGGGAGGAGAAAGCGGAGAAGGAGCTGAGGCAGGAAGGGACAGGAGCGGACAGAGAGGGACAAGAGGCGGAGGAGGAGGAGGGGGAGAGGGAGGAAGGGGACAACCATGGTAATCATGGAAAACTGACGGACTAGCATGGAGATGACAAAGAAATGCTCCATTGAAAGTCTATGAGGCATGTCATTCAGTGGAAAATTATGGAGTCCAAAATCAGTTTTCAGAAAGATAGAACTTTGGTTAAATTGGCAAGAGTAATTTTCTGAAGCATATTTTAACACACACTGACATCTTCTTCAGAGGGAGAACCAAATGAACCGTCTCCATTGTCTCAACTGTGCTCATCCTCTCAAGACGTGTGAGAGCAGAGGTTGAGATTTCCATTTATCCAAAAACCATAAGGAGTTAAAATTTTTGACTGCAATATTGAGCACTTAATTTACACT
Organism: Acanthurus leucopareius; assembly: GCA_029814765.1. Taxonomy (NCBI): domain Eukaryota; kingdom Metazoa; phylum Chordata; class Actinopteri; order Acanthuriformes; family Acanthuridae; genus Acanthurus; species Acanthurus leucopareius. Next base: position 20,531,549 of record JAQMCX010000057.1, on the reverse strand, counting down.
CGACTGTGCGCGTAAATGAAAAACTTGCACTGACATCAAGATTTGTTTGCTATCTTACTCACAGTCAGCTGATAAGACAGATATAGTTTCTACACATAGAGGTCCAAATAGTGTATTGCTTAGATGGGATCAACCAGTGGCAGTGGTGGAGGTTAGTCAAAATCACAGTTATAATCATTTATCAGTATTTTTAATACATCTGCTTTTGCGTCATCATATTTATTCTTGACATTTTTAAACAGGGAATTCACCATTAAAATTTTGAATACATGGTCAGTTTACAATTTATTTCATAATGCCTCCTTAAAAAAAACTGACATTTCCTGTGATGTGAAGGCCTGCTAAGTATGCCAAAACTAATCATTCCATGAGCTGACCCATGGTTCAATGTCCATGAGAAAAGTTTTATTTTAGCAAGCTAATTGTTCAAGATATAAGTTTTGGTCAGAAATGTTTATTGCAAGCCAAACTGGCTTTGCTTATTGGTATTCTTTATTGGATGTTATAAATCACTCAAGTATCATCTGAGCCTGGCTAAGCTGATGATGCAAAATCTCAACCATATTGCCCTCACTTTGGTTGTTGCAAAAATTACTGTAACACTTTTTTTTTTTTAAATCCTTTTCAATTTTAAATTTATGTACGAGCACACATACATCTTCCATGCTTGTAGTGTGGAGGACTGCAATTTTCAATTTGCTCTGCATACCTGTGTTGTACATGAACAAAACCTTCACCTCGATACCTTGATACACTGATCTTGAGATAGGTAAATTATTCATATTCAGACAATCACATTGAAACTTGAGCAGCAGGTTTTAGCTTTACTGAATAAAATTGTGGTTTATTTTGTGATTTTTTGTGATTTTTTTTAATGTTAGCTACTGCTTTTTTCCAGCCTTTGTACTAGGCAAAACTGAGCAGTTTCCAAAGCGACCTCTAATGCGGGTGCACAGAAATGAAACAGATTTATTTTCTTAAGGCTATGAAGGCAAACAAGTAAATTTCTTTTAAGAGAACTCTTTTAAAATCATTGTCGCTGTACATCAGTGATGATGGAATGCACTGAAACAATATGAAGGGGACACACTTGAGACAAGCAAATGAAGAAAGAAGTCGCAGAGCCTTGGTAGATGAATCAAAGGTCTATAGTTTTTAAAGTTATCAAATATTTATTAATACTTTAAAAAATTGAACAAGTGTATATTTTCTTCTGACAATGCTTTCATCCTATGTAATAACAATCCATTCGGTAAATGCAGTAATCTCGAAAGAACATACTTATGGTGTTAACATGTCTATTTAACTTTTAAAAATACTATTAACACTTTCTCCATTGTATATGAGGGTGTATGGCTCATCCCATTATATAAATGATCAGCTGCTATTGTTCCTCTTTTCTAATGTTACAGAACAGAAGTAATTATAAAATGCAAATTGCAGGGTGTGCACTGTTAAGCATGTGAAGCACAACAAAGAGATGCTTAGCACAACATTTTTCAACTTGACACTCTCAGCATCAGGGTGAGAAAACCTCCCTGTACTGTGAAAGTAGGTGGTATTCAATTATATGAGAATCCTAGAGCAATGAAACAAAATACATAGTAGATTTTCACAATGACTCAAAATTAGTGGTTCATTTCACAAATTAGCTCGATACTAGTAAGTAGTGGATTGTGGGAAGAACAAGCTACTTATTATCATGGACCCTTTTTTTCTGAAAAAAAAATTGTTTAGATAAAAAACTGTGATTTGGATAAGACACACATAAATATGTTATCAAGTATTGACCTTTTTAAAAATCGGTGTGTCAGCAACTTTGAGTTATAAAGACGTTGGAATACAAGTTTCTCTTTACACAAACACTTATGAATGTTTATTGATGGTTTGTTATATATACTGTATATATATATTTATATATTTTTATAAATGCATCACTTTTTTAAGTCTAAATTATATTCCAGACATTTCTCTTGTGCTAAGTAAATGTGTGCTTCATTCTTTCTTAAAGAACACTTTGCTCATTTTTAACCTTTTTTCAATGACTACCTCATAGGGCTTGCTTAATTGACCCAAGACTTGCTAAAGTATTTATCTTGTACGTTGCCATCATAGCCTATGTTGCAAGTTCATTAACAAAAAGAATAAAAATAAAGTTAAAAAAAGGGAGCTGTCATAGCTTTTGATTATGAATGTGGATATGGACATATTAATTAGGAACCAACTAAAAGCAGCCAAAATCGTTGTTTTTAGATTGTGTCATCTTATCCATATGATTATATTTATATCAATTTTGTTGTGCACAATTTATAACCAGTGCCATCATCAATTGCCAATGCAGCCAACACTGTGCCCTTTATGTCACAAAACAATTAAATAACATCCAGTTTGGTTTGGTTAAGACAGGGATTTATGTCTTGTCAGAATCTAATAACCAGTTTTGTTGCTATTTAAGGCCATAATCATGGTCTCCAACCTCAACAAAGTGTTTTCAATGGCTAATTTTTTTATTTTAACTAAACCATGCGCTTCCTCTACATTAACCATACAATAGCCATGTGCAGATGAGAGAAAGAAATAATGTTGTTAATCAGAAAAGGGTTTTGAAAGTATAAAATAGATTAAAACAAAACAGATCAGTATTTATTATCTAACTTTTTTTACTGCCCAATCGATAATGGCATTCTCCATTATTTACATATATCTCATCAAAGGGAGAGGCAAAGGAGATACACCAAGAACTTTGAGGGCAAAAGGATGTTACACTGATTGTGGATGACAGTGGATGTATAATCTAGACCAATCCTATGTTGTTTGCACACAGAGGTCATCACTGATAAGCACATAAGCCTGTCTATGAGCTGGTAAGGACGGTTTAATGTTGAAAGGTGGAGCATCATCATACATGTAGGGAGTGAAGGCTGTGACCAAAAACAGCACGTTTTGGTTTGACTACATCAAAGTGATGGTGAACTACATAGACCAGCAGTGACTAATTAAAATGAAACTTTCTTCAAATAGTTGATAAGATGGTGAAGAAGCTCCTCTTGGTTTAAGTAGATGCACTGCGTTATGTTAGAGAAGTGTTCACAGTCAGCAAAGAAGTGATCTGACACAGACAAAACCTAGCTATAGGTAATTTTAAAATGGCCTTTTAAGACCAATAGAAGTCAAACCCAATTTTATTGTCTAAACAGTAAATCAATGTGTGCAATCCCAAGCAAGTGAGTTAAAGTGTGCAAATCATTGCACACGTTCATGTGCTCAAATCAAGAGAATGTCTACATAGCAAAGTGCAGAGCATGTGACAGTAGTGACATTTGTGCATGATACAAAAACGCAAGCAATTCAGTGTCATTACATGGTTTAAAGTAGGGCGGTATGTTATAATTTGAAAAGAGGAACCTTAAGTACATAAAAAATTAGTCAGGCTATCTGTTTTTGCCTTCAAGGTGCCTGTTTGATCTATTCATCACGTCTGTCTTTATGTAGCTTGTTCTGAATAGATGAATAACCTTGTTTAGGAATTAATGTTGTGGTGGAGCAGTGCTGTTATGGAGTTCACAGCCAGACTGTGCATGTCTTATCTTACTGTATATTCTACAGAATAACCTTACATATCCACTCATTAAATTGTGAGATACAAAAACCTACCAAGACTCAGAAAAAGCTAAGATTGTATTATAAAGCATGACTGACTGAACTATTTTTATAGGTAGTGTGAATTCAGATATAATAGGTGAATAATGGTGGATACCTAAAATTGATATCTGAAGGTATAAGTGCACCATTTATGTGCATAATAATACCTAATCTGTTTATCTGTATTTTGATAGAGAATACGTGTGCCATAGTTACCTGCACCAACCTAAGGAAATACCAATACTAGTATCCCAATAAGAGTACCCCAGAGGATTAGGTTGCCACAATTATAGTGTGTATGCCTGGAACACCATCTAATGTACCCCTGCTATCCGTATTACTCATGTACTTTATGCAGTGTCCTACATCAGCGTAACATACCCCTGGAAACATGACCAGCAGTGAATGATGTACCCCTGGGGCACCACATCATGTACCTCTGATATGTAGGACTATATTAACTCTGACAGTAAGGCATAACAGAGCCTAAGTCTTTTATTGACAAAGTCTGATTAGGTTGCTTTTGCATACATATAACCCCCATATTGTAAGGCTGCCATACACACCATATAATGAACGCTTGTAGACTTACTGCACAGGGCACATGCCAAACAGCAAGGCAGAGAACCAACTTATTTACCAGTCTTATTACATGCAGGATCCTGCAAGCATGTAATGTAATCCTGGCAATAAGGCTGAGGGTCACATAATGTATCATCTAACACAGCCTTGTTGCCAGAAGTACATTACCTATAACAAAAAGGCAGAAAATTGACTGTGCTACACATTTTATCCTGTCCTCTGGATTTAATAAATCAATTTTTGAAGTCAGTTACTCAACAGCTTTTGCACCATTTGTGCAATGGGTTTCTTCTATGTGTACAATACTAAAGACTGAAATCTTGCAAACAACGACATCATGTGCTTACCCATGTGCATGTTTCCTCCTCTAGTATCCAAATTATAATTCTTAAATTGAAAGTTTGATTTTTTTCCCAAAACTTTCTTCCAACTATAACACAAACACATCTTAAAGATACACCAGTTTACCCAGCTCTTCACTGATTCCATGAAATGTCCTAAAAAATATTAGTCAAACCAAAACACAAGTGGTTTATGTTTTTAACAAACCAGTTTTTCTGCATCATTACAGTATGTCATGTGGTATTTCACATGCCCTCAGATAAAGGAATATAAAAAATGAATTACAAATAATGTGCATATCATTTAAACCTGTGTATTAGACTTGAGCCTCATCAATAAATCATTTTTTATTACAGTCATTACTAATGCTTTCTTTTCACTTCCATGACAAGATATTTAGTTTTTTTGTATGCTGCGATTGTGTCTGGTCAGCATTTTTTTTTTTTTAATGGCTCTAATGCATCATAACAAAAGCACAAAAGCTGCTTCAAGTTATTTTTTTCTCCCAGGAGATGTCCGCTTGTTTGTGGTCACTTGTGTAGTCTGTGATTGAAACACAATGCTGTCTGTGAGGCAGTTTGACTGCAAGTCATGGACACATTGTGGCAGGTAAATATTACTCTGACAAAATAACATTAGTAACCCTGGTTGCCAGGGCCATTCAGTGTAATGGATTAATACTCCACTCTGTGCTTTCAGCCATTTATTCACAGTCCCAGCCTTGTGGTGTGTATATACTTAGGTTATATCTGTATATCTATCTGGCCCTTAAAAGAATAACACAACAGAGGTGTCTGACCCATCTAAAAGGGGTCACTGAGCTAAGCAAGAAGACTATGCAATCAAAAATCACATTTGAAGGAAACAGCTATTAAACTCTGAACAAGATGTGAATTGAACAGCAGAAGACTTAATTAAAAGATTTTATGCTGTGTCTAGATACCAAAAGTATTGGATACTTGTTCATTTAATAACTGTCTCAAAGCGTTTAGAGCATTTTTTAAACTGGATAACAAAACCTAATTGGTACACAATTTTTAAAGTTCAACCTTGCAAGGGGACATCCAAACAGCTTTCAAAAATGTTTTGAATTATCTAGATAATAATAAAAGGATCCAAATTTCATGGAGTGATCTAAGAAAGAATCAGAGGAGGCTTGCTTGTAGAGGCAAATAATGTTGGTCCTCTATTTTTTAAGGGGAAACAAGGAGTTCAAAATGTGAAAATGAATAATTGGTTTATGTGAACCATTACCAAAATACAGTATCAATACTTAAATACTTTTCCCTCTTTTATTGGGGAAAATCAATTTTTTTACAATCCTAATATAGTGCTTCTCTCTTCTTTTTGATGCCTCATTTATTTGTACTATTTGTGTAAAAAATAATACCAGCTTGAAGCCATTCCCTGTTTGCTTTTAAATGGTTCTAGCATCCCACCTACAGAGGCTTGATCAGTTCAACATGTCACATTAAAGCTTTGACATCTAGTGCATCATATAAATAAGTGTCAGGACTTTCTAAACAGTAGCAGCATAACATGGCACTAACGACTAATGATGCCTGTTGCACATTTGATTGATATTCTTTCCTTGGAGGGTAACGAGCTCCCAGACCCCATGGCCCACCAGGTTGCAGACATTTTTGGTTGCAGCTCTTCTTCTTCTTAATGTTGGCTGCTCACTGCCAGTAGCTGTTTTTAAATCAGCAAGTGTGTTGCACCCTTAATATGTTGTCAGGATGTTACATTCATGTGCCAACGTGCCTGATTGTTTCTTTGACACAGAGTTGATTTGAAACTGTTACTATCTCCATTCTGGCCCAGAAGTTGAACAACATTAACACCCCATTCTGCCTGTATAATTTTTATATGGAAAAGTGAGGCACAATAAAGGCACAATATTTGGGACTTGATAAGCTGTGAAAAAGCTCTGACTAAGGGCAGGATCTAAATATGAATGAAATAAAGTTCATCTTTGATGCCAAACTGATATTGGGCAAAACATGTAAGAAGATGCTCTGGTGGAGAAAACTCTTCCAAACCAATTATCAACCAGAATTAAATATTGACATATTTATTGACATGTTGTTGGTCTCATGATAATTTTCAGATTCATTTTAGATTCTCAGTTAAGCATAGAATTATTAGTTCATACATTATTTGAATATACTGCTCGATTACATAGAATTTAGTTTTCTTACTTTACCAAGCAGTAACTGTCTAACAAAAAGAGGCTAATGGTGGTATGGATTTGGACAAGCAGGCATTTAAAAATAATGCTTGTTTGAAAAAAAAGTGATGCTGTGTTGCCCTTTTTTGGTCAGCAGCTGCAGCTGGTATGAATGACCATGAGCAGTGTTTTATTTGATGCAGTATTTACACTGATTTATTAAATGCTAAATAGTATACACAACTGGTGTATGTTCCTCATGTCCTATTTTAAAATTATCTCAAAATTGAGAATATTAAAATATTTTAATGACTAGAAACATTACCAAATATGTCTTTTGATTTCAGTATTCTTTAAACAAACATTAAAGACCTATTAAAGTCATTTTTATTTACAGTAATGTACAATTTCTTATGTGGTGTTTTTGTTTGTTTATTTGTTTGTTTGTTTCTGCTGAATAAATTTAGTTTTTTCCACATTATGATAATGATAAATGGTGATAAATTAATTATTAAATATATGTAAATAAATGTTTAAATGTTTAAATGTTTAGCTTCCACAGTACTGGGGCCTTTCCTGACTTATTTACTGCTCTTGGAATAATAACAGTGAATAAAAAAACAATAAAAACAAACAAATAAACAAACAAAAATAACTGGATAATAATAATGTATATTTTTTCTCTTGTGTACTTAGCTGCAATCTATAAGGACAACTCAAGCTGTAATTTTCTACGTGTTAGCATCTCGCCAGCTGACTTGTACAATAAATCATGTGGTGTTACTCCAGGAGGCAGTTTACTTGTGAGCAGCATGCTGCAGCACATAAAGCTCAGCTGCTTAAGGGTCTCTCTTGCAGCCAACTGTTGTGTATAAAATGATTCATAACTGCTATTTTGACTTCTAATGCCAACATATTAAGTCATACCAAACATCCAAGTTAATAAATTTTTCATGGCACAATGCACCACTGTGACCCTGAAATAAACACAGATCCATTTATAATACCTGTATATTACATACTAAATTACATGTAAGATTATTTATTCCACAGAACATTTTTATTCATCGTAATCTGTTTTTATACAGTTACAGTTGCATTGAGCCTAAATTAGACCTTAGGCAAACTAGAAAAGCAAATTAGATATGTTTAATTGCTAAACAAGTTAATTTAAGATTTTAAAATTCCTACAATGACTTAGGAGATGGCCCAGAATTTTGAACAGAACATTGAAAACTGAGCATTTATGACAGGATGTGGTCAATACTGAACACTGATACCCCAGGCACAGAAGTTTATGTTAAAATTTCACTTTTTCATCAGTGTCCTCTGTATGTACAGTTGACCTCAGTATTTCTCTTGTGGAGCAGGCTATTATAACAGCAACCATTCAGTGTCAGAATGTTTGCTTGGAAGCTCCAGTTAATCTGTTCTACTTTAGAAAGGCTATGAATGAGCTAAAAGCCACAGATATGAGCAGTGCTAATAGTTACACTGAAAGCAGGATGGCAGTTTGCAGAATGGAGATGGACAGCAGTGGGGAGGTGTGTGTTAGTGAATGTGGCTCTTGAGTTGTGGGTCATGCAGCAGAGCAAACCTTCGCTGTACATATGTCTGTGATGCTACTGTGTGCTACTGCCAACACTCCAAAGGTTTGATTAAAGTGCTCTAAGTGTTTTCTTTGCTTCCAGAGTGTCAGGAAAAACAAAAAGCAAACAAACACTAGTTTGGGGAAGTTTTAGGTCATGTTAGATTACAATAGAAAAAAGTTTGTGGAGTTTTTCTTGAGGTCATTTGAGATGATGGTTAAAGTCTAGCTTGGATCCATGGTGACAGCAGAATTCCTCACGTTTCTTATCTCGTTGTCGCCATTGGGCCTAAGTGAATAAACGCAAAAAAACCAACCCTTATCTTACTGCATATGATACACCACTGTCATTATAGAGTTTCCGCAAATTGGCAAACAGATGATTCCTCTACATCATATATAAGAAATTATAAAAATATATAAATATTTAACATGTTTTGTTTAATTTTTTTAGCTTTTTTTTTCTTTGCCATGAGACTGCCTTTATGGCATTTGTAAGTTTAAGTAAGAAATTCTGCTATCATTGTTTCAAAGAAAAAAAGCAGAGATGATTTTCAGAGGTATTTCTTACCTTTTCAAGTTGTGCATTCTGTTTGGACTTGTACAAGAACTCTCCAACAGCCACGAACACAGAGAGGACAAGTCCAGCAGCCAGGACGATAAAGATCCCTCCGATGTTCTGAACTCCAAGGGCACTGGCCTCCTTACTCTCTTCCTCTGGACAGCCGTTTCCTCTCCACCATTTCTCCTTCATCATGTGCAGCTTCCCTTCCTCCTGAAGCTGCAGGATGGCAATAGTGATCTTATCTCTGTACGGAGAGCCTGAAGGACCAAAAGACATAAAGTCAGTGGGGGCAACCAACATGGCCAAATAAGCTCTTTTATCTTCTCAAAGAAGACAGAGATTGACATCTTATTATCTGTGCCAAAGTGGATAGGTTCATATTTTTTAGTTAGTTTGTTAGCAGGATTATATGGTCCTGCAAATATAATTTAAAAAATAAATTACATTTAATACCAATGGCATAGAATAATTTATCATGTTTAATAGAGAGTAGCTGGTGAGTGTATCTTGGTTAGTGTGATTATTTTTGCTTGAGTTGTAAGTGACGTGTTGTGTATAAATAGTCTGTTTTACAAAAATATACACAGCTTAGGCTGTATGCAGCCTTTTCTGTCTTCTGGCTCTCACAATGCTCCAGAATTTAAGATAACATTACAAAAATAACCCAGAGATTAGCTCTTATTGAATCAATGTAAAAAGATAAAATAAAATAGAGAAATTGTTTATTGTTCAGATTATCAGACTGCTTATAGCTGACAAAGGCTGCTAATTGGTATTTACCTCCATGTGCCCTGTATCTGTTTGTAAATGTGATTGAGTTACCCCAGATAACGGAACAACACTCCATGTATAGTATGATTGATTATTATTATTATTATTTGTGATTAGTCTCATTCTTTATTTAATGATAAATCCATCTTTGCTTCTTTACTTATTTGATACAGTTGTTTTAAAGCCTCCTCCTGCCCCTGCAGTTTCATTCTACAAACAACCCTGTTTGTGTAGCCCTGTGTATTGGTGTATTTCAATAACAACCCTTTTATATTTTGCCTGTTAGTAGGCCTACTTAGTCCATTCTAGCTTATATTTTATGGTACCTGTTTAACATTGCAAAACATTGATTTCCTGACATTATACCTTTTCATTTGCCCAAAATACAGAATCTCATCTCACATCATCAGATGACATAAATCTTTGGTGTTTGATACTAATTCATAAGGTACCCTTTAGCAGTTGTGCCTCGCGAGCAAAACTTTCCTGCAACAAAGTCTTTTCCAACAAATTGTTTACATTCATGGTTACAGTTTGGATAGGTTTGAGCAACAAAAGCATTTAGTGAGGTTTAGAAAAAATATGAAATATGGTTACGTTTGGGAAAACATCCACCCACATTTAATAAGTGTTAGATAAAGTTCATTGGTTTGATATAGTACGCTTCACTTTTGCTTTTACTTGGTTCTCAAACTCATGTCCGGTGCAAGAGCTTAATTTGTGTGGCCTGGAACTGATTCTGCCCTACCCTGACCCCAAACCCTCTTTGAACTTTGTTGCTCTTTCTTCTGTGTAAGATGGAGCAACTACAAAGAGCATCTAATACTGACACTGATGTCTTTTCAAGAGAGTTTATTGAAAGTCTGATGTATTTCATTCAAATATCAAACCCAAAGTTCTTGGGCTCCTATGTGCATTCATAGCTGTCTAATTAACACTGGTCACTGTGTAAAATCTGTGCTGATGTTTATACTTTAAACTGTTGCCCTAGTGTGAAGAGGTAATGCCCCTGTAGCAAGCCTTGAAATGTGTCTTCTGCTCATGTGATCAATGAATCCCTCCTCTCTTTGTACAGCAGCCTCTGCACCTCCTTTTCTTCCCTTACTCCTTTCATGTAGAGTCCTCCAGTACCTTTCCCTGCTCTGTTGATGAAAAACAGCCACACCTTCAGATCCCTGATTAAACCTAAATGTTGAGGCGTAGTAAAAGAAAAAGGAATAACAGACAAATAGAAACCAGCCAGACTCCCACTCCCCAAACCTCCCTGTGGTACAGCCTACACACCGCAATCAGGATGTTAATGCAGCTTGAATTATTTAAAAAGCTAATAACACCTATTATCACAAACACTTACAATGAACTCTCCCTGGAGCACAAAGGGGAAAAAAAACATGTTTAGATTAGAAAACATTATCAGTTGGCTAGCTCCAGTCGAATAGCATGATTAGCATTTAGGGTGCAAAGCCAGTTTAGTAGCAGTATTATTTAGTGTACCCAGAAGACCCTAAGCAGTGACAATGAACAGCCACTCGCCTTTACTGTAGCAGAGCTTTGAGCTGCAGCCTTGTTTTGGTGTGACTGCAGTCACAAGGCCATGTTCACACTCTAATATCTCTTCTGTCCTTCATCTCTGCTCAAGGGCTTCTGGTATCTGACTTTTTATTTCAGAGCAGGCCAGCCAGCACGTTTCAAAGGCATCAATCACCATGGTGATGGTGAATATGAATCGTGCTCCAGTCCTAGTTATGCATTGCCATCTACAGTGGATACCTTCCCTTCAGCTTCACAGAGGAACAACAAGCTAACATGTGTCAGATAAATAACTCGCTACAACAAAGAAACAGGCAGACTTAAAATGGGGCCATCTTTGCCCGATCAAAACAATCAGAGAGACCTCTACTGTGATATCACTGACTAGATGAACATTAGCACTCACACAGTCTGTCATACAGTCAAGACCTGTCCTGCACTGTTTTTGGCAACTATTATAACCTACATTTACACCAGCAAGAAATAAGCAAACAATCTAATGCTTTAACTGTACCAAGCTGGAATAGAGCATCAGTGACAGTCAATCATCCCCTCTGTATCAAGGGCTCACCTAAGAAGGTGCATGAGGAGATGGGTGCAACAATAGAAGAGGGGGGGCCTTTTAAGGCATGGTGAAGAAACTGGATGTTGAACTTGAACAAAGCAGAGAGAGACAACTGCAGCAACACCATTGTTGTTCATTTTTTCAAATAGTGCTTGCATTCTATTTTTAATTATCCAACACAAATTCCACAATAGCCATTAACATCAAACGTTATGTAATCACTCAAAGAGTTCAACTGCACACACATGTAAGGAGAGCTGTGTAGGTTGTCTCTCTCTACTTTAGGCCACATATCCATTCGTAGAGGGGATGCTGATGCTTGTCATTGGTACTTGAGTTAAATAGACAGCATGGTAAAAGGACTGCATTTCTATAACCCATCTTTTTCTCATCTTTCAACTACCCAAAGTGCTTTACAATCATACTGTCAGTGTTTACAACACAAGGCAGCATTTGACTATCAACACACACACATTTGCCTACTAAGGTGGGATCTTTACACAGTGCCGACCATCAGGAAATATACACGCACACCCACTCACACATTGATAGAACAGCCATCAGGAGCAGTTTGAGGTTCAGTATCTTGCCCAAGGACACTTGAACATTCAGACCACAGGAGTCGAGGATTGAACAATAAGCTTTCTAATAAGTAGATGACCTAGCTACCTCCTGAGCTGCGGCTCCCCTGTTCCTTTTTTTTATTGTTGATTCCTTTAGTTTCTGTTCCCTGCTTTTAAAGCAGCTGAGTCTTTCTATTCTGCTCAGTGACTTTGTGGAAAAATTCTAGTATACATATTATATGAGATTCTGGTTTTTAATCATTTAAGGTGTTTATGGCCCAAAAGGTTAACTGGGTCGTATACTAATCTACTGGTCTCCACCTACTTCTTCCTACCCCAGTTTACTCTCCACTGTGCATGCACAAGCCGGTGCATTCCTAATTACCAGTCCCAAGCCGGGATAAATGAGGAGGGTTACATCAGGGCATCTGGTGTAAAAAGCCTATGCCAAAATGAAAAATGCAGATCATAAATTTCATGCCAGGTTGGGTGGGGCCCAGTTTGCCATTGAAAAGGCAAAGTATGATCCACTGTGTTGACAGAGAGCAGCTGCAAAACAAAAAAAAGAAAAAGAAAAAAAATGTTTTTTGATTTTTTTTTTGTATACAGTGTTGGTTGATAGGCTATTACCTTAGCATCAGTGGGCTGTGTAACCACATGTGCAACGTCATCCTGAGTGACTATTTCTGGATGCGTTTTTTCTGTAACCAATAAGAGATTAATTTGGCCTTTAAATGTCCTACTGTTACTGAATTTGTACTGAAGGGGTCTTGAGACTGTCCTTGAGAGGGTACTAAGGGTCCCTAGAATAAATAGGAAAAGTTTATTTTCACTAAAAGTCCATTGGAAAGAAAAAAAAAATTATAATTATTTTAAGCCCGAGATTCCATTCATTTTTTATAATAAAACATCTGTAAACAAAACAAAACAAAGATATATCAGATGATGGATGCTGAAGCAAAGCAACTTTCACAAATTGGGGTCTGTGGTCTAATTTGCGTTAATTTTGGGTTCTTTGACAGAAAACACTTCAAGAGTCATTGGATTAGTTATTATCCAGTGTAATGACATTATAAAAATAAACTAAAAAAACTAAAGTGCAATCGACATTAATCAAACTGACTGGAATTGGTAATTGCTCTTTAATGATGTAGAAATGTGTTTTTTTTTTCATTTTTGGGTAGAATGTGTTAATTTATAGCAGAAAACATCCCTCTGCATTTGTGCCATAAAAGAAGCCCTTAATCTTTTAATTCAGGGAAGAGTGTAGGGCAAAATGACAGGCCATGCTGAATCCAGGATAAGACACATAGATATAATCTGCCAGATCAAAGACGAGTAACAGCATAAAGATCCCTCATGCATTGTCTTTCATAGAGGGAAAAAAAATAGAAATTCAAATGTGCTACAATGGTTTACACACTGAATATGTGTATTTTTAGCCCACTGAGAGCGTTTCTCTCTATTGAATACATTCAGAGATTTGTTTTGCATGTTTAGACTAGGAAAAATACAATGAACAGCAAATTCATAAGTGTAAGTGTTTGAAATGATTGTACTCTGGAGATTTTGATAAACTGGAGAAAGTTCTAGATTTTGTGTTATAAAAATAACATGTGGGGCAGCTGCTCATGATTTGGATTTCTTCTGACACACAATTCCTATCTTCTTTAATGTTGATGCTTTTCGGTATAGAGGCACTTCTTGAATAGAGGCAGTACTTAGTACCATTAGGTTTTTTTTTTACTTATTTTAAAAATCTAATGAATGTAAATAGAAATGATGAGATAACAGTAGTTGTAAGCAGAGCAGTCTGCTTTCCTGCTCAAAAAAGTCACTATATTACTCCAAATTTCACAGCTGCTATGTGTAGGAAAATAAAAAAATGGCCTGAACAGAGCCTCGCAGGTTCCTATAATTGTTTTTAAGGAGATAGGAAAAATCAATATGTGTCCTTAATGCAGTAATGACCGATAAGCTTTTACGTTAACAGAGCAGGAGTGATAGAAAAGATAAACATATATACGCAACTATATGAACATGTCTAGCCATGCATATACACACATGATATAAATCTATTCCCTTCACAAGTACACTGTGTGGTAAATTGAGTCAAACCCGCTGGCTGTTATACAAGAGTTTAACACTTCATATGTATTGTCATCTTTTCTCTATTGTGCATTATATATTCAATAAAGCAGTTTTAAAAAAAAGAAAAAGTAGAAGAACCCATGTTTTTCTTTATGTCTGTCACTGTCTTTTTTTTTTTTTGAGCCAAAAATGGCCATATTTAGGTTAGAGGGGTTGGACAAGATATGTCTTATTGTCATAAACAGTAAATTAAATCTAGAGACCAAACCAAGAAGCTGATAATATGTTAATTTTTGCTGTAAAGTTGAGCACTTTAATAAGGTGTCTGTAGGACAGCAATGACATAATTTTAGAGCCAGCCTCAAGTGGCTATACAGGGGACTGCACTTAACGGCCTTTTACAGTTTGTCTTTTTTCTTCTTTTTTTACCAGCCTCAGAAATGGTCTCATGGTTTTTCCTTTTATATCACCAGTCATTAAACCTCTCGTCCACTAAAAAATATATAATACTCTTTCTGTTGAGAAACTGTTACAAATGTTTTTAAATGGAGGACCTTTCAAAGAATCAATGCCCATGTAGCATCCTTATTCTATTGGAGCTCTCTATCTGAATTTATGTTGCTTTGCTATAACACACTCCATGGTGTGTGCTCATGAGGTCTTAAAAGGGTAGAGAGTAAAGGTTTGGGGGGTTGGGTGGTGATAAGTCGCTGCAGGTCACGCCAAGGGTGATCCTCTCTCTCACAGAATTGCATTCAGGAAGCTTCATGTTAATAAGGCGAAGCTGAGAAGCCCGGCGGCAGCAGCAGAGACAACACGAAGGACGGCAGCCTGCAAAGCCAGCACAGACACTTACCCCTTTCCCTGTTTGATTAATGCAGCCTAATGAAACTAAATGAAGATTGATAGTCATCGGGAGGAAAGACAAAGAAAAAGGAAGGATGAGGAATAATGCAAAGCCTGAGATTACAATCAGGAGGGAGTAGAAGACAGTAGCTGCAAAATCTGTACAAAAATAATAAAAGAAAACAAAAAAAAAATCTAAAATAAACTTGTGATAATAGTAGAGGCAGTGACTGCCTTCATTGACCCATTACAAATACAGTGTCCTTGTGAGCCCAGTGTTCATAAGAACACATTTTTTTTTTTTTTTCTATATATTTTTTCGGGCTTTTTACACCTTTATTGATAGGACAGCTGAGATATCGGACAGGAAACAGGGAGAGAGAGAGAAGGGAGAGACATGCAGCAAATGGTCGGAGCCGGAGTCGAACTCGCGACCGCTGCGTGGAGGACTAAGCCTGCCGTACATGGGCCGCCCGCGCTCCCGATTGAGCTAAACGGCGGCCCATAAGAACACATTTTAAACACAACATCTAGGCTTTGAGAGAATCTAGTACAGTAAAAAGCCTAAAGAGAGAGGGAAAAGAAAAAACTAATCTTAACCTCAAACCATGAGACTCCGGAGGGCAGAGACAGCAATGGTACAGCCAGGGTAGATGGAGGATTTTGAACTAAAACCAATATTTTCACTGTTTTCACACTACAACACTGAGTATCTAGCAATATGAAAAGAAACCTGGTTGTCCTTGCACACATACATGTGCTCCTTTAGATATGCCGAAATTCTCAAATGCTAAAATTCCAAGTGGGAAGTAATTACTGGATGCCTTTATATATTCATGGAAATGCCTTAGTTTTGCAATACAGCTTCTCCTTATCATTGACCTATGAACTCCTCTAACTTTTCCACAAAATTTAAAATGAGTCACTGACCTCTTGTACAGTCATTAAGGTCAAGGGCACCAAAAGTATTCTAAGCAATGCATGCAGTGGATGGTGTGTTAAGGCACATAGAAGGACAGAAAAGACAGATGAGCAAGTTTCCATAGTTAAATCCTGTATAATTTTGCATTTTATTGCATTTGTTCCATTTGGTTATCCAGCTTTTTTATTCATTATTCACTAATTCCCTGATTGGCATTCCAAACATAGGTAAGGTGCTGCTATTAAAATTGAAATGATCAATATATTATTTATTCATAAGCTCTTGAAGATCCAATCAACACTAATGCATAAGTCAAGCAAGAGAGTCAGAAACAAAGGAACTGGTCTAAGTTTCATTGTAATGCAAGAAAACATTCACTGTTGAAAGTTGCTGGTATCTATCAGCAGCCTTTGAGCTGCTTGTAAAACTTAGCTGGCTTGTGCTGCATCCACAATGCTTGCAGGGAATGAAAGCTTGCCCTGCTACATTTTCATAGCCTAGCCTATTGGATAAGCTTAATCTCCTTGTGCAACTTCCTCAGAATAAATATTTCATAAATTTTGAGTGAGCAAGTGCATATGCCCCAGTAATTAAACAAATAGTACTACACCTCTAATTTTCAAATTAATGCTCTGCAGCCAGACATTTGAAAGCCTCACAGATCTATGTAAACAAAACTTAATGGAAGTTCCAACATTTCCAAAAAAATCTTAAATACCAAGTTGAATTTTGGTAAAGGCTGTATAAAATTTTAAAAAGAAATTATATAAATGATGATTTGTGCATTTTAAAAGGTGCTTAGACAACAAAATTTTCTTTACTACAGTAATAAATTCTCCAGGCACACAGGATCCATCTTTGTTTTACAACAGTCCTCCATATGTTTAAATATTGTCCTGAGAATAAACAGAATTTGCCAGTGGAGGTTTCATGTAGTTAACACACCATTAGCAATGACTAACAGCTGGTAGGTGAACTAAGTCTGTCCATTACAGAGCTGAGGGAGCTGCCAGGGGACGGAGCACTGAGTACTATGGCTCTATCAGGGTCCAAGTACTAATGCAGGCCGACACCTATTCTCCGTTCAAGTCAATGAAATATATGCTAAGTGGCCAGGCTACAAGGGAATACAGCCTGCATATGGTAAAGGGTACTAAAAGGGTAGGATTAGCAATTTAAATGCCTTGTTCCGACTGCATGCGAATGGGCCACCAGGGAGTAATAATGCTAACACCCCTCTTTTCTTCAGTATGGACAATCTGTGTGGTGCACAAGCTGCCACAGGCAAACACCACCTTTTATTTCCATTCAACCAAGCTTACCTTTTATTTTCAATGACAAACACACTGGCACACGCAGCTTAATATGAAAAAAGCATATTTGTTATATATACAGTTCAAGTGAAATTTATGCAATGTGCCAATGTGCAATGTGCATGGGTGCCTCATTCAAGTCTTGTGTCAGCTAGGCATGCATGCATACACACAAAACCAAACAGGAAAATGCATACAGGCACACATACAGACACACACATACTGTAGGGAGCCTTCAAAACGAGCACATCATTCAGGAAATGCAATCACCCAAAGTAAATATAGCCTACCTCCACTGTTTTCACACACAGCAAAACCGTCACTAAAATTACCTTCTGTGGCTGACCAGCAGAGCATACACAAAGAGCAGCAAACAACCTTGCAAACACTCACAGCTGCGGGAGGACATTTGCTTGATTTTTCAAGAGTGTACAACTAGATTTTTAAAGGTAGGTGCTGATTATTTTAGACTGAATTTGCAGATTATAGATCATTTCTATCAATGTGACCAGTTCCATTTAAAGAAGTCTGAATATTTTATAATTTTAAAAAATGAATGAATTTTTGGGACAAGCAAAATATAGTCACTGCCTCCATTCTGGATAGGCAATTTGCTCAAGTATGCATGCTTAGAGAGGGGTGCACCTCTTGCTGTTTGCATGTTTATTTGTATTAAGTTCTGCATAATTATACAGGCTTTCTGTACTTCTTCCCTAACCTACATGACCCTTTAAGACAGTGGAGGGCACTTTACCTCTAAATGTATTTGAAGGAATTTTCCTGCTATAATATTCATTAGCTCCAAAGAGGGGAGTGTTTGTTGATTAACATCACTGTGTGTATATGTATGCATTTTGAGAGGGTCAACTTTAATACCCTTCAAAGTACAAATTAATTTCATTTTCCATTGATCTGGACAGAAGGGGAGACTGATGCTACCTGCGACAAATTAGCACTAATTCCACAGACCATCCCTGACTGGCCAAGGACAGAAGGTGGCAAGGTATGGCCGGCTGGGAAAAAACAAGCCCATTTGACTCTCTCCTTAGACTACTCTCCCAGACATTCTGGGTCCCATGCTGATGTATGTGAGATTTTTTTTTTTCCTTATGGTGGCCAGCTGAACACATTGGGCTCTAATTTCGTGGCGCAGCGCAGGGTGGCAGAGCGTGGTAATTTCATCCGTCGAACCACCGTGCGCAGCCAATTTGGTAATTTGGTAGACTGGGCTGCGCCGAGATGGGTTTGGCAGCGCACCAGCGGGAGGAGTCGACAGATTCAGCTTGGCGCAGTGACAATTTCGTGCCAAAACACTGCGCCGAAGGTGCGCTGAAAGCTCGCCAGCTCCGACCTGGTCTATTCTCGGCGCAGGCGAAGCGCGCCTGACGTAGTGGTAATTTGGCTGACAGGCGTGCAGTGCGCACACGTCACCAAAACACCACAGGCAGGTTTCCAGAGTGTCAGGCACATTTCAATGCAATAAACAATCACAGCAACCACTATTTAATGTAACCGT
>JAQMCX010000057.1:20457111-20495529 GCA_029814765.1 Acanthurus leucopareius | reverse complement strand
AATCTCTGGTTTTAGGTCCCCGTTGTCTGTCACTATAGACCCCAGATACACAAAGTTCTTGACGGGCTCTATGATGTTGCTATCAAGTCGCAGGGGAGGTGGTTCTGGTCCCTCACCAACATACATGAACTTAGTTTTTGCCCAGCTCACTTGAAGGCCAAGTTTCTTCCTCATGACTGTATATTCCCAGAGCATCCCTAAGCTGGTGGTAGGATGTGCTGAGCAGGATGGTGTCATCAGCATACTCCAGGTCAGTCAGGTGGTAGCTGCCAAAGGACACTCCGGGGACCCAATCACAGACCCTGGACATCAGATGGTCAATGACGCAATTGAAGAGGTCGGGAGCAGCCACACAGTCTTGGTGCACGCCACTGGAGATGGAAAACCAGTCGGAGTCTCTGCCGTTAATATGGACACAGCTCTGTGCGTTGCTATAAAGCAGCTTGAGCATGGCGACGATCTTGGGTGGTGCTCCAAGGGCCTGAAGGATACTCCACAGTGAGTTATGGCAGACGGTGTCAGAGGCAGACTTCAGATCTATGAACCCAATGTACAGATGGCGGTCTTTGCGGAATTTATAGGTCTTTTCTATCAGCAGACGAACAGCAGAGATGTGGTCTGTTGTGGAACGGTTGGGCATGAAGCCAGCCTGCTGGGGACAGCTGATGATTTATAATGATATTTCCTTGTTTTTCTGATCACGGTACAGGCTGTTTTCACGTCTGCGCATCCATTTAGACCAGGTTTTGGCTGGTCTAAACTCCTGGCGCATTTGACCTCATTCTGCCGGGCGTACGATAGCAAACACGCCAGGACATGCCTCCATTCCTCCTTCATTCTTAGACCTCCCGCCCCTCGGCACACAAACCCGGCGCAAGTGGATTTGCTATCATACACTTGTGGCAAAAATGACATTTGCGCCGGGTGTAAGATAGCAATGACACCTGCGCCACTGGCGCACCGTGTTTGCGCCAGGTGTACGATAGGGCCCTATGTCTCTATAGCAAGGATGCCTCATTCTATTAAACACCTGATGCCTTTACTACTCTCTCCTCATTTCTCTTATTTTGCCTCCTCTGCTTACATCTCAGCTTGGAGGTACAAAGACACAGAAGACACAAGGAGTGGAATAATAATTAAAAAAAATAGACGATTAACAAACTGAGAAATGAGGGTTTGTCTTATTGACTTTTATTTATTTGATTCAGACCGATACCCACTGTGGCTTTGATGTCACACATTATATAAGCAAATCTAGTCCTTCCAGAGGAATGTGAGAAACACATAGATATATGTAATTTTACCAATATGTCATACAGATTTGAGTCGTCTGCTTTCAAAATTTGCAAAGCTTATGCTCTAAAAATGGATTTGACACCCAGAGCTTTTGGATCCAAGGCATTTACCTTGGAGGCGTATTAGGTGGGATGTGGATGAACATTATACACCTTGGAAAAATGAAAGCAAAAATATGGAGAGTTAACAAGTATATCAAAAAAGCTTTTTGGGTTTTTTTTGTAGTTGCAGAATTTTTGTTTCAGACACTATTGAGTGATTTTATTGAATGTGTGAAAAGGCTGGAGCTATTTTGCTAAATTAAATATTTCCCCTCTCTGACACTCACCTAAACTTTTGAGGAAATCTTTAATAAGCAGTTCCGGTGTTATCCTGTGCATGCAGACCAACCTTGCCAATTATGCACAGATTGTTTAGACTAACAGTGTCTGACTTGGTTATAGAGGCTGAATAGCTGTAAGCAGATGTCAGCATAGGTAGGATTATGAAAAATAAATATACAAATATACTGCCTCTTAAATCATCTGACATTTCCATTAATTTGTAGGGTAAAATAATAAAGACAGTGTGCAACCATTTGTTTCACTACAGCAGTTTCGCAATGAATTGGTGTGAGCATGTTTTAATTTGAAGGTGAAAAAACACACACAAACATATTAATCAATGTTAACTGCAAATTCATGTGCACTTATTGCACGGATGGATGAATGAAAATTGGGTATGGAAAAGGTAAATCTCAAACTAGTCCATGCGCCATTGGCGGATTATAGAGAAAGTGGAAAAAAAACAGCTGCGAGAAACTTGGAGCAAAGACATCTAGTGCAGGGAAGTTTTTAAACTTGGCTGGATTAACACAGCATCCTTGATATGCAGCAGATATTCTATGATCCTGCACTGAGGGGATTACCAAGCAGAGCCTTGGCAGTGGCAGAACTGTCACTGCTACATGGTTCCAGGCTATTTCACTGGCAATAAAAGGTACAGCAGTATATGATCATGGTGCCTCACAGCAAGAAGTAACTGGGGTTTGAACATGACCTGACCACTCAGAACTTTTCTGTATAGAGTTTGCAGTCCAAAAGCATCCAGATAAGGCAAAGTAAGAACACCTGTAGGTGTGAATTTGCTTGTCTGTCTATGTAAGTCCACTAAAAAATTAGTGACCAATCCAAGTAAACTGTAGGTTCCAGCTTCATGCAAACAGATGCATACTCACTTGAGTAAAACTAGAGGAAAACCACAACAACAATAACAACAGAACTAAAATATATTTAGATTTTTCATTTGCTTTTCGGAGTGCTTGGTGTAATAGCCCAAGCCTAAGAGACTGAGTATGGAAAAGCAAATGAGTTTGGACAATGTGTGTAATTATCCTCCTTGGGTTCACAAAAAGACAACAACACAACAACTTCAACCACACTGTTAATGAAACAAGAAAAAAACTATTTACCTAAGCCATATATGAAGATCAGAAAAGGGCAGAATGACTTCACTACCATAGTCTACATATGGTATCAGTAGGCTACATTAATTGCCTGTATAATGATGTCTACAAAATCAGTTGAATATTTTAGTTTGCATATTTTCTGGTGTTGTTGTTCTGTATGATATTTGTTCTGGCATACTTTTAATTATTTTAACATTAAAATTTCAATCAGAACATATTTATAGCATTAACTGTTTGTTGTCATTGATATTGTTTGTAAATTGCAAAAAAATACAATATAATTGGAGCCATTGATTGTCATTGTGTTGCACAGACTGCAGAAGTTACACCAATGTAACTGGTGAACATGTCCCTTATTTTGCAGCATTTAGCTGCATCTGTGGCAGGGGCTTGTTTGTCTCTCCTTCTCCCTCTCTGCTCCATCTTTCCTTTTTTTACTGACCTTCAATTGTATCTTGAAAGTAAACATGTAGCTGCAGATTTAAGACAGTGGATGTGTAATATCTTTTATTGCTGTGCATCACTAAGAGGTGGGATTACGTTACAACTTGCATAATGAGTGGGTTTGATTGGTCTGTCAATTCATTCTTGCTTGCTGTGTTTTCCCTGGTGAAGCTGACTACTCAAGGCAGGCCAGAATTTCTATCCACTAGAAAATGTCCTGGTGCTTACGACCTGTAGTCTGCTGGTGGTCTACAACAACTACAGAGAGGGACACCAGCAGCCAGTATGTTGTCTAATTTCCCAGCACTGCAGAGTCTTCACATAAAGTGAAGTGTAAATTTGGTGCAGCTCTCTTTGTCTCTACAGAAGTTTTTGCGGCTGCAGTCACTGTCCAGTCTTTTATGCATATACCTCAGTGAGGACTGCTTTGGTGTTGCTTCATTCTGCTGTGAAAATGCCTTTTATTTAGTATCTTTTGCCTAATATTACTTATAAAATTATTGTCCACAACTCACTTTTTTATATATAAATTGTAATCAGTATTGTATGGAAGCAGCAAAATTTGATACAGGCTTTCCAGATGTATGTAGGTACTGGGTAAGGCTAGTTAGCTAGTGTGTGACTTCACACATTATAATTAGGCATGAAAAGATTTTGCAAGTTGTCCAGACTAGAAAGGTGGAAAAAGTTGGCTGTTTTTCGCAAATGAATTGTATAAAAGCATGCAAGCAATTTTTGAGTTTCAGAATCCTGTATAAAATGCACAATGATTCTGTTGATATTATCAACATGATTTCATCTCTTGGGCTACAATCTACCATCTCTTGGGCTACAAATACAAATATGACACCAGGTGAGTGTGGGAGATGACAGTGACACAGAGGATAAGATGATCCTGACTAAGGTGCAGAGTCTATATAAGCTTCTGAATAAAAGAGGGTATTTAACAGGATTTTTTGAGAAGTTAAATAAAGGAGAGATAAATCTGATTTCTCAGCTATGTATACTTTATGCCATTTGATCATTTCAAAGTGATTACATTTATGGATAGACCGATTATTGGCCGCCAATATTCGGCATTGTGACGCATATCGGCATCGGCCTTTTTTTTTAATCCGACGGCCAATAAGAGATCAATTTAAAACTGGGTTATTTTGGGGCACCGCGTCGCTCAGTCGGTAGCGCGGGCGTCCCATGTGCGGAGGCCTTGTCCTCCAAGCAGCGGTCACGAGTTCAACTCTGGCTCCGACCATTTGCTGCATGTTACTACCCCCTCTCTCTCTCTCCCTGTTTCCTGTCCTCTCTCTCGGCTGTCCTGTCAAAATAAAGGCAAAAAGCCCAAAAAAGGCATGCAATGCATGTACAGTGCTCACACACGGCAGAGAGGAGAAAAAGTTTTGCTGAGTGGAGAAGCTCCTAAGAGCAGATATGAATATCGCTCCAAATATCGGTTATTGGCCTCCTTGACTACTTATAATTGGTATCGGTATCAGCCTTGAAAAAAACGTATCGGTCTATCTCTAATTACATTTATAAATTTCAACAATTATATTTATTATTGGGGTAATAAATATGCTGATATACATTAGTCATGAGCTTCATTATGTATAGAATCAGAGTGTTTATACAGGTAATTTACAGTTTTCTGAAGTTAGGAATCTCAGTGAAGGGGTTCAAGTTAAAATACAATCAGGGCTTACTGCATAACACCACAGAATGTGGTACTGGACTTCCCACCAGCAATTTGAAAAAAAAAAAATCTGTAACTTGTGCCCATTTTAAGTTGGGAAAGACTGAATCCTGATTATAAAAATGTACAAAATACAAGGCTTGAAGGTTTACATGATGATCTAACTTTTAGACAAACACATATACTACCACCCACAACCACACATCTTGCACATCAAATGAAAGTTTAAATGCTGTCTATTTTGCATTTGAGACTCACCACACTACTTAAACCACCATCATGTTTGGTGGTGCAGTGGTTACTGTAGATGTCCAGACGCTAGACTGGCTGCAGAGTCAGTGTTTTGACTTCTTACTGTTCTTTTTCAGGCGATTCATTTCTGAAATTCCAGCAATGCTCTCAAAATTATTTTAGTTGTCAGCATCACTGCATATTCCACAAGGAATGCATTTTCTTGTTGAGTTTGGCCTCAATAATGTCATTGTATTGTATTAAATTGCATTCTGTTTTTCACTGAGGCTATGCTTAATAGGAGGTGATCCAAGGTTAAAAGTATATTTTATTATTACTAATATTACTTAAACATTACTTGGGGTATGGTATTGGTAATGCAGGGCTTAATGTGCGCAGTGAACACAGAAACTCAAGTCTCCAGATCACCTTGATAAATGTCTAAGTCTGTGCATGCTAATTTGCCCTGTACTACAAAATGGGGTTCACTGACAAGTGGTGCAGTGAGTTTGAGGCTTAGTGTGTCTCAGTTTCCATTCATAGTGGTTGAGCAGGGAAACATCATTGTGGTCTGCTCTGCAAACTAATACTTCCGTAACACAATTTCACAGTATTGTCTTTCCCTGTGAGAATGTCCATATATTGGTCATCATTCCATCATTTCATTTGATCATTCCACAATAAAATGATGTGTTGGCCAGTATGATGGCCAAATCATTGAGAAGGACCTTTACATATGGAATGACCTTGTTGAGCTGGACTCAGGTCAAGGCAATGACACAGGGTCTCTGGCCCTCTCTTACAGGCACTTGATGTGCAGTAAATTCATTTTATTCTGAAGCAAATATATATTTCCCAGTTTAATGGAAGGGAGGCAGTGTCTTAGGGGATGATTTGAAAGGACCTTGGCTAAACCTACAATAAATGTAATGATAACTGCCAACCTCTTTTTGAAAAGAATAGAAGACTGTAGTCTCAGAGGAATTTTTTAAAGCCACAGGTGAGTGGTCTGTAGCCACAAACCTCTGGTTCTCACACTGAGCTATCACTGGTGATATATAGGATTACAAAGTGCAATCCATAGAGCCTTGTATAGATCTTTATTATTGGATCTTGAGCTGGAAAAAAGAAACTCTCACACAATCACCAAACTATATCAAAAAGAGGAGATGTATGGAGAGACCATAGGGTACTTGGACAGTAACAGCAAACAGCCAAAAAAAAAAAAAAAAAACAAAGAAAAGAAAAAGAACTGATTATCATCATATTTTGCTGATCATTTTAATCTGTGCTCCACTGCTATTAAGATGGCCAGATATCACGTTAATTTTGTTATCAAAATTTCCGCAGCTAAAGAGGAATTATGAATTAACTTTCAGCTCTTAGCAAGCTTTTAATATAGTAACTAAATGATGGCAGAGGCAAATACAGTGGTGAAAGTAACATTATCATCAAGTTTGTCTGTTAAACATAATACAGCCTTAACATAAAAGTGTCAGATCAGAAATCTTTGTTTTAGTTTTTTGTTACAGACAAAACTACACCACCCCTTTGTACTCTGGAAATGACTCAGGCCAATCCGACATCCACAACATGGACAATGTAGCTCTTCCACTATGCTCTACATCTTTTATTATACAGTCTATGTGCTCTACTAGTGCCGACTGGCTCACTATACCTGCACCACAAGCAGGGACCAAATACCGCTCAACAAAACTATAACAATAACAACAAATGAACAAATACAAACTTTGTTTTTATTATTTCCTTTTGTATTTTTCTTGTCATCTGTCAAAAACAGGCAAAAAAAATTATAATGATTTATTTTCTTTTTTTTTGTCGGTCTAATTTTTTTGTTTTTTTTATGTGATACACATCTCAGTATCAAGAGGGTGAAGTGCACACAATAAAAGTTCTCCTTTTTTAGCAGAAATATTTTTTTCACAGTGAGAGAGGGTGTACTTTAACCTAAGCAATTGTCTTTTCCTAAACCAAATCTAGCAATTTTGGTGACCAAACCTAACCAAACTACATCTGAAAATTTAATTAAAAAAAGAAAGAAAGAAATAAAGAAAGTAAATATTAAAGCAAAAATCTAAAAGTGATGTGTTTTGCAATGGATGTAAACTTAAGTGAAAGCCCACTAGTCTCACTGCCTAGGCTCCTGAAGCCCTAAAGGCTAACTTCATGTGTAGTGTATTGGTGCATATTTCTTTTGTGGTCAAAATGTGTACTTTAAAAACAAACACTATTTTCCAGAAACCATTCCCACAGGACACAACTTCACTGCCTTTTTTATCTTTGCGGATAAGGAAAGAAAAATTAAGGGTCTGGATTAGGGGAAAGACTGACCTGACATTTTTTTTTCCACTTTCCCTTATGTCATAGACAGATGCAAGAAAACTGTTAAGATCAGAGACAGATCTGAGAAAGTGGATCACCAGATATTCAGATTTTTCATTTGCCTTTCAGGGCTTATGTAGCTTTCTCATTATTAGGAAATTCAACAACTTTTTTTCTGTTTTGAAAAGAACATTTACCAATATATAGCACACAGTTTTGACATGTTATGCCATTGAGAAACCATTAAATCCAGCATAAACCTTGACAAACTCATATGGTTGAACTGTATACTCATCTATGATAAGGGGCATAAAAAAATACATTGAACTCAACACTTCAAAAGACTGTGCCACAACCAACCTTGAAGAAGATCATGGTGGAGCCATCCTCTACAACCCCGTATTCTATCTTTGTCTGCTTGGCCAGGTCATCAGCAGAATCGATAGGCGATTCCATCCTCTCCACGGTGAGGAAGGCAGCCAGGTTTGCCGTGTAGGAGGAGATGATGATGAGTGTAAAAAACCACCAGATTCCTCCTACAATTCTGGTGGAGAGGGCTTTCGGCATGAGCTCAGATCCTGAACGAGAGGAGCAGAGGAGGGGGTGAGGCCTGGTACAACACTAGGCTGAAGAGGGGGCAGCACCCAGGCCAGGCTAGGCCTCTGCATCTGCTGCCTGAATCACACACTCAAACACATACACACAGAGTGGGCAGAGTGGGTAGTCTCATGGTTGAAACTGGTCCTTGATATTAAGTCTTATCATCTTATCACAAGAAGTGGCCATATTGCGATGAGAGGGGAAGAGCCAGGTATTTCTATAAATTCCTATCAGTTCTCTTTTGATAAAAACACAACATGTGATGCAGGTGCTTCTGGAAGCCTAGTGACATAAATGAATGCATGGGGGGCTAGCTATTCTACCTAACTAATTAATCACAAGCATGCCAGCTAGTCTCAAAAGT
This sequence comes from Acanthurus leucopareius, assembly GCA_029814765.1. Classification (NCBI taxonomy): domain Eukaryota; kingdom Metazoa; phylum Chordata; class Actinopteri; order Acanthuriformes; family Acanthuridae; genus Acanthurus; species Acanthurus leucopareius. The sequence continues at coordinate 20,487,114 of JAQMCX010000057.1, read as the reverse complement.
GGCTTTGCTGGCCAGCTGGTAAGAGACAAAATTCAGTTTATTAAAGAGAGTAGCTGTATCATTTGTGTGTGTATTCTGTTTTTTTTTTCAATGAGCAATGTATTGACACAGTCCATACCAGCCGCCAACATAGTTCGCAATCCTGGACGTCAAATATCGACAGTTTCATGCTGATCAGGGTCTCATACGCAGACACACAAGGCACCCTAAGTTCCTGTCTTTCTGCCACTAATACTAAGTTAGTGTTGTGAAACCAGCTGGTCATGGCTAGGTTAAGGCACCAAAGGCAGTTGGTAACATTCAGGGAGAGAAGCATACTGTGTTAGGATCAGGACAAGAAGCCCACCTGTTTAGGTTTAAGGAAATGTGATTGGTTTTACCCTGGTCTCCTTGTGTGTGATATACTACTTTAACAATCCCTCACTCTTTCTGCTACTCTTTAAACTACATGGTAAGAGCAGTGACAATGAGCAATGACACTTCCAGGCTTATATCTGAGTTTGTTGAGAGCCTGGTGCATGTCATAAAGGCTCTTAAGACTACCTGTTGAGATGACAAGGCCCTGGTGTTTGATGACCTGAAAAATGAGCCAGAACTAGGAGGAAAGACAGAGAGGGTGAGAGTCCTAGAGTAAAGGTCTGGATGCATAAAAACCAGTTTGCTTCAAATGATTACAAAGAGCAACTTTTTATTGAGACTATAATGGGCAAGAAGGTTGATCTGCATTCCTGAAGTACTTTGGTTTACCATATATTTACATTTACACGTTAATATAAATCAAATGACTGACTCCAAGCTCAGTGCAGTTGTCAATATGAGTAGAGAACCAGAGAAAGCTGCCCCAACCACACCATCGAGTGAGCAACATATAAGGGAAGGAGTGAAGCAACTGCAGGGAACTAATTAAGCTCACTGGGATTTCAGGTGAGGCCTACATCTCTTTCTCGTTGACTTTCAACAGCAAGCTTTTAGCATATGTGATGGCCTGTTAGCACCTAGTACAGCCATAGTGCTCAGCAGTAATTAATCCCCAAGACCAAACAACAGAACCTTTTACCAGTATCACCTGTGCTCTGACAGTGTACTATACTGTAACATAACAGGATGTTATGAAATCGGATTGGACACAGTTAAAATGATAGCATCCCCTATTTTGGTCTCATTGGAGTTTTATGCAGAATATATGCAGAGGATAAAGTATCATACATAAGCTTGTAGAATGGGAGTAAAGCAGGGAGGTTTGTTATCGGGGTGAAAGAAGGTGGGTCTGGGTTATATCAAGACCATTCTACTCAAGCAGCTTAAGCAATTGAAAGCAGGGATTTTTCACATTCACTCAGAGGAAAAGCTGATAAAGAGTCAGGAAGATAGGAGGTTAAGAACTCTGTGCTCCACTCCCTTTGTGAGAGACTCAATCTGCACTCACTTTTCATCAAACTTTCTTTCTCACAGTCCCCTGAGTGAGCTGTCTTGTAGAGGGAGCATGCAAGGAAAGACATGACAGCCAACTGAAGCTTGAGCCTAGTGCTATTGATATTGTAATGGAGAGGGATTGACAGGCTGATAGGGGGACTTGGCTCCCAGGGTTCCCTTCACATTTTTACCCAGGTATACATGAGGTTTTCTAAAGATTATCTCATTTGAAACTTGCTTGTAAACCCTTTAGACCCCATTTTATTCTTCATATTATTGCAGATGAATCCTCAATTAAACAAGCATTTTCTTCTATAATTTAAACAAAACATAGGTTGTGTAAAAACCACTTGACCTTTTTTTTGGTACCAAATAAGTGGCATGTATAGTTTTTTAGACCAAGCTTGATTATAAACGAGTGAAAAAAAGGACCAGCTAAAACAACAAAGACACTACAACTATTGAAAATAACTATGATAAAAGACATTTCAGTGATTATTAAGGGATTTCAAGCAATTCACTTGAACTAAGAATGCCTGTTTCCTCATAATTGTGATGTTTTGCAGCTGATGTCCTTGAAAACTTATATGAGAAAAAAATGAATAAATGTATGTTGAAAAGTCACCATGGTCTTAAACTAACTCATAAGTCTGTGTTGCTTTCAGCAATGCATGTTGGGTCAGGATCTCTCTCACAGCATAATAATACAACATTCATAAGATTTATAAAGAGTAGGCAGACACTTTTCAAACTTACTAGTGAAAAAAACAAATCTTAACATTATGATGTGTATTTCCAGTTTTAGCTGGCTTCTAAAACTCAGACTTTACTTTCCATTTTTCATTCACAAGGAATTATTTAAAGAGAAGTTCACTCCTTGGCGCTATAGTGAAAAATGGCACTTGGGGTCAAGAGGGTTAAGAGGTAACAATTTATGGATTTTGAGCACTGTGCTGAATGGATTTAAATAATGTGGCAATGATGCAACATCCATGATGCAATACCTATTTTTTTTAGCACATTAATACCCCTTCAAGTATGTGTTAAACCTAAAACACATAAAAATTTGTTGAAATCACTTTTTGCTGACTACCAGAACTAACACACTTGTGCATTATCACTCAATGCACAGTGTAAAGTATACACATAATTTCTGTGTAACTGTCAGCATAATATCAAAATAATCTGGTCAAAATAATTGTAATTGTTTCAAAAATGTAAAGGACAAAAAGGGTCTCCTAAATAGGAATCTCACAGAGGGACCTCTTGGGTCTGTTGGTCCTGCTATTAGATATAAAAAACAACTTTATACATAAAGCAGTCATAGAATCTCCTCCTCTAAAGCACATTTTATGTTTTACCTCCATTAGTCATAATCCATTTACACAGACATGGTTCAACCATGGTATCAAAATCACCCTGCATAGCCACCAGCCACCCACTTTGCCCATTCATTAAACCACAACCAAGAAGAAAAAATAAGTGTAGAGCAGGCATGAAAACAATCACGCATTAATTAGTACTGTGAGCAGTGGATTCTGCTGGTTCTGTGTTGGACCAGTGATGGCTATCAGACAAAGGTTTTTAAAGTGGAACATGTTACCAGCTTCAAGCTTCTTAGCCAGTTCCACCTTGGAAACCAAAAAAAGAAAATAGGTACAACCCACTCAGAGAATAGAGTCGACCCAAACAGAGCCTGGTTGGGGCTGACTGTCATGTACCCAAGGTAACGTCATGACCAAACAGCACATCCCACAGTTTTCTGGGGGGCGGGGCAAGCCCCCGAGCAGGGGGGCCTCTCTACAGTGCAGACCAACACGGTGTCATGCAGACACTGTGGTTTGTCCACTCCAATCCCACAGCTTTTTGGCCCTCAGCCACATCTTCTCAACTGGTCAAACCTACACATATAATCTTCTGGATTTCAAAGAAAAAAAAACACTAGTCTAGACTGTATCTAGAAGATAAAATGCATGATGTTAACATAAATTTTAAACGCTTTATTGTAAAGCAACCTAAAATATAAAAAAATATGCTAAAATATGCTTTATGCATGAAGTCTGTCATCAAACTAAATTTTTTATTGCAAATTATTTAATTTTTTTTTTCATTTTAGGATTCAAATAAGCAAAATCTGGATTTAAAAAAAAAATCATTAGCTAATTTAGGGACATTAGAAGGCATGCAGTGTAAGAAATCATGCAATCAGCCAGCCAGGAATAAGTTATTAGTTACTATATCCTTGGAACAATGGGCATGTGTGAGGGCATCAAGGGTCAGTTCATTCAAAAAGATTACTTACCTCTTCTGATATAGTCTTGATTTGATCTATTTTTACCTATCTAAGTTTTGAGCCATCTGTCTCTTAAAACTCACCCTCCTTACAAACACAATGGTGGCAGTAAAATGAAGAAGAAACATTTTGTTTTGTGTAATACCTTGAGTACCTGCACCTTATTCTGAAAAGAGATGTGCCATTGAGTTCAATAAATTTTAGATGTTTATGGTATATTTTCAGTTAGTTTAGTTTGTTGGTCTGTTCTTAGTGCTACTCAGAAAATTTGGAAGAGGGATGTAGTTGCCATGAAATTACTCATAGTATTTTCAAATGGATTGAAATTACACAGGGGGAACACAAATAAATTTTTACCGTACAAGATAGAAGATTTGGTTGTGTCTGAAAATAAGGACATATGTCACATAATATTCGGTAGATAGTGGTAAAGTTCTAAATTCGAAGTTCAGCTAATAATAGTCATAATCATGTCCAAATGTAGATTGTTTGCATTTAACTCCACCAGAGAGAAGAAGAGGCATTAACTAAGACCATGTGCATTATGAAATTTCACCATAAGCATTTGATATTTTTATTAAAGTACATAATATTAAATTGTATTAGTTTTTTTTTTATATATATAAATATATGCGTAGTATGTATAAATATGTATACTGTAATTTTAAATAGAGAGGTACATATTAAATACTCAGCTGAGACAATAAGGCTTCAGCTTGCTACAACCATATTTTGACATCATTCTTAGTTTTAGAAGTATATCTAGAAATATAAAGTGATTTTGCTTGCATATAGTAGGGTAGACTTTTGGCCTTGGCAAAGGTCTGCATTCTCTGAGTGCCTTCCTAGTTTAAACTTCAACCCACTGAAGCAAATAACAGCAGTTTAAAATGTTTTCCTTTAATTCAGTGATCTAAAACATCATCATGTAGCTATTTTGTCTAAAATCTTACCAATTAAAGTTTTTTTTTTAATCATTTATTTACTAATTTTATAAGAAACTACGGAAAGTACAAAGAGAAAGTTATTAGCTAAAAGTTTGCTGTACAGCTGTATCACCTAGCAACAACCTACTATTACAAAATGTAAAGATCTTGCTAGAGTTTAAAAGCCAATACAAAAGCACAAGTACAAAATGAATTTAAATATCTAAATTGACTTGGCTGATTGTCTTTCTGAGAGAGTTGAGAAATACTTGCCCCTTTTTTTTTTATTCCTGATTTAGACATTTTTATTTTATTAAGGACTATAAACAGCTTCTGTCAGTGCTACCATACTGTTCCACAAGCTGTTTTCCTGTTCCTCTGTATCACAACCACAACCCAACAATTTAGTGCCCCCTTAAGATCAGCTGTCCAGTCAGTAAAGACATTCAATTAAAGGGGTGTTGCGGCCTAGTAAACACTTCAGCCTAGAATACAGGTGAATTTCCCTCACTTTTTGCTCTCTCTGCAATCCTCGTCTTATCCAGGTGCATTTGAGGTATATATTATAAGATCCTTTATGTTGAGGAGGTGAGAGGCATTGTCTTTTCTCATGTGCTACAGTGGCCCATTTCCTGCCTTTCTGCCTACCTCTATGCACCCTTAAGCATGCCCTCAGTGTCAGCTACAGTGTATCATCTGATGCCTGCCTACCTGCTCACCTCCTGCTCTGCCTGCCTGCCCACGCCACCCTCATTTGCTCATTCAGCGAGGCCCACCTTTGCCATCTACTTTCACCCCCTCTTCCTTCTGGCTCAACCAGCAAACCTCCCTAACCTCTCCACCTCCATTCCCCCATTCTCTGCACTGTAAATGTGTCTGTGTCCTGGGTCCAAAACCATCACACTAGTGGATGGGATTCAAATTATAACAGCTGTTTGTTTTTTGTTTTATATATTATTTCAATACTGTGAGCACCGGAATATTAATATTCTTTCTTGTCCTTTGTATTGGTTGGAGGCAACAATTCCAGAGACAGATGTTCAAAATCTGGACATGTAACACCAAACTATCTGCATGGCTAGATACTACTTGAAGTAGGGAGTTTTTATTTATTTGGGTTTTTTAATGTAATTTGGTTGATCTGACTCCTTAGATCAGCTTTGACTTTAGCAGTTACTCCTTGTTCTCTATTTGCATTATTTGATGCAGTTAAAAAAATGGACACACCATGCTTTCCATGGCATAAATTTATCTATCTGTTTTGACTTTGTTGCATTTTTAATTGTTTTAAGATAAGCTCTTATTTTAATAAGAAACATATCTTCTATAGTAACATGCATTGTAAAGGAACAGGTCACAAAACTATTATTGCATTCCATTTCCTGTTAAGGTTTATTTTTCCTCAGTCTTAAGAGATGCAAACTAGTTGAGAAGATATGGCATTGGTTTGGCAAGAAGAAACAGAACCAAACAGGCAGGGCAAGCTGCTAAGTTCACATTTTCAGTCAGTATCATCCTTTTGTTTCATTGTTGGTGGTCTGGGTTGGTACACTTACCTTTCTCAGATGGCTGTGAATAGGTGGGGAATGGGAGAAGAAGGAGGGGAGGGTAGTTAGGGAGTTTGGAGAAGGGGAGCATGCAGGAACACCATCCTCATTCATTGTTCACATCCCTCAAACCCTACTCAGTCCATCCTGCTGGACTCTACTAATGAGGCATCTAGCATCATGCACAGAGGCCCCCATGCATGGTCATGGGCCTGGTCAAAGAGCAAGATTTACCCCCAGCAAAAAAGTGGGACTTGTGCTAGAGAAAAGGGGGCAGGCAGAGGCGTCTACCTTGCTGCATGAGAGCTCCAACTCCGAACCAGAAACTATTTAGCAGGGTGAAATTGTTTTCCACTACATCCGAGTCAGGGTTGCAAGGGTGGGGGTTATACCACTCGTAGGGACTAAACCTGTGACAGTTAACAGAGAAAACACACACATATGTTTATGCATAAGGACACAAGGGTAGACACTGAGAGAGACCAAGAGTTGTGCTCTTACCTGGGGAGAGAAAACAAAGGTTAGTTAGTCATATCCAGGGATGAGACACAGCAAAAACATGCCTAAGAACTCTACATCAATAAGCATTCTTAAGCTTCATGTACATACCTCAGACTGCTATGCTTTTAATTGGATTAGTAAATTAAGAGTTTATTACATGGATTACTGCAAGATGTTTATTTGGTTGTCTTTACCAAAAAAATCTATTAGTCAAAATAAAGCCTCAAATGATAGCTCATCTGATTCTCTCTCTTGTTTCCTCTCTTCAAATTCTGATAACATACAATACTTGAGGAGTGGGCTAGAATTAACACCACTCATATTCCAAAAGTGACTACTCGCGTAGGAGTGCTCATATCAAAGGCAATTCCCTCAGTAATTTAATCAATGGGGTCTGAAAATAACTCCATTGTCAGCCAAGAAAAGAACTAATAATCCTTATAATCTTGGTGGAGCATTAATATTCAGCAGATCAAACGGTTCATTCCCATCATGCCCACGCTGGCCCGGCACTCCCCCCTCACTCGACTCACTTCTCAAGCAGAGAGATTTTTCATTTATTCATATTAAATAAAAGTGACATTACATTAGTAAAGGTTGATTGGTCTACAATTAAGCATCCTGACCTGATTTGGTTTGCACTGGAGTAGATAGAGGGAACCAGGGCCTTATCTTGACTCAAGCTGTTTAACAGACACAAGGGTTTGACTAATCAAATTGCAATGCATACTGCAGACTTGTTTAAGTGTGGTCCTTTCCACTGTGCTGGAAGTTAAAAATGATATCCTAGAGCAGATGTAACATCTGCATGGCGTATAATGCAGATAAAACTGCTATAGCACCACATGCCAAGGTTTTGATCCATTGTCCTTTGGGGAAAATACTTTCCTACTGGGTTGAATACTGCAACACACTCCTCTATATGAAGATGTATGGCTGTATCGATAAAATGACAGCATCATAACTGTCCCCTGTCATTGACTAATGGGCTTTACCATTATAATGTGGTTGGCAGTAGCGCTCCTTTTCACCCCTACAACACTCTGGAGGATATTGTGCAGTGTCGCTCAAGGACCTCTAAGTTTCCCCTTTGTTTCTGCTTTAGGAAAATCCCTGGCCTTAAATCAATCAGTCACCTCATTCAATTTGCCCCAGATTTGCTTGCTTGTCAATTTGCAAGCCAAATTGAGTTCAGCTGAACTGTGACCTTGATGTGGTGTATGTGACTCTGTGACCCAATCATTTGTGCAGAGGTCTTTGTGTTTCCTCAAGTTACATGGTGAAAAGACAATTATTGCTTTCCGTGAACATAGATGAGTGAAGCTGTCAGCTAGATAACAGGAGTGGCTGACTAGACTGCTGTTGCTGCTGCTAGTTGGGTCAGGGAATGCTAAACCAATGGTGTTTACAGAAGACAACGCAGCTTAACTGCTTGGCCTGTGTGCTGTCATTTTGATCCAATTACACTGCCCTTACATTATCTCAGGTCATCTGTACTGCAGAGGGAGAAAGTTTGTGCAAGGTCAGTACAGAGATAAGCTCAGACGAAAGACTGAGGAATTCACCAGCAGCACAGAAACAATGCAAGGCTTTTATCTTTTGCCGGGGCAGGGTCAAGCTGCAGAAAACCCCAAAGATGATACGCATGATAACACCAATGTCAGGAAAGATGAGTCAACAGAGTCAGAATGGTCTTGTTTCTCTGTTCCAGGCTGACAGACTTTGTGTGTCTACACTTGAGCTTTGACCATTGTTTTTAACATCCTCCAGCAAACAACAGAGGATCCGATTACTATATTTAACATTTCTGTTGATCTTTTTTCAAATAATGTTGTACTGGTGACTGCTGCTCTACCAGTTTATATGTCAAAATATTGGAAAAGATACTAAGCCTAAACTTACTCCTGATGGCTTTGCCACTGATGTTAGCATAGAAATATTGTGGAAAGCTTTTAATAGAGAGCACTGTATTGCTCCTGACGAGCAGTTTGGCACTTGCATGGCAGCCCCTGACAGTATTTCATGTTTATGTGTAAATGGGTGAATGTGGCATGTGTTGTAAAGAGCTTTGAGAGTTAAAAACTTCTAGAGGGTGCTATATTGATGCAACTTATTTTAGTGTTTTTGAATTTGCCCTTTATTTCCAGCAATTTTCAGCTACTGCAAGGCTTTTGAATAGGTCAAACAAAGAACTCAGCATCTAAAATGTGGAAACAAAGATGCAGAAAGAGTTAACACAATTTTTCAGGTCAAAATGTAATTTTAAATGGCTCAGGCTCTTTTAATTTGTAATTTTATATGCTTTATTTATTTTCCGTGTGTCCTAACTATTCCTGTGCATATGAAATGTGATATACCAAATGAAAGTGTTTCATCTTGCTTCATATATTTCAATTGCAGAAGGCCATCAGATTGCACTCTCGGAACACATTTATTTGTACAGTAGATCTTTTAGGAAAGCTTCTGTTAAAGGCCTCATAAAATTAAAATCGTTATTATAACCATCTTTGGTCTTTGTTAGATTCCAGAGTGAAAAAACAAGTGTTTTGTTTTGTTCGAATCTGAGATTTTATCCTCAATATTCTTCATGATTGACTGAATGGGATTTATTGAACAATACTGACCACTTGTTGAGGGCTGTACCTTTAATGTGAGCACATGTTAAATACATTGATTAAGACAGGCGAGAACCAGATGTCAATATCATGAGTCAAAAGTATTTAGATGAAGAAAATATTTTGCACACAATTTTACCTCTGCTTCTCACTCTGAGGAAATGGGCTTGATGTGTAGGATGTAGGGAGTTTGATGAAAAGTGTAACCGGGTGATAATGCACAGGCCTTATCGAATGTCAGACTCTAAAGAGGTTGTTTTTATTCATACTTGTGTATTTATACTTGTGCTAGAAGCAGCAGCAGAGCTGTTTATGTCGTTAGAGGAAATATAAGAGAAATCATGTGGTTTGAGGACAATAGCCATGTTGTAAAGGCCTTTGGACGACAAAATGAACCTGCTCTAATTCTAGCACTGTGTACATCAGTCCTAGTATTGGGCCTCTCTCGGTCTCTCACTTATACAACCAGTCAGTCACCCAGTACAGCACAAGCACAAGCATACATAGATAAAATGTGTAATGTGTACACACACAAATATAAACAGTATATCAATGCACAGTGGAACTAATCCTTGTATTAGATCGTGTCTGTCCAAAGAATGTGCCAGACAGTTTGGTCTCACAAAGGTTTGTGAAATGAGTTTGATTTCTTAACGCACTAAAATCCTATCTGAACAGAAGCTGAAAGAAATACATTTCACACAACTGTTTGTTTACTTTTAAGTGAGATGTAAACCTCTTTTGTTTAGATACATTTGACTCATCTGTCAGGTGCAAAGACAAAAATATTTCAGTTTTGTTAAGGTGGTGTGGTAGAACTACAACAGAGACTATGACTTTAATATGGGGGACACTTAGTCATTTTCTAATTTATTTCTTGTGGTTAGGGGAGGGGTGGGGAAAAAAACAACATCAAGGAGGTGCTTCTTCATCTTTAAACCTTTACTTGGATCCCTAACCTGAATGATCTTTGATATTTATTTGCCTAACAAAATGGCTCATGAACTCATGTCAAATTCTGAGCCTACATATACTCGTAACTTTAATACATTTTTGTGCTAATAATTAACCAAATGTCTGCCACAACAATGGCTGATGAAAAAATACATTTTTATCTAGGATTTGTAAGGATTTAGAGGTCACTTTTCCTACCCAAAGGCATCAGATCTGAAAACAGAGAATAGGGAATAGGGTGTATTTCTTTGGATTGTCTTTGTTAACAACAGCAACACTCCTTCTGGTAAGACAACAGCCTGGATTTCTGTGATGAGCACCACAACTAAACTTACCCCAACTGTATCAGAGTGACAGTACCAATCTGGATCACAAATAAGAAAACTATGTGCATGCTTGCATACAGCGCAGGGAAGAATGTCAGAAGATATTTAAAGTATACACTTCTATGATAGTTCAGCTACATAAACTCTTTTCATCAGACTCATGCCTCGCTACATTTTAAACTGATTTAAATCCTGTCATGGTGAAGCTTTAATCTCTTCATTTTCTGTTTACAATATGTAATCTGCTTTTAAGACTTCTCATTTCAAGAAATTTTGTGAGACTTGTATATGCTACACCTTACAGCAATAACATGCAACTGTAACCCAGCATGCATTTATGTGTACAGGACAAAAGAAGGAATAAAGTGAGGGGGGAATTAATACACTTACCCAAACAAGCACTTAATGTGATATTAAATACAGATAGGTGCATATTCTGAGCCAACTTAGATGACAGTTGCCGCTTTTTATTCTCTTGTATGATCATATTGCCAGTAACATCGGAAAACACAAATGTGTTAACAGTAAAACTGTCGGGTCATGGCTGCAATAAAGCCAATGTCTCCCAAAAGTTTTAAAGTTAACATATACTTTTCTTTCTCTTTTTTTCACCATGCTTCAAACGGCAAGAGCCATCAGATCCACTGAGCAAGTCAGCCTCATTTTATCTCCGGAGAGGATTTCTCTTGGTAGAGACACAAGGAAAGATAACTGGTACAAATAATGTGTTGTATCATTTCACCAGTCAAAGTATTCTTGACATTTGCTGCATCACCAAACTACTGATACAGCATAGCTTTTATCTGTGACAGATTCAACACCTACCATTCCACAAAAGGTTTTCTTTTAGCATGTTTAGGGTACATCACAATAAGCCATGGTGATACTAACAGAGCAAAGAAGTTAAAACTTTACAAAATCCTGATTAAAAAATCTGATTTATAGAGTGTTTTTATCTCAAGCACAGTTATAATAAGTACAGCATTTTTTTTTATCATGGCTTCATATTTTAAATCAGTATAATACTCGACTCATACTTCCCACACAGAACAACTGCATCAACCAGCTTAGCGTGGCCTCTCTGTAAGTCCACTGTACGATTTCATCAGTTTCCATCACTAGCATCATACGTTTTAATCCAGACAAGTTCTACAGCCTTGAATGTCTTAAGATATGTTCACATAAGGCATGTAAGCAATGTATTTAAACTCTTTAGTTCTCCCTCTCCAGATGCTGTTTCTTTGTAAAGCAATAACATCTAAACTAGAGTGGCAGAGATGAACTGCTGTGAGATACCTGAAATTGCAAGTCACAGCCCCACTTATGAGAGAACTTTGGTGTAGAAGTAAGACAGTAATCCAAACCAACTTTTAAAAATAACTTTAAAGACAAGCTCTGATGGTTCAAGAAGATTTTGACATCTGACAGCTAATGGTTATTTGTTCTTCAGAAGCCTAACAAAGCAAAGTAGCCACATATATTTAGTAATGTCTTCATGGATTCACTGCTGCTATGAACCCAAGGGACATTCATGACAACAAGCACAGAAAAATTAGTCATCCTAAGCAAAGGTTTCAGTGGTAGAATCAGATGTGACCCTTAACTTTTCCAACAAGTTGTTTTTTTGGCGAGTTGCAGTCTTAGAATTCAAATAAAGCAGCTACTTTTAAACCCATACACCTTTTTGTATTTGCTAGTGGCTGGAGACAAGGAGAAAAACACAGGCAAAAAAGGGCAATATCTCTGAGTCATCGATGAGTTTGAAGCAAGGTGAAGGAAACGAGAGAAAAGAAAAGACAGCATGATCTGAGACACTGGGGACAGTGAGGGAAAGGTGGGAGAGGGGCAGCAGTGTTCACATTGAGCTCAACACATCTCCCACACACACTTATGCGCACAGATCCATGTGAGTGAACAACCTTTCTGCCACTCTCTCAGACACATACACACAACCCTTAAATGGCTGATAGGCCTACAGTGTCTTTGCCAAAGATCTTAGTTCTTGTTTATGTCTTTATCTCCTTTGATTTTAATTACTGATACCAACTTGAGTAGAGATTGACTTGAAGTAACCTGGTAGCCTTGCTATGTGCCAATCTGAAACAAGGTATTTCACAAGCAAATATAATTTTTTATGAAAATCTGATAATTGAGAAGACAAGCGCTCATGTGATCCTTCTTGGTTAAACTGCTTTAATCCTTTTCACGGTAATGACATTCAGTCTAAGCTTTTTTTAAAAGGACATTGATTATTGTCAGCACGGTCACTGGGTGATAAGCTTTTACTATGTGCAAGTCAGTGTGCTCATGACGCAGATCCTGTAATTACAGAGATTAGCTTGCTGTTGGTCGAATGGGCGAGGCCAAGCGATGGCAGCTAAGCATGTGTCTGACGTCATTTGAGGCTGTGATCACTGGAAGTGACATGTTACCTGGCTATGACAAACAGCACACAACTGACACCCAAGTAAGCCAGCAGAATATACATCCAGATATCGGGCGAGAGGGGGTTGAGGAAGGAGAAGACCCCTGGGTTGGTCCCGTTGGGCTTGCGGTACAGTATACTTATACCCAGCGTCATGAAGGGCTTGGAGAAGTCGATAACCTTCTCACGTACATATGTGATGGCGAGGGGAGCCACTGCCAGATCAGCTCTCTGTCAACAGCAAACATAAAAAGAAAGAGAGATGGGCCATAAGTCATAGGCACAGGGAGTGCTTAAAGGCAATCAAATTAAGAAAACTGGGTCTTTACACACTACTGAGTCTGTCCCAAGGCACTTAGCAAGAAATTTAAAGCCCTCTTTTTCTTTCCACCCATCAAGTATACTTCCACTGCTAAACTCACCTTTCCCTCCTTATAACCTAAATCAAAGCATTCATTTATTTTCTTTACCTACTTTCTCCTTTTGTTAGGATGGTTGGAAGTTGTAGCCTGCCATGGCACTGTACTTAATATGAAATAGAGGACTAATACCAAAAGAGAACAGTTTTAACTGTACCAATATTTTACTACTTGTGCTAAGCAATGAACAGCACTATAAGTTTTAACTCTCCTTCTATTGTCTAGCTTACATGATTAGACTTGTTTAAGTAAACATTTGACTTTAGCACTTAGTCTGAGCTATTATTCTTTTTACATGCGCGAACCATACAGTTCAACTGTACAGGATAAACCATGATGCTTTGGTGCAATGTTAGGCAGTATCTATTTAAGAAATTGTGTTCTCAAAAACAGACATGTCAAGATGTTACAACATGATGTCATTACAAGTTGAGTTACAAGATATTGTATCACATTCGCCTACTGTATTGGCAATCAAGCATGCTCTTAGTGATTTAGTGACAACTCTGCTGCAGATGCTAAAAGAATGACATTTGAGAAGGGGTTTTCATCCTCTTAGAAAAAGAACAAGAATTTTTTTGAGGAGATACCTCCAATGCACTAATTTTAAAAAGGTAATGACATCTTTTTTTTGTATCTCTTATAGCAACTACTAAAGTTTCAATGGAGCCCCTAAAAGAACATGGAGAGATGACAAATTAGATTAAAAAAAAAACTTCAAGTTTCTTGAGAGAAACATGAAGACTGCTTTTTTGCCATTTTTTCCCCGTGTTCCTTTTTGGGCTCCTTAAGTTTGAGACCACATTTAAAAAAAAATAATAATAATAATTGAGGAACTTAAAAAAAAAAAAAAAAACGGGCTCCACAGTTGCCTATTGTGTTGACTCTTTGGTTAAAATGTTCATTCATACAGCTTTAAGACTTAGTTCGGTAGGTTGTCTCCCTTGTTCTCAGGCTGACTAAAGACAGGAATGCATCTGTGTCATTTGAAAGGCTGAAAATACTTCTTACATTGACACTGAGGGCAGTTAACAGGGGTGGAGAATGTATAAAAACAATTAACTTGATACTTTTCCTTGCAACACTAGTTCTTTATCTTGACTTTTGGTGTAAGAGTAGTATAGTTGCTACTCTTGTGACACCTATAATCCCTTCCTATTGCAACACATAATCCTTGGCTTCCAATAACATAAATTTGTGAAGCTTGAGTACTTAGTTCTTCATTGTGTACACAACTTGTTTTACAAAAATGTACATTTTGAATATAAGCCATAAAAAGGCAAAAGCCAGGCCGACTACATTGTTAAGATACACTGTCTGATAATGAGGTAAGTGGTTATGTGTCAGACAACAATAAAAGAAGTGGTGCTGTAAATGCTGGAGATTTTTTCTGAAACTTGCAATAACAAAAGAAACACTTGTATATGCCAAGGCTGGGCTCTGCTAAGGGTCTGCCAGTCTGTGGCTCAAAACAAAATCAAATGTCTCAAACCAAGTTGTTAGTTTGTCTTTGCTGACCACTGATTCTGCTCACTGGATGACTTCCTCTCTCAAAACACTGAGGAGGACTTGGATATCCCTCTTTTTAAAACAAACATTCTACATTTGTTGTCTTTTTTAAAATTCTTTCTTTTCTAAAATGTTTTGTTTGGGTAGAATGTTTTTATATATTTTTCTCTGTCTGGTTGTTACAGATGTAGCAGTAAAAAGATGGTTGCTCTCTTGTTTATTATTTTATCCTTGTTATAAGTCAAATCATACTTGCCTAGCAGCACTTTCAGCAACATTTAAAATACCTGGAGTTGTTTCCTTAGATATCACCTTCCAAACAATATCAAAATGTAATTCTAGGAAAGTTCCTTTGCTAAGTAGAAAAAAGCAGAACAGTTCCTACATCTGATAAAGTTTTGTCAAGAGTAGGGTTAGAGGGATATTTCATGTTTTGTTAAAACTGAGTTTTATCCATGGTCAGTGTATTACCCACTCCTTTTTTAGAAAAGCAACTGGAGGACTGGTGTAGGATTTTTAGCAATAAACTGCTTCACCTTGTCATCAAATAGCCAGTTTCTTTAAACTGAGCCCATTTTTTTCTTTTTTTTTTCCAGGAACCACCAGACTACTTTGACAAAAGCAATAATTTTGCTATGGAAAACAGGGGAGTTGCTTGTCTACCTCTTCTTTAGCTTCCTCAACTTCTGTCTACTGTGAACTACTGTTTTCTGTGAGATAAGATTAATGTTACTGTTAAGAGTCTGCCATCTTTAAAAAAGCACAGATGGATAGAATGACTTCAGTTTCCCATCAAAATGGCTTGTCCGATGGCAAGGCAAGGCTTTCCACATTACTAATTCTGTTGCTTCTCCAAAACTGGTAGCATGTCACACACAGCCTACTGTAGGTGACACACTCACTATGGAAAAGTATCTCATATAACCCCACTTAAAAAATAAAAAACTGAACTATCCCTTTAATGTTTTGTTGAGGACCTGTAGTGGAACGGTTTGCTTTCCACTGGTTTGCTTACAGAATTTGTGCTGTATTTATTTATTTATTTATTTTTTTTGGCAGAGCCCCTTGCCTGGTAAATACATAAGTTGATCTTACATGTTGGTCATATCAGAGATATAAGGATATATAAATTGAATGTATAAAGCTAAAAAGCTTGCCCAGGAAAGGCATGATACCATATCTAGGGTGAAAACCCTGTTGTGCTGTTGATAGTTAATAAATCTCGACTGCATTGTGTGTATTATTGCTAAACATTCACAGCAAGGTCAATTGTTTCATTTCTCAAAGATATATCCTTTTTGTCTTATGAAGGTTGCCATCTATCACAGGATGAATGACTGAGCTCATTGCTCACAGCTGTAATACATGAAAAGTCTTGCTGATATCAGGCATGAATTTGCTCAAACTACTCTAATGCAACCCTACAGTGTGTAAAGACATCAGAATATGTTTACTTCACTTTGAGCTTTAGACAGACCAAAAATAATTTTGCTAAGTTCCTCTGCCAGAATGTTTTTAACATGATCAGCTCAGTTTAGCATTTCTTTGCCAACTGATCTTCTTTGTGAGTCCACACCCCCCCCCAGTCTTCTGAGGGCCTGTCTGCTGCAATCACCATCTATCTAAGTCAAGCCAGGTCTCTATGCAAAAAAATGGGGCAAACCCATGATGAACACTGCACAGGGGATTGGACCCTTCACCCATCAAAGACCAGAATATGTGGTGTACTGGTCAGTCACCGCACTGATCAAGACTAGAGGTAAAAGACAAGTCTGGATGGAAAAAAGGAAACCAAACCCCTCATGGGTGCTTCTTCGAACAGGGTCAGATATTGACTATTGGTGGTTCAGTGCCTGATATTTTTCTGCCCATGCAATTTATCCTAACTGGGACTTTGTCGGATGTAATGATCAACACTGAACAGATTGTCTGTTCTTGTGTGTATGTGTTTTAATAAGCTCTGTAGGGGAAACAAGTCACCACAGACTCTCTGCTATCCTTGCATCACTGTTCTTTCAAATAGTGCTGGTCGTTACCTTCCTCTTCTTTGTTTTCCTTTTTTTTCCCCCCTGTGTCTCAGTGTAACTTCCTCCTGGTTACATCTTATTCTTGATCATTTCCTACCAAATATCTGGATAGTAATGGTTGTTGATATGTCAGTTAACACTAGAGTTTAAACAAGTCATGAAACTAGTGAAAACATTGAATGAAAAGAAATTGATGAATTAATAATTGATCCTTGGCATATCTGTAAAACTGTTCTTGGCACACCACAGGAAGGCCTACACGAGGTGAACAGATACATAAATGTAAAAAATGTAATCTTTTCATATATTTTGGTACTTTTGCCATGCTAAGCATTGGATCAGTAAATCTTTGACTTACTTGTTTTGTCCAACCAGCAGCCCAAACCCAAATATGTGTTTGGCAATAAACTTAATAACTGACTGAATACCATTGCATGACTTTCAAAGTTCTGTTTCTTTCCTTTTTTCTTGTTACTCAGCTAACAGATTGACTAATTGGTTAAGCACAATTACAAACTGTACTGACATACAAAATCAAGGTCCCAATGTAGAAGAGGGGTATTTATTTTTTATTTTTGAACTTTTGTGCTAAAAAGTTTGGTCAGGATTCTAACAGGATTTTTTATTTCTCATTTAATGCAGTGTTTGATCAGTAACTGCTTTTATTGACACCAATCATAGACACTGTTATTTTTACTAATTTTACTGGAACATGCTGCTGGATACATTTTCTTATTTTCTTCCATTCTGCTCACTCCATGTGTCAGGAAAAAAAAGCTGTAGTTTAGAGTTTATGAGTACTACAACTTTCAGATTATTATTTTTTTAATGGTAAATTGAAAAGGGAAAAAAACCCTAAACATTGACCTAATCTATAAAATAAGACACAGAGTGTGTAAACTGGAATGTTATAATAATAACTTCTTTCATTATATAATTTATCTTATTTAAATGATGTTATACAAAATTGAGTGTAAACTGACATCTGCTTTCTAGAAACACATTTATGCACTCCTTTAATAATGATACATAATGACTCACGTGGTCCATTAGCTCCTTGACCATGCCATTCCACTGGCCGGTGTTCTCATCCTGGGCACCATACTTCCCATCTTCCACCAGACGGACCTCATATGTGAAGCCCAGGATGTTGGCCAGCTCTCTCAGCAGGTCTATGCAATAGCCCTCAAAGCGGTCGTTCCCATACAGCGGCTTGTCAGATTTCTTGAACATCACATATGGCTCCTCCTGTCAGGTGAAATAGTGAGGGAGGAATGAGTCTCTGCAGCACTTGGCATCTTTTACCTACTGATAAGGCCTATCTGAGAGGGTGTCTGATGTGAGATAGGCTTTTGAGCTGTGCAAGCCCAAATACACACCGGCTCAGCTGGCATGTGTAAAGTCACTGTGATTGTGTGTGTTTTGCAGTCCTGTGATGTGTGGTAGGATGGGTGCAAAGTGAGGCATGACCATAATAAGAGATAATCCCCCATATCAATGACTCTGTGCTCCTCTCAGGCTCAGCAGGCTGGCTTTGGGCCCGGCCCAGCTTTCAGGACACCACATGCTTTGTCAATAAGATAAGAGATACTGATAAACTGATACAAAAAGAGAGAGCAAGAGCTGGTGCATTACCTCTGTTCACACAAACAGCTGAAGCGATTACCAATGTCTTCCTTTATACTGCTTTTTTTCTCCCTCCCGCATACTGAGCATCTCCTACGCCAGGTCCTTCTCTCTTTTCTACATGCTCCCCCGTTTCCTCCTCCTCCCGCTTCCTCCTTTCTACCTCTGCTCCACACACCATCTGTCTTTGTTAGCTTTAGATGCTCAATTTTACTGCACCGCCCTCATTTCTATGACTCTCTTGTCTCTTTCAGACAAAAAATCTGAAAAAATATTGTCAGGCGGGTGTTGTTTAAAAAATTACTGTGCTGAGACTGAAAAAAAAAATTAGATTGTTAATAGCTTTGACACATTCTTCTGGCTGGAGTTTTAATAGTATGCAAGCCGTATGTTTGCATGGGGAGAAAAAAAGAAACTAGTCTTTTTACTGGTGGTGGCAGGCCAAATAAATGGGCTGTTTTTGCAGTATATCATAAATTTGCCCTGTAATTGTAAACAGATGTTAGGGAGAATAATTTCACTGCACAATATTTTTAGGAAAGTAGATTATGGAGCAAAAAATGATAGAACATTCTGACAGTTTTCTGAATACAACTAATTAAAATCTAAATATAAAACCATACCATTATGAACCCCTCTGAGTATCATTTATGCATAATCTATATACCAATTTTTTTTGGATAACTTCTTTCTTACACACATGGCACATGTGAAATTCATATACAGTAATTTATATGAAATATCCCAAAACTTACATGAAAGATTTTCACATGTGAAATCCTGTTTAACTTAAAGTATTGTATATTTAACCTAGCAAAGAGGTTTGGTTTTGCCTAGATATGTGGCACCTTGAATAAACTTTGATTGAGCAAGCAAACAGCAGGCCACGCTGCTCTGTGTCTGAGTGCAGATGAACCTTGCACGCACTGGGCTTTCAAGATGTAAGTCTTCCTCATTGTTGCTTTCCACTCTAATGAAAACATTCCATCAGAGACAATAGCAGCTCCAGCCTCACTTCAACCACTGCAACTGTCCATCTGATAGCTGACGACAGAGCTTAGTACATAATGTTGTATCTACTGTAGCTCATGTGCTGCTACACTATACTTCAGCAACCGCACGGCTGCCCAAGGATACTGATGTAATCTTGATGAAAGAGTGGAAATCACTGTCCACATACAGATCAATAACAGAGCACCTGAAATGTTCAGACATAGAGTACAAACAGCAAAACACACGAGTATTTGTTTTTAGAGGCATGTAGTTGAAGGTGAATGCAAGTGAAGTTTACATTTACCTCCAGAACCTTTTCTGCTGGGATTTTAAAGTGGGCACAAACCAGAACAAATTACCACTGAATTATATAAGATGGATGTGACAGCAGTGTGTTGCACCGGTGATGTGTGTTCTACACTCCACATGTAACATCTAACAATCCAAGGTAGGTGCAACATTTCCCTTTCTTCCCATCACCATGGAAACACTGCTTCAATGGTGATAATCACTGAGAGTTTCTTAAATCTACACAGGTAGTTTTCAAGGGACATTTATCACTGTATGCAGGAGAACTACAGTCATTGATTTTACTGATAGCAATAAAAGTCTAGGAGAAGAAAGGGGATGCCAATTTTTCTTTCCTAATCATGCTAATTTAAGGATTTTTCACTCACTGCCTTACCCATTTTGCATAGTTCTGCTTTGAGAATCATGAGTGAATATTCATTATTAAATCCATTATTATTCATCATTAAAACTTCTCTTCAGAGACAGAAGTGATTTTTGTTTCATTAGAGGTAAAGTACAATTCTAGATCAAATTACTATAATTAAACTTAAATTTAAATAAGGTTTACTGACATGAATGTGAATTACATTTTACTGAATGACTATGTTTCATGTAACAAACTAAATATAGATAATCTTAAGACAACAAACACTTTGTGCACATACTTATTCTTTTGCAGATGTAATTACTCAGAAACATTTACTACTACACAATACAACAATCAACACATTTTGCAGCCAAGGTCTTCTCCAAATGTACACCATTATGTTTAATTGAGGGGTTTGTCTCTGCTTTGTACTAAAAAATGCTATCCTCACAAGCATTGTTTTACAATGATCACTCTCCAAACTTAAATGCAAAAATACAACTTGAGCGCAGTCAAGACAATGCCAAAACAACATGCTGCAACACAACCTCTTACCCTAACGCCATGTTGGACAAGAAGCCTGAAGAAAAGCTATTACTGTTATGCTAACCGCAACTACAGGCCCTTTTAGGGAGGCAGCTGAAACAAAAGAACAGCTATATTGATGGCATGGACTGTGTTATGGGAGAGTTAGACCATTAGGGTGACCTCTCCAGCACATTTTGATGCCTCTGTTCCTCAGTGAAGTGGAGAAGTAGCTGTACATTTATGTATACACATTGAAAATATTGTTAGCCACATCAGCACTTTATGGTTTCATGTTATATTAATGAGGAGAAATGGCACACATTGTCAAAACAGGCCTAAACCTCTTTTTACGTGTCTACACAGCATCAAGGCTGTCTCTGAATGTTCTCACCCTGGCCAAATTTTCCAGAGGGTCCACCTTCAGTGACCTGAAACTCAGTTTGTGTAAGGACAAAAGGCCAAAACACATAGTAAAACAAATACTTGTGCACATGCATACAAGGCCGCTGCAGACTTCACCCTTTTTTTCCTTGATTCCTCAGTTTCCTGGGATCAGGGAGATAAATAAACTCAGGATACATACTATTTTATTAAGAGAAGCTAAGAAATTTCTTATATTTCTCTCATAGTGAGAAGTGTGTTTCTGCATTACCCTCCCTTTTATGACAAAATGAACAAAGCCTGGCTGGTTAGTCTAGCGTGTAGACTAACTCTGTATTTGGCAGTAAAAAGAATTCTGAATTACGTTGTGCATTTGTTGTTTTCAGTCTGATATTTCATATAATTTAATGTTTTGAGATAATTTGGTCGGGCCAGATTGTTGTGTTCTGAGCTTTAGGACCAGCTGACAGACTCTTCTCTTTGCTCAACTTTTATTTCACCCTTATTTACTCTCAATTTGTATTTTATATTACATTGCATTACAAAATAATATTACAAAACACTACCATCGCTAGTTTGTAGCTGTTGCTATGAAAATTTTTCTTCTTATAATTTTGAATGTTTATAAGGTGTGTTTAAAAGCTTCTGTTTCGGTTTCTGTCATACAAGTACTATGATTGGTCAGCATGGGCTACTTGAGTTTCCTCAATAACATGTTCTGACAACTGACTGGATTACCATTAACTCCTTGTCTCAAGAGTAAAGGCATTTTACTGCTAACTGACTTACATCTGCAAGCTTTTAGAATCTGACAAAGTTGTTGACTCTGCTGAAGACTTTTATCAATTTTTAATTGATTGTTCTCAGCCATCTACATGCAGTCATTGGCCAAACTGTCATTGCTTTCTCTGCAGAGACAGCTTAGCAGCCAGACCTCATGGGTTCACTTCCCTCAGTGTTGTACAGTACATGGATTTTTCACTTTGCCAGTGTTTTAACTGTGTCCTTATTTGTTACCTTTTGACCATCATGACGGTCAATTATTTCTCAAGAATTACTGATTTAATATATTTATCATCTATTTCCTTTCTTTATCATTTGAAATTTTCTACCAGTCTCTATTTGCTGCCATGTTAACTGGCAGAACAACTGTTATCTGCCATGCCGGGCACAAAGAGGCTATTGTGAGGCCATTAGCAGCATATGACCTCTCACCTTCTGTCAACTGTGAAAGACTGTAATTATCATAAACAGTCGCTCTGCACATTAACAGAGAGCAACTCTCACTGGAACAATTAGCCACACCAGTTATTGTTACATGACATTATAAAAGCTCTTATCTTCCATCTGTGGAACTAGAAATGGTTTTTTAAACAGGTACACACAACATGAGAGGAAAAAATCACTCTGCCCTTATTTCACAAAATAATCCAAGACTAAACCTTAAAGCTTTGACTTAAAATTAAGAAGACTGGGTTAAACACTGTGCTGTAGTGGCATGACAGTAGACAACTAACTATTTGATTTATGCTGTACTGACCCAAATCACTTTATTAGTTAGCTTGAAAGTTTATTCTGCTAAAATCACTGAAATTTGTCCATAGTTTATGCAATTTGTTTACTGGTTTGATTCAGGCCAACACTGACCAACATAGATTTAGAAATGTCTTTAAAGAATTACAGCCTAAAATGAGATGTTGTTCAAAGGAATTTTAAATAGCATAGCAATTTGATTCAGCCAGCGCTGTTCTCAAACTAGTGCTTTAATCCTAATTAAGTTAATCAACAGTGAAGTGGCCTAGTGAAGTATATAATCTGACACATGAGAACATTGCCCAGTAAGGTTTTGAACATTATATATATATCACTCATGCTCTTCAGAATCTGCTCTATGGTGTTCCCAAGTCAAGAAATGTTATCACAGTTAATTAATCAGTGTGCAAAATAATATAAACTGAATAAACTGAAAAAATGAATTAAGCTGAATTTGAGCTAAAGAAAAGACTTTTTCTCTGAAAGATGTGCCATGGCTTGATGCCAAAAATGAGCACATCAAAATGTGGTGCAAGAAATGTGGCTCACATCCACATCGAGCAGGTGCACTACAACAAGCTCAAAGAATTTTTAATGATCCTTTTTTTTCATTGAAGAAGACTAAAGGTGAGGAAGGAGCACAAAAACAAACAGGCTATGGTTCATAAACAAGCTAGTCAAGCAAAAGAGTCAAGTCACCCACTTTTGTTAAAAGGTAGAACAAGCTAAAGAACAATGGCTTACTCTATGTGATATTTTTTTCCTTGCATTTAATAAACTAAACACACGTTATATGTCCTCACTTAGGATTTAGCTTTATCTTGCACTATACTTTTTGTATTTGGCGCTAAAGTGTTACACATAACTTTTAATAATGTTGCACTCAGCCTGTTTGAACTTGGAATGGAACAAAGTACATCAAGAGAAACAAAGACCAAAACTAATTGTGAAAGCAGGCATGTGTGGAATTACAGCACGGAATTCGTCGGTCTTTTCTGGTTTCTGTTTTACTTTCCCATTTAAGAAAGTTTTCATTTCTTGCCCTACATATTAAGATTGCAAATGGCTTACTTACAATCACTGGTAACTGTAGGCTGCACTTTTCCACTAAAACTGTGTCTAATTTGGGTTTTAACTGCTTTTAAACTCAAACTAAATTAAAAACTTTTTTTTCTCCCCTGGGCTAACAAAGGTTCATACTCTCCTCATCAATGCCCTTAATGTTGTTTCTGTTTAGCAGTCCACTGATAACTTTAAACACCTAGGAATCTGGTTGAACAGAAGTCTTAATTTGAAATATTAAACAGTATAAAGAATCTTGCTAAGGAACTAAAGTTCACACTGGGCTCTCTGTGCAGGCTTAACTTCTCTGTTTCCATGGCATCATGAAAATGCCTTGTTGCTGACCTCTATCTGACCTAGATCATATTTGGATGCTATTTACCTCCTGTACTGTAATGTGTTCCTTTGTTTCAAGTTACCTCAAACTCTAGTCCTAACATTACAGTACACAGCAGTATTAGTATTTATTATGAAAAGTACTTTATAGCCAGTCGTTAAAATAATATACATTATCAATTTGTCTTTTTCGCTGAAGTGTATATTCAATAATAGGAAAGCCGGACAATTTTTTTACAAAACTTTCCAAAAGCAATTTGATTCAAAATCACAGTTTTTTTCTGATGCCTTGAGGAATATGTGGACATTACAGTTTGTTCCTAATATATTCTGTATATTTTAGTAATACAGTTTTCTTACTTTTTGTTAATATCATACATGTTACGAGCTGATGGTAAAATTGACTCCTGTTAGAAAATGAGATACATTATCACTAGGATATCTTATACCAGCAACAATGATTTGAAAGCGTCATCTAGTTAGTCATCTAGTAATTAATTAAACTGATCCTATTTATTAGTCTTCTTCCACGTCTGTCACTTTCCTGAATATGACAGTTTTTGGGAGGTCTTTGAGCTGTGCTATTGAACATTTCCTCATGTTTCAGGCAAGAACAGTTGCCCTGAATACCAGGTTTAGTTCTTGGATCAGAGGTTTTTCTTTTTTCAGCAATGTATTTTATTAAGTTTAGGGCTCACTAACTTAGCTTTTAAGCTTCTAATATAAGATACTTAGTTCTGATGCACTGAAGACAGAGGACACAGATTTCTAACATTTAAGAATTTCTGACAGCTGACTGACTTACTACAAAGTTAAATTAACAACATTTTTTAAAAATGTGCTGTTTCATTTCACTGTGAGGCATATCAAAAATTAAATTTTTAGGTCTCTTACCCATACAATTTGTTTTATTTTTATTTTTTATTTATGACCAAAATTAATTGTTTTTATTTTCCTTAAACTATGCTGATTGCTGGCACAAAGTCTCACTACTTAGAAGATGATGCTGGTGCTTTGAATTTTTTGAACAGTGCACGGAATAAACATCAAAATTCTAACAGGTAGGAAGGTGGTGGTACATGTGTTTCATATTTAAATGTATTGTTAACATATCCAGTGGAGAACCTCCAAACTAACAGTCTCAGTCTACTCAGTCTTAGATCAGTCTGCTCTTAACAGTCTCTGAATATCATCCAATAAAAACCGTCACCAAAAATGTACGATTTCTTTCAGTTTCAATAACACTTAAACTTACAGTAACTGCTTAATGAAATTATATTAAAACAATTTTCTTGGTTCTCTGGAGATATTTTTTGATTGCTATAGCAATTAACCACAACGTACCCTTATTTTGCATATGATTTTGTATTTTAGGGCAACCTGCAGGTAGCTATTTCAGGTACTGTTCTCCTGAAGTGACTCATGAAACATGGATTGTTTCGGTGCGAGTGGAAGTAGGCTTGCTCCTTGCTCTCGTTAAGACATTTCACAGTATATTATCTGCAGCTCCAGCCATTAGCCTAAAGGTACTTCATTTCCATCACAACATTACAGGAATGATTTCCATAGTAGATAAACTTGATAGGCCAAGATCTCAACAGTAATTACATCATGTTTAATAGTACATAATCCTTGAGAAAATGATGAGAAGCTGGATGAAAGTGTGCATCAATCAAATGTAACAAACCTAATTATTGTCAGCCCTCCCTTCTTTTCCTCACTGCTCACAGCCATCATACATCTCCCCATGACTCAATCCTGATATGGCAATTACAGCCGCAGAGAGTCTTTGCTAATAACTGCAATCCAATCACTTCACAGCAAGCGCGGAAGGAAAGGAGACCCACGAAAAATAATGACAACCCACAATTTACTTGATATTGTTATTTTTGCACTTGCCTCCTCAAAGAGAGGATCACATTTGACTTTGATTTGGTTTTCTTTGTTGAGTTTCCCTCCACTGTCATAGTTCTCATGCACCATAGTTTGTGTCAGTATAGCTTAGTTATTTATATGTCAACAAAAAGAGGCATATGAGGTATGGTAAATTAATTAGTAACAAGGTAGTTCTGCCATAGAAAATAGATTGCTCAAGATTATTCACTTGACAATTATGGAAAAATTATTGATTGTATTTTTTGTTTATACCTTGCCCATCACCAGCATATTGTCAACTTGGTAACACCTTTGTGAAGTGAAAGAGGCTTAAAAAGAATAATTATCATTAGATAATAACTAGATAAGATTAGCCAGGACGTTACCAAGTTACCACAGCCAATATGAGATTCTCAGTATCACAGGTGAAAAAAATTGCTGTAAAGATCACAAAGATTTAAATGTCCAAACTTTTCTCAAAACTGTGTCTAAATTGTATGGTTTTTGCCACCCATAGCAAGAGACACAACAAAACGATTCGCTTGATAAATCTGTTGATAGGAGGCAAAGCCATAAACTATGAAATCTTATTGGACAATCAATCAGTCAATTTTCCCTGCCAGAGCCTGCTCCCACGAAATTGGAGTCCTCCACAGTGGTGAAGTGAACTGGCAATTTGAAAGTGCAGTGCTTTGGGGTACTCTACTTCAATTGAGTCGGAGAGCAGCATCCCCAGAAAGTGCTCCAAACAGAAAGGGCAGCTCAGGCAAAACACTGAAGGATTTTTCAAGAGGAAAAGCTTAAAAATAATGACATCTTTGGAGGGGAGTCTGTTATGGCTGAGAGCTGCTCTAGCCTTCTATAATTGGTCCCACATAAAGCACCATTACAATTTGATTTACTTATAAACAGACATTTAAAGCTTCAGTATTTAATTTGCATATTGTCGTCCTGAAATGGCAGCAAGAGGTAACTGTTTAAACTATGCACGCTTCATTGCTTAGAAATCCTTTTTGATAACATTAGTAAACTCAGAGGAGCTTTATGATTGCCAAGTGGGTCAGTGTTTCATTTTTTACTCAAACCATGATCAAATACTGATCTGACTTAACTGATGTGGATAGTGAGATAAACTTCCTGTTTGCCAACAACTGCAGTGTCTTTCCTTTTGCTTGTCCTATTACTGAGTAAAACCTGGACAGACCTGGACAATCAGTTGTCATAGCCTTCCTGACTGCAAGTTAAATCAATAAATCTTATTTAATTTTGCTGATTTCAGTGGTTATAATACATGCATATCAATAATAACATGTATATCAATAACAGCAGGTTAAATTCCAACTGCAACGTTAGTCAGCACTGTTTAGTCTCATGTTCTGTTCCAGGCTGCTCAAACTAAAAGACCATCTTGGGTTGGTGATGGCTTTTTTTGTCTCAGATTTCATGTGTGTGGCATATTGTGTTTGAGTCAAGCCTAAACCCCCCGCTCACCGTCTCTGCCACAGTGCATCATGAATGGATCCAGTCACCTTTGAGTCCCTCACAGGTACAGAGCACACAGCAGACCACACAGACTACACCACACGTGACTGAGCTGGACAATGTTGACAAAGTGATGCCTGAGCCAACTCTGTTTACTATAGAGGACTGCCAGATGCATTTGAAAGCTCCACAAAACTAGTAAGTGACCTCTGAGTCAGATAATTTGATACCCACTCTAACTCAGTTTTGTCAATTTTGAACAGTGGTGCAAACATAGAAAACAGACATCGATTCAAAAAGATTGAAAAAGAGAAGTACCAGGATGGTGGAGACGATCAGGGATCGATTGGATAAAGAATCAGAGACATTAGTTGTTTTTCCTCTCTGGTTTTCCGTCATGTTCAGGCCACTTGGAGGGTCCCAGGTACCAATCTGTGTAACAAAATACTTTTGTTAACATTTTCATCTGGTTTGAAGACAAAAACTTGCAAAATCCAGTTATGCAGGTACACAGAACAAATGCCAAAGCTACTGTTAGGTTCAGTTACTTTAATTTTGTCTATTCAAAAACTACCACTAGGCTGCTTTGCTTTTCACTCATCTGAAATTTCTACCAGCTCTCCAGAATGCAGTGGGAATGCTTCCAGTCGGAAACAAGCAGTTTTCTGGCTATTTGAAACTCACTCACTGTTCTCTCTTCTCTTCTGATTAGGAAGAGCAACTTGAATTAAGTAATGGGTATGTACTATTGATAGAGAAAAAATAACAGTAACTAAAGAAGCAAACTAACTCTGTGTCCCGAATGCTTTGTGACATTGATGGTTCACTCCCGTTTGATATGTTATATATTTTGAGTTGAACATTGGTGTGCCTTAAATTAAAATGTCTTTTTTTGACACAAGTCGAAATTGGGAAAGTGAAATATTGTTGAGATTTGGGGGGTTTATTTTTTGTATCTGTGCCACTCTCATGATTCCCCTCAACACTATTTTCTGCATGGATCCACAGAGGCAAACCTGTGAACAGACAGGGATGTTCATACTCAAAGACTTTGCAGGGCTCTTAAAAAATGATCAGTAATGATTTTTATTGAGATCAAATGCTATCACTTTTTAAAATTGTGCTTTTATCATTATTTATATATGTCTTCTAGGGTTTGGTTGAGGCTGGGCATCTTAAGCAACTGTTTGAAGTTAGGACACCTCTTATTCAAAAACCTTGGCTGCAAGTCTATGACAGGAAGCAAATTGTGGTCTCTTTTATTGAGGGCCTATCGTCTATACCACCACTGACCCCTCTAACTTGCACACTCTTAACTCCTGTAATACTGCCAAACACACAGGCAGACATGTGCTGTATAGGCATATACTGCACTTTCCCCTCTTTCTGTTCTGGATTTATAGGGAGAAAAAATGTGCAGCACCCTGAGGACACAGTTGACAGCGATGTGAACCCTCAAAATTGTCAGGAGGAACTTTCTTTTAGAGTCCCACAGGGAATAATATTAGAGATGATCCAGGATCTGGATTGGCCCAGGAGCCTTTTAGAGGGTCGGTGGAGGACAACACTGAGGAGGGCTGAGAGGAGGAGGGGGGGTTGCTGGGGTAGCAAGGAGGAAGAAGAGGATGGCAAATCTATGGGATCAATCCTCAAGTCTTCACTTGTCGCCTCTGAGCTCTCCCTCAAGTTTCCACAACCAAGCATTCCTGTCAACAACCTCCACCCCTCCAATCCCATTCAACCCCACTGCCCCTCAGCATCACAAGAAGGGACCACAAACTTGCCAAACCACACCAGCCACACACTCCTCAGGGTTCCTCTGATGCCCCGTGTGAGGGCCTGAGATTGACTTTGCAAATGCAAATCAACTCTTTAATTCAAGCTTCATGAGGCTGGAGGGCTTCTGAAGGGGGTTTTATTAATAGAGTAAATTATTCATGGAGGTGCAGGCGCACACAGACCAGAGGTCAGAAGCTGCTGAGAGGCGAGCACCAGTGAGGATGCTGAAGTGTGAAGTGTTTGTAGTTGCATTGCGGAATTTTTTTTGTATCGGTGCTGATAGCAGGTTCCCTTCCCGCTATTAATCATATGAATCTTTAATTGACTGCTGAACACTGGAGAGATGCCATTCCCGGAAAAAGATGTAAACCATGAACCCATTCATGCGAATAGACACAAACATATGATGTTCATGCCAAGATGCTTTCTGAATGATAATAAGGTGAGGTTTGGGTTTGGTTTGGATGTTAGCTGAATCAAATGAAATCTTTTGAAGTTCAGTCTGTTGATTTTTTACACAGAGCGGAAAATTGTAAAGTATAGTATAGTAAAATAAAATGAGGTCCACATACGTGTAAGTCTGAACTCTTTTTTCTGTGCATGTATGTCCCTACAAATAGCTAAAGCTAAATAGCTTAATAAAAACCAAAAAAATAGTTATTTTTGGGCCGCCGTTTAGCTCAACCGGGAGCGCGGGCGGCCCATGTACGGCAGGCTCAGTCCCCCACGCAGCGGTCGCGAGTTCGACTCCGGCTCCGACCATTTGCTGCATGTCTCTCCCCTCTCTCTCTCCCT
>JAQMCX010000057.1:20384020-20433675 GCA_029814765.1 Acanthurus leucopareius | reverse complement strand
GCTGGTTTGGACACCAGGGGGCAGAGTTTGTCCAGAGATGATGTCAGTGAGGAGCAGAGTGTTTCTGTAGCCTCATTGACAGCTTTTTTATGTAGTTCCTATCACACTGATGTATGATCAAGTGTAAATTTTTTCTGAAATTCAAGTGACAATAATAAAAACTCTCTGTCAGTCCCTGTGGCTAATATAGTTTGGATGTATTCTAATCTCAGCTGAGGAAAAGACATATTGTTATAAAGCTGCACAAGGGTTGCAGGAGTCACCCTCGGGACTGTCTCCAGATAATGAGTCAAACGTAATGTTGCTTATTTGTGGTGTGAATGGTCTTGATTTATACGACAACTTAATATATAAAGGGTTAGTAACAAAAAACAAGACTCAATATTGGCACTGTACCTTTAATGTAAACTTTATATTTCTTTAGTTAAGATCTGGGTAGAGTTGGGCACGAAAACACCTTAGTTAGACAAGGAAAAAAACTCATGTTTTGGCTTGAAATAGCTGGTGTATCAATGTCTCCTTAACAAACACACTTTTTTGTTGCCAGAAACAAGGCTGCATATCCTGACACCTTCTTAAAAACACCTAGTTTAGTTTACAATCCACAAACACAGCTGTTTGAGGTTGAAATAGACCTTGATGTAGTCTAGAACACTGGTTTGCTGTCTGGCCTCAGTGTCACACAACCTTCATTGCCTGTTACCTCATGAGATGAGATATTTGGCTCATATAGGCGTAAATTTGATCAAAACTACATCACTATGATAAGTACTATAGAAACCTTGATATGTTAGATGCGTAAACATTTTATGTAATAATGCTTTGCAAGAGCTTGCGTTGTCCACATTGTTTCTTGGCTGGAGTTAGACCATGGTCTCTGTGACCACTGAACTCAGTACAACCTGTTAGGGCAAATACCTCCTCAAGTAAATATGCTAAGCTTGACAGCAGAGGTGAGAGGTTTCTAATAGTTCAGTTCAGCATTGGAATGGGCCAGACACTGATTCAAGGAACTCAGTCAGCTTAAATGCCTCACTGATGAGACAAGCGAGAGAAGAACAGGAAAATGTAATGAGAGAGCAGAAGGATGTCTCAGCCTAGAGCAGTCTTTAATAAATGAACTACAACAGAGGTCAAACTGGCTTGCAGTATTATGAGCTAACAGGACCATGAGGCCACTGTAGGCAAGTAACCCTAAAACACTGGACAACTATGGAAGAGCATGTTTCTTGCTCTAATAAATCTTGGCTCATGTTGAGGCAATGGTTCTGTGACTTTTGTTAGGCCTGTTAATGTTATTCACACTTTGCCTACTCGGTGCGGATAACATGAAGTCTGACATGATGAAAAGTTACAGAACAAGCAAATAAATTTAAACTGTTTTGTTATTAGTTGATTTCAAAGTTAAGCATGAACCACTGAGTTCATTTTTGGTCAAAACAGATAAAGTCCTACAGGTGATGAGAATGGAAAGCCTTATCGTGACTGTGGTTACATTTTGCTGTGTATGCTGGTGTCTTTCATCCACACTGTTATGGCATGATGTGTGACAGATGTATGTGAGTGGGAATGCATTTAAATAAGTGTGTATTGGCACACAAAGGTGACTGGTCCACTGCAGGCAACTGCTGGCACCTGCAGGTAAACAACTTGTTCCTGATGCCAATCATCTATTTAAAGAACCAAGATGGCGGCAGTGCTGCATAAAGCAGAACTCATTTACATCCTGCTCATCCTCATCCCAACTGGCCACACTTGTCTATGCTGTACCTGTGTGCACTGTCATTCAATTTCTTTTTTGATAGAAAGGTATATATATTTAAAGCCTTTCATGCTTATGTTTGTCCATAGTTAGGATAATTGTTATGCATTCAGCACATATAGTATTATAAGTACATCCAATATTTTGCATGTAAATAAATAACCCATGTTAATCTTCCCCACCAGCCATGCGGTGTCAGAGGTACTCACCCCCATTTAAAAGTAATGCTTTGAAAGAACAGTATCCCAGCAAGCCTTGTCTCTCACCCATTTGCATTCAGAACCAACAGATCAGCAAAGGATGCCATCTCCACTGCCCTCTGCTCAGTCGACACACACACTGAAGGTAACAACAACTGCATCACAATGTTATCCTAGATTTTGTTGATTTCAGGTTACTTCATATTTTTTAATTGTTTTGAGGTCCTCTTTTACCACTACATGAAGCTGTATTATGTCATGTTCTAATTTTATTCTTGGATAACATTTTTGTGAGGGTAACTTTCCACAGTAAAGCTGAACTGGCCGCCTTGTATGGCACTTATGCAAATAATCAAATTAGGCAAACACACAATTCCTCATGAATGGGTGACCTTTGCCAGACTAAAATGAGAAATTTGTGAGCATATGAGATTCAGATCATTTGGTGAATTTCACCCACACTTGAACAAGCAAGCCTCGTAAAATAAATAAAATATAGAACATGAACAAAACTGTCCTTGCATGAGGCCCATTGTGTCTGACATTGAATGAAATGCACTGTGGAGCTTTGCGTGCTGGCTTGCTCTCAGCAGCAGAATGTTGATAAAAAATACACTCTTGCAACAGCCTGTCCACAGGACTTCTACAGTGTCATGACAACAGTTCTTGGATGATGAGGAACACAAAGGACCAATGTGATGTTGTGGAGTCAGCACGGATGGAGATCATTGTTAAACATTTTAAACATCTTTCTCAATAGGACGTGATGAATTCATGCAGTTAAAAAACAAAACAAAACAAACAAAAAAAAGAGACCTTTTTTCTGTTATGGTGAGTTGTTCCTGTCTTGGTACACTCTGTAAGATTTTATTGGTAGAAAGTGTCCCAACTCGAGCGATGGCTTTTGGCAGCTTCAAGCAAACAAACAAAAAATATAGATATCGCCCTTCAAGAACTCACATCAGTCAAAGCCTTTATACACTATCAGCTTGCAAAGCAAACATAAAACCTTTTAGAAAGAAAAGAGCAGACTGTGAGATGGGAGCAGAGCGGACTGCCTCCAGGCTGTTGTTTATGTCTGCAACTGTGCCTGCGGCTAAGATTCCAGATGGGTTTTATACACTTTTACTTCACAGAAATCAAATGTTCTCTCCAAAATCTTTTCCATGGCAACAACTTTTCCCTTCAACATTTGGCTTCGGTGACCACTCCCTTCATTTATCCATAAAACCTCTGTTAAATTAAAAACAATTTTGCATTGGGGAGATAAAATGTTCAGTCAGAAAAGGAGCAGGAACTTACATTAGAAAAAAAGAGGGAGAATGACAGCGCCTCACCATTTACACCGTAGAATTGTGTCACAATAATGTGCCTCAATAGGAGAGGAAATTGACTGTGTAAAACGAAATCATTACTATGGCTAGCTTTCCTTTGTAATGACAATATGTGTCTCTCCACATCCCATCAGCGTACATGCCCCTAAAATGACGCCAGGAAATGAGTCCTGAAAATGACTGCTGACTGCCAATGAGAGTGATAGGGATGACAACTAGAGGATCGCTACAAGCCATTAACACACAGCAAGGCTGGGTATGAGAATTGTATTGAGATACTTGACAAGAATCGGAACACAAAAAGCGAGAGCTCATGGGATTTAAAGCATGTCGGTGAAATGGCAAACAAGATCATAACAGTCACATGTCCCAGTAGATTACTGTTAAGCAAGTTGAAACATCAACAGTAAGAGGCTCTGGCACAAAGATGAACTCTGTTCTGTCAAACATTTACAACATCAATGCATGTCAACACTTCTGAGAAATGATTAAGCTCCAGATCAAAAATCAAGGCTGCGTTTTTAGGAGTCACCTACCCAACATAAGACCAAAATATTGGCATTTACTTCAACATACTTTTGATAGTGGAGAATATGAAAGAAAAGGCTATAGTGCAGTGTATCTATGAACCTTGTTCTAAAGCATTATTCTAGTTGTTGGTCACACTGGTCCAGAGGTCTATTCAATCATGCACGATGGAACGTGTAGAACGACCTCCATGTAGTGTGTCGGGGTACATAAACTGTGCAACTATACTTCCAGATGAGAACAAAATCAAAATTAATCAAAATTTAACTATTCTGTGCTGACATTTTATAAGTACCATGGATACTTGTTTAGACTTCATGTTTCTTAATGTATGGTTAAAGATGGCCAACTAAAACAAATTGGTAAAGGGTAGAGGAGAAGTATCCTGGTGGCTTATGGATTAACTGAAGTAATGTTTCTGGTTCAAGTCCAGTCACAGTACCAGAGGAATAATGCTGTAATTGAAAGTTAGAGAAAAACCCTTCTAAAATAAAAAAAGATAACAGCATGGACACTGGATGATAACAAGTTTCTGTACATACACTGTGATTCTGCATAGATGATTAACAAGTGTGCTAGTTGGCACACACAGATCTTGTCATTTCCCGGCCAGGATAAAATTGTCCACACTAATTTCTGCACAAATTCTGATAAAAGTTACATGAGGCTGACCCTAGCAGCTATATGGACAAGAGCAAGTGTCAGCTTGTATAACTGTAGACAGACCAACAGATCCAGACTTAATTTTAGGTATTTTGTAACTTGGGGTATCAGACATCATCCAACATGAAAGTTCTTGATTAGTGCTGCTGGCAGAAAGGAAACAGCTATGCCACTGTGCCAAACACAGCACACTATTACAAGTCCAATACTCTTGGTCCTGGATCACACTAGAGGCTGCAATAATATTTTAAGCTAAAGCTCATGATGATTTTAGTAACCTAGTATTCTAGAAATTAAACCATTCATTAATATAATAGTTATCAGATAAAAAATACATTTTCTTTATTAAGTTGCAATAGTTAAAGTTATAGTTAAGGTAAAAAAAGAAACATTAAGCAGGTATCTTTGTTTGTTTGTTATCAGTTTTACAATAAATCTTTCCATCCCTAACTTCAGCCCATAATACCAGTGTGCTGGTTTTAAAAAATACACTTACAGTATAGTAACTGTTCTTGGAGTTATGATATCCACCCTAGATGTTTCGATGTCTTGCATTGGTTTAAGAGTTGAACTTGTGACTTGATAACTTTAGGTGCTGCAGGGTACATGGAGGTAAAAAAAGACTGACTATTATATGTCACCAAAATGTCTATATTCTTTGAGATTAATTTTTTACAAAATGTTAACTATAACATTAATTATTTAAAATAGGTTGTGGCAGTATCTGCACTGCAGAGATAATACATATTTGTTTGAGCCAGCAATCCTTCCTTTTTTTCGTTAACAGAGATCATGCATTACCAAGCTTGATTGGAGAACCTGCAGACGCATGTGACTGGTGTTATATTTAACATGCCAGCATCTATGTCTAGTATGATGTATAACACCTAGTTGGTTACACATATTCCCAGGTTAAGCCTGCCAACTCTGAGCACAGATACAGTTAATGGTGTACCTGCTTTTCTTTTCACCCCTTTCACCCGTTTCTTTCTGCCTGCTTACTCTTTCACAAACATGTCAGTTTGGCTCTGTTTCTACCTACTAAGACAGATGGATAAGGCACTGAAACATAGGGCAAATTTCCAACTAGCTTTTGTTTATGAGTTTCTTTTATTGAACCAGTCTATGGATAAAAGGAGAAAGAGTTAAATGATTTAAAAAAAAACTTTTCTTTTTACAATTTAGCTATTCCCCCTTCTGTTGCTAAATAATGACCCACAGGAGACAATAAAGTCAATTTTACTTTCCCTTTCGCTCATCCAATCAGTTCAACAAATACTGAGAAAGGGCCAAATATTAAAAAAGAGAACAAGCAGCAGTGAATATTAAAACCAAACACAAAGAGAGTCATAACAGAGTACATTTCATATCTAACAGCATACCTCCATGTGCACACAGGCAAACACTTCTGCCCTTATGAAGAAGATCAACTATCTGCATTGATTCAATATCCCTTGCAGTCAATATTTCAGTCATATCTTGGTTCTAACCAATTTATATAAGTCCTAACCCTAAATAACTACCTGGAAAAGGTCACTGAAGTTAAAACAACTTAAACTGGTTATTTTAAAATTTTGGTGTTGATTGTTACATATATGATCCCTTAAAAAAACAACTACCACAGCAACCAAAAAAACAAACAGTTGATATAAATGCCTTTGGTAAATGTTTTTTAAAAAACTGCTGAATTTGTGTTTTGAAAAAATTGTTGAATTTTGTGGAATAGACATTATGAGGTGTGAGAAGGATATGACGGAGTTGCTTTATCAGCAAAGTAGAATTTATTTTATTTTATTAACCTTTGGTAAAAATTTGGGCAACAATAAAGTTACAAAGTAGATTAAATAATTTTATTGTAAAACTGCCATAATAAAATTTGAAAAGTTGTTTAAAATGAGAAGAAGAAAAGAAAAAAAGAAAGATCTCCTTGAGCAGAACACGAAAGCTCAAAAAAGGAAGGATGGAGACATCATCATCTTCCCTTCTTTTTCTGTCTCTCTCTACTAGTCTGCAGAAGATTTAAGAAATTACCTAAAATATAGAGAAATACATACAAGATCAAGCCCTTTTGTAAAATGAATTTTCATTTTCTTTATCAGGTCAATGAATTCAGTTCATGGAGCAACTGCAGTAAAAAAGTAAGCTACAGTAAAATGAAGCATCAGATATATTAAGTTTGGCCATAACATCTTGAATCATTTCATACAATTCTGTCTCAGATTATTTATGATTTCAAATATATCATATATTGTATTTTGTAAAAAGCATAGAAAAATATAAACTGTAGCTTCAGTATATATCTTTCTGATTCATCAAAAACCTTCTATGCTGCATCATAAACTTGTCCCCACAAACTTGTTTTATGTATTTATCTATTTTACTGAGTATGTTGACTGCCTGGATTATGTCCAGTGCATTTTTCTTCAGTTAAGGAAGTGCTTTTTTTTTTTTTTTAACTGAGAGGTGGTTAGGATGGGTTCTGAAACAATAAAATACAAATGAATGAAAACTTAAATATCCCCAATACAAAACATTTAATTAAGACCAGTGAGAATTAGGGAAACATAATGCAGAGGGGAGCAAAAAGGCCAAAAAACTCAACGGTTCAGTAACACACAATAATAAGCAGCACTAACAGAGCATATAGAGCAGAGTAACAGGCCCAGCAGCCTGATCCAGCGGGAGGGAAATGTCATAAATTCCTGCTTCTACATTATGTCTTCTTGGACCAAATTTTCATGTCAGAGAAATAAATCTCTCACTCCTCAAATCCATTAGCACCTAATAGAATATTTTCTTAATTATTCCTTTAGTGGAGACTTATCCCAGCTGGTCATGTGCTGCTATTTTCTTTATCAGTTTCTCTGAAACGCATGCAGTGAGAATGTCCCACTCTCCCCTCCTCAAGCATTCTTTTGTTGTTGTCAGTTTGAAACAAGCGTCTGATTAAATAGAAACAATGATGCAAATTTCAATTCACAAATTGGAAAAACTAATCCTCTGCTTAAGATATCCTTGGGGTAGGAAGATTGAAGACTCTGCCAAGGGAGCATGTTAGGAAAATTGTGCTCTATGAATTTTCTGCAGGCGTATGGAGGCATGTGTTTCTGTGATCTAGGTCAGACCTTTTGTGTGTGTGTGTTTTCACCAGTGTGCTAAATTACTGTTTTCACATAAATATAGTTTGTATACATGTGTGAGGAAGGCAGCAAATAAAGGAAGATGATAGAGCAGGTGGATATACGTATGTGTAACAGCACATTATTGTGAAAATCTAACAAATCTGTTTATTCATTTGCAGTCCTAGAAATGGTGATTTATTAAGAAGGCGTAGCTATGGGTGACTTTCATGACGGGCCTTTCTTTCAATGTCAGAGCACCATTTCATCAGGATGAGTCTTTCTTTCCGTGTCAAAGCTGCGTTTCAATCACGCTAACCGATATCCACTTCCTCTGGATGTAATTAAAGAGCCTTTTAATTAGAGCTCAGTGGAATGATTGCCTGTTGTCTATCATGTGTGCAGTCCACCACCTCAATGCAGTCCAGCATGAGCAGCACAGAACCCATTGAACCCATGTGGTGAAGATGAGGGGAATGCAGAAACTTGCACAGATGATGAGGCAAAAAATGATAAATGTCCATATGCAAATAATATATCCAGCCTGCCCCAGGAAAGCATTTGAGACGCTTGGTGCAATTTAAGAGAATGTTTTCCTACCTGCAAAGTGTTTCATGATTTATAGGGAAAATCTTTTTTTTTTTTTTTTTTCTCAATTTATAAATTCATATTTAATCCTGGTCAGGAAGTAGTCTGCCACTTCAGTCATGTTCCTAATTCTTGGTCTTGGTGTACAGTTTTGGTTACAAGTGGGATGGATTATTATGAATATAGGTACATATCTCAGTGTCTTATAACATGGAAATGTTTAAAGAGCAAACAAATATGGGTTCCACATATCAGAGATACTGTTATTCAGGGTAATTTAACACACAATTAATGAATTTAGTGCTATATGCCACATGTTGTTGTTTTTTTATGTTCACATATTGTCTTGAGTTTTTGGTGAAGTAAAGGATGACATCATGGACATGGAATTTTTCCCATTTCAACTGTCCATGCCAACGCATGAGGGAAAAAGTGTTAATTTCCTTATTTGTGAAAACTTGATATTGTCTCTATAATATCCTAAGAGAACAGTCATCTACTTGATTGACATTTATTTTCATTGGCATTCAAACAACCACCCACAGACCAAACCCTTAATGCAATATTATCCTATGATGATTTGAAAATCTGCTACTAGGAGAAGTAACTTCCAGTCTGAAACCAATGTGGTTCTCAAGGAGTTTCTCTCAAGCTAGACCTACTACTTCCCTACACTTTTAACATTTATTCGGTGAGCTGAGGATTTGTCTTTAGTCCATTGTTTACATCTTAATTTAAACATTTTCAGTCAGTATTTTACCACCACTTCTGACCATCCAGCTTTTATAAAAAGGATCTTGAAATGTCATTCAAAGAGTAGCTCCCCAGAACCCACCTCCATCTATTATTCTCAAAGATTTAATTGACAGCAATCATTCACTTGCACCACCACTAAATAAGGATTCCTTCAGCATCAACACTGATTGTGATGAGATGTTGAATTTGATGAGTGAAAAAAGACTAACAGCAAAAGCAAACAAACACACATAGAAAAAAAAAACCCTTTGTGTCTCAAATTTTTATTTCATACACTCATGAAAGTTTTTTCAAATATTATGCTAATAGATTTTTTCCATTTTNNNNATTAACTTGCACCACCACTAAATAAGGATTCCTTCAGCATAAACACTGATTGTGATGAGATGTTGAATTTGATGAGTGAAAAAAGACTAACAGCAAAAGCAAACAAACACATAGAAAAAAAAAACCCTTTGTGTCTTAAATTTTTATTTCATACACTCATGAAAGTTTTTTCAAATATTATGCTAAGAGATTTTTTCCATTTTAAAGAAGAGTTAATATTTTTCAATGGATGGAACAGCTTCATCAAAGTCATGTACGAGAGGAATTTCTAGGTAAACTGTAAGAGTCTCTATGTTTTGATTCTGTGATCAACTGAAAAATACATTATTTTTTGCCTGTTACCTTTTATCAGGGCAGTGTCTGTGTGAAACTAAGTATTTCTTTAAATGCTGAATGGGTCAACAATTCAGTATTTTCA
Organism: Acanthurus leucopareius; assembly: GCA_029814765.1. Lineage (NCBI taxonomy): Eukaryota > Metazoa > Chordata > Actinopteri > Acanthuriformes > Acanthuridae > Acanthurus > Acanthurus leucopareius. The sequence goes on along the minus strand of JAQMCX010000057.1, from coordinate 20,423,980 downwards.
TTAAGAATTGCATAAACATTTTTGGGATTGATGGTGTAGATAACCAATGGGATTCTAAGAATCTGGAGGATCCATTAAACAACCGTGCATCCTTGGCAACAACAAATAAAAGGCAATGTCCAAGAAGCTTTTACTACATATTGTGCACATTGTGATGTAATCATTTGATTTTCTTTATGTGTAATATAATTTCCAGAGTAGCTTGTATATACACTGTGACATAATGCTGATGAGATGAGTACAGCAGCAGTATCTGAAGCAAAGGGAGCTCACAGCTTCTCCCGTATGAAGCCATTTAACAGAGCTGATGAACAGCTTCTCTCTGTCACTGCAAACTAAGCAGAAGGCAGAAGGAGGGAGGAGAAGGCAGAGAGAGAAACAATTAGCCTTGGGGTCCTTGGGATCATAAGTAATAATTTGAGTGAAATTAAGTGGCAGGTTTAACAAGCAGGGATAATTTCACTTTCCCATTCGTCCTGGGGGAAATCTGGCCTTTAATTGAGTTAACACTTTTTGTTTGGCAAACACTCCTAAAGCAGGCCAAGACTGCCACTGTGTCTCATTACCGACACCCAGAAATGGTGTCAGTGCCCAACCATCTCCTACCATCTCGCCGTCTGCCCTGCCGCCTTCCTCCATATCTATCTCTTCCTCATACCACACACAAACCTCCTCAGGGTTTAGAGCTGCTTTGGATTTTGGCCCTGTCACAGTGTTAGTGTTCCAAAACCTTTTGTATGACTGGATTACTTTCTTTACGATGAAGAGAGAACAGAAAAAACAGACACTTACACATACACATTACAGTTAACACTTTACATTTTTTTAAAAATACTATTGCACTTTTTAACACAGTCATATCATGAAATCACATATATTTCGTTGTACTTTGGCATTGTAGTAGTCAAGGCATTTAATTTGAATAGGGAAAAACTTTGACCTCTTGGGGGCAGCACTAAAAGAAAGATAAGTGGGATTCATTTTCAAAGAGAACATGGATGTCAGGAAAAAATACTATGCTGGTATTCCAATAAATTCCACTCAACTACATGTTGTACTTGTTGAGTGTTTTACTCTGGACATAAGTCTTGCACTGACAGACTAACATCCACAGAGTCATACTGTTAGCCAAGCCAAAAGTTGACTAGGTATTGAAAAAGCAGTATGTTAGAATATGTAGTTGATTGGATTATTACTGTTTGTGGATGACACAAATGCAAAGCTATCAGGCTGTACATAACCAGAAAATGTATTGGCAGGATTCATTATTTGTTCATTTTAGTCTCTTCTGGGGATTTGATGTTATTATCAAACTTAGATTAAGTGTAATTAGCTTGGATTTTGTGGTATATTATGACCTCAGTGATAGATTCATTTCAGTCTGTTGACTGAATGTGCTAAGAGGATATAATGCCATTTGTAAAGTACAAGAAAATAAGAGACCTTATTTGGAATCAACCCATTTTGGCTAAAAGAAAAAAAAGATCTGTAATGCTCCCCCCCAAAAAAAATTAAGGTAACAATGCCAACACACTAGTCAACCCCTGACACTTGGAAGATGGTCAATTAGTACAATAACTTTAAACAGGGAGAATGGCATCTATCCCATTCCCACAGAGTGCTACGGTCACTTGCTCTCAGCACTATGGAACTTTGGTAGTGGGATTGCAATACTTAAAGGCACTCACGTTAGTTTACACAAAGGTCTTTCACTATATAAAAGCCAGCAACGGTTGGTGAAGAAAGAAAAAGAAAGAACGACCAACCAAGCAGCCGGTCTGGGGTTAACACAAGACAGGCTTCTACATGTTGGTGAGAGCTTTGTGAATCAGTGGACTGCTAGTCAGACGTCAAGCTGGCTATATTGCTGTTGAGCTGGTGAATAATATGTTCATTTCAAGCTTTGTGTTAAGTCGAGGTATCTTTTTATCATAAACCCATTCAGCTCATCTCGGGCCGTTGTAAAAACACAAACCTCATACACTTAAAAACATGCACAAACAGAATACTGTATCATAACATATTGCAAATGTGAGGTTGTAAAATTGTTACACTGCAGTCCAGCAAATTATTATTATTATATGTCTCATGGTTATGGAAATGCAACCATACAATGACAGAGTGTGCATACCTGCAGATATTATTCTTAACAGAGTTCAGGTAAAGGTAAGCTGTGTTCTTATCAGTGTGCTCATTGTTTATGGTTAGCAGCTCCATAGGGTGCCGAAAGCCATCTAATCCAAGTTGTGACTTAGTTATGTCCTACATATGTTAGTACGTTGTCTATTGGGGGGTTGTAACGGCTGGGTGTACGACAGTGATTGTTGCACTTGGGGACCTTTAGTTGGCGTCAAAACACACAAAAACTAACTCCTACATAATCATAACCAATTAATAACTAAATAAAGACTTTAATAACCAAATAAGGAACATACAGTGTTACATTTAAAGTATGCTTTTTTAAAAAAAAAAAAATGCTGGCATGCATGTATGATTTATTGATGATTTGTTTAAGAATAACCCAGAGAAAAATAGCAATAACCAACAGCTGTCAAATAAGCTTTGGTGGAAGTCTGTAAAATCATCTCAGGTTCCACTCATATTAAAGAGTGAGAACTGTAAAGAAACACAAATACCACCAAGTTCATGCCAGGTCAACAAATCTTACATCATTACTTTTTTTCTTTTTGCACCACCCAGTTAAAGAATATCTAACACTCTATAAGTGTTTTTAAGGCTGAAGCAATACATAATGTCTCCTCAGTATCTATGTTTCCTCCAATGCTGTTTTTCTGTGACTTCTTTCAGTAAACATGAGAGCGTGCTCACCACTTTGCTGCCTGATCATTTTCCCCAAAAAACATCTGTTGACAATGCCTCCCATTGAGTCCATTGTGGTCCATTACTGGAGCTGCAGAGAGAGGCGTGGGTGGTAGATTGTTGTTATTTGGACACCATCAACCCCAAACCCTATTTCCACCACCCACCCAGTATCCTGCAGTCTGTCTAATAACGTCATAGAAGCCTCTGTGGTGGGAATATTGAGCAGGACAGTAGGTGAGCAATGGGAGGGGTGTGTAGAGGATGCTGAGTATGTGTTGGTGTGTGTGTGTGGAGGGTGGATGGTTTGAGGGGTTGTTATTGTAAAACAGAAGGAAAGCAGTGGCGCCGTCACAGTGCCAGGCAGGACCCAGGATAACGGAGAACTCAATGGAGTGTTAAATGGGAAATCATCTGTTTTCAGCCACAGATTTAATGTCATTGCTGCTCTCGCTCTGCTGCGCTCTGCTATTTCATTCGCTGCTGTTTCCCTCTCCTGCATCTCTTTACTTCTGTGTTTTTTTTTTGTCCAAATTCTGCCCCCCAACTCTGCACACCCAAATATAAGACTCCTCTCACTTTGCAGCCATTTCCCTCCTGTCTACCTTAGATCTTTTTTCTTTTCTCCAACAGCCATCCTTCCACTCTGTCCTCTGCCTCATCAGGGCCCCTGCAGGCCCACAGGTTATTGTATCTACCATTGGCAGTTTTCTGCCTCATGTTCACAAATGGTCTTTTTGGGTTGGCATTGTCATTCCAAGTGCTCTCCAATTGTCTCTTTCCAAATACTTTAAGTGTCTCTCATTAGGATGTCTCTGTTAGACATCCAATTTGACAAGATGACCTAAGTGAACCTTTAAATTAAGAAAACATCCTACCACTGACTCCAGCATTTCTGCCTCTTAACAAATTAAAAAATAACACCTCCTGTATCCTTTGTTACAATGCCACATATAACAAACTTCGATGTTACTTTGGTTTTTTTAGTGTTGCCGATGTAGTGTTGTGTCTTTCAACCTACCTCATTTTCACTTCACCTAGTGTTATCGTCTTCCAGACCGTAAAAAGAACACAAAATGTATGGCATCTCACCTCTGGGCTTGGGTTTAGATGGGCAAGTGGTACATATGCAAATTTCATTTTGGAGATACCTATAATAAGCAAAGCGAAGTTGATCTTATCAGAAAGACCTAGAAAGAGAAGAGTTTTTATTCTTTTTTTCTTTCTATGTGCCATAGAGCTTCATTATAGTCTAAAAACTATTAAAAACATTAATGAATCAGTGTAGCACTGCATGGTATGTTGCTTCATTACTACTATTTACTCTGACTCAATCCCACATACAAGGTCTTGTTGCCCCAAATACTCACTAGAGCACCAAATGTGCATTAATTCACTGCTTAAAATAGTCCCAAACAAATGCACTACTGCACTTCTAGCATATAATCATTACTGTCTCCTATTACAGCATCAATTTTCAACGTCGGATCTGAATAGTTCCCAGCTGAGATATTATTGCTGTGATCACAATTTCTCTGCTCGAGTAAAACTTGCCTAAAAAAGAGCATGGCAGTTTAGTACTTTGTGTCCACACACAAAGAAAAAGAATCTCTATACTTCTATTTGTATCTACTTCATGTCTTTCAGTCTTACTTGTCGTTAGTTCTATCATGATGAGCAGCAACCTCAGGCTGAGCAAAACCTTTCACTTAGGTGAAGTTATTTACTCCTTTCAGAACAACTCGTTACCTATATAGGAACGGATCAAATATCATCTGCCCTTGTGCCATGAAGCTCTTCAAAAACTTGAATTTTATTATATTATTATATTTATTATATATCAATTATTATAATAAGCTAAATAGAATTTAACTACCCCCACTTAAGTAAACTCTTTGTTATATATACTGTAAATATGTTTTGTATTATTTCTTTATTATATTGTCTCCCAGTCAGTAATTACAATCAAAGTCAGCTTTTGAAATGAGAAAATAAATTAGAGTTCAACTTATATTTGATGGTCTGCAAATCTTTCTCCACAAGATAAAAGCAAAAAGCTGAAAGAATCATGAGTCACTAAAGAATGGGAAGTTTTTCTACAGTTTTTTTTCTCCCTTTATGTTCACCGCTGAGGACTCATCAACTGTAAATTCCTGTTGGTGCAATCAAAGGCATGTGAGTAACACAGTTAATCTACAGAATTGATCCACAGTTATTTGCAGGATCTATGGAGGACAAAATATGCAGGGAATGCCAATGCATTCGGTTTTTATGGTCTTAAATGAAAGCCACTAAATTTGCTAACTCAATCTGAACTGTTAATTGAGTCGACAAAACAAGTATATGTCAGTCTATGCTCAGCAAGTATAATTAGGCAGTGTGAGTGCATGGTTACTTTAATGCATCCTCATTTGACTTTTCTGTTGAGGCCTTCTATCCATACAACTCAGTGAATTGTATTATATCTCTTAAATCCAACATTTTCAAAAAATTTTTGTATGAATTGTATTATAGCAGCTATCTCAAAGCATTCGGCTGGCATTGCTTTGGTTTGTTTCTTATGGTCAACAAATCTCTGCAAAAGACAAAAATCAACGATTGGTTGGTTAGTTGGGATGCAGTACTGTTGAAACCATCCGATCCTCTAATAACAACAACAAGAAATGTGCCTGTATGCTAGAATAAATTCAAAAATGTTCTCAGTGCACACTGGGCTCTGCCAGTCCAATGTCACAGATTTTGTTTGTGATTTTCAGCGACAGGATCTCAAGATGCAGCCAGGGGGAGGAGAGTGTTTGTTTGTGGCTCTCAGAATTGCTTCTGCTCTTTGCAGAGTGTGTGGTTCTGCTTTTTTCAACAGACTGTGTCCTTCAGCCGGTACTGGAGAGGTGTGAGGTCACAACACATTCTCACATTCTCTCAACTTGTCACATAGTAGAGCTTTGACAGGAGCCCTTGGTGTCACTATTAAACGCCCCTTTAGTGTATGTGTACAATTTCCAAAGTCAACATCACTTTTAAAATCTTGCTTAACATGCAAAACATAATGCACCAGATGCAATCATGTTTTTATCTTTTTGAAACGGTCACTTTCTCAAATTTGTACATATATATTTGCACACATATATGCATGAAACAGACAGAGTTTGGTTAGGTTTAGGCAACAAAACTACAGGGTTTACTTAGAATAAAAAATGTTGACTTCTACTTGTTATACTGTCTTATAATGTTGCTTATGTGCTGAGGTGTTTTTTTCCTGTTCCCTACTTTGGGTCCTTAATGATAAGTTGATATGTTTCTCTCTAGATGCTCCGGCAGCATCAGATTGATGACAGCTCATTAAGTATTGTAACAGCCTGATGATTAATCCAGAAGAGACATGATGTGAGACCACCACTATCTAAGATGAGGAAAAAAGAAATAGCCACATTGCTTGTGTTTGATGTGAGGCAATTGAACATTGTTGAAGAGAAGGTTTGAGAGAATGACTTACACCATGCTTTAGGAGAGACAGTTACACTGAATAAAAGAAGAGATTACTAAATTAATAGACAAATGTTACAGCAATTAGCCTTTGCTCCAATATTTTCAACTTGTTGCAACTTGGGGGATATTTGAAAACTAAAGCAAAAATGTTATCACTTCACTTTAACTAAGGACCTGGAAAGTTGTCAGAAACAAAAAAAAGTGAAGGAAGATCATTTTTCAGAGACACATTAGGCCTATCTTACACCCGGTGCAAACGCGGTGCACCAGTGGTGCAGGTGGCATTGCTATCGTACACCCAGCGCAAGGTCATTTTTGCCACTAGTGTACGATAGCAAATCCACTTGCGCCGGATCTGTGGGAGGTCTGCGAGCTACGGCAGAACGAAGGCGTGGCTTGGCGCATTTGCTATCTTGTACCCGGTGCACTGCAGTCAACTGCACCTTGCCTTGAGCCAAAACCTGCTCTAAACGCAAAGTGCAAACGTAAAACAGCCTGTACCGTAAGATACGGTGCAGCTGGCCAACATGCTCACACACCTCTCCATAATCACACACACTGTTCGTTTCTGTTTTTGGCCTCTCAGCACTGTAAAATATTCAAGTGTGCTTTGGACATTTAGTCATTTATTAAAGTTAGTAAGGTGTACTTTGTAAATATTTTCTATCACAAAGTACACATTTTGAAGTAAACAGCATGTGTATGGGTGTGTGTGCATCTCGCATTTGGCCACACACACTTTTAATTTAAGTGAGGGTTTCCCCCTCTCACATTGATAACAGATTAGGAATTATTGTAATTATAATGGCATATTAATCTCAATAGACAGGACAGGATCACAGCCGTCATATCATTTTTAACAGATCAGTCGCTGTCAGCTGGAGCAACTTCAGTGTTCGTGTCAGTGTGTTTATTTGATCAGAAAAACAAGGATTAAACAATTATTATCTGTAACATGAACCCTGAGCCAAAAAATCTGTGTCCTCACTGGTGAATCGCCTTTCTTTGTTTGAATTCAATATCAACAAGTGGCTGAAAAAAAGAGTCCCTTAAGCATTAATTACCGTATGCATTCCATCCACAAAATGAATTTAATATTTACATGCGCGTGTGTGCCTGCATGCGTGTGTGTCTGCGTATGTGCGTGTGTTTGCCGTTGCATGCAAAAATGTACCGTAGAAAATTATTTGACAAAATATGGAAATGTTTGCTTTCTAAGCATTTTGACTTAAGGGGGAAATTAGCTGAGAGCTGTCTGACACAAAACATTCATTGAGCTTTGTCATTGTCCAGCTGAATAAATATATAAAAAAATAAATCCTTATAGATCTGCCGTCTGTTTACGTTTGCGTTGGGTGTAAGATAGCAAAGCCACCAAGTCACAGCACAACCAGTCTTTAAAGGTAATGAGAGCGGACTCTCTGATTGGTTATTGCATTTTTGGCCAAAGAAACATCCATGAAACACCCATGAATTGATGAGGTGATTCTACGCAGCTGATAGGACCGTCCGCACTGGGCGGGGAAGAGCAGGATACCTCTGCTGCTCCTGGAACAAGATGGCAAAGGTTGACCTGGACACTCCCCTGAATAAATTAAAACCCTATCTTACACTTGAGCGATGTGCCCTGCGCTTGCACCCGGCACAAGTGCAAGACAGGGCCCAGAAAAAGCAACTCTGACTGGGACATTCGAGGTAATGAGACCTCTGTTTTTCATAACATTGCATCTATATAAATGCATGCATCAACAGCCCAAGGACTCATCATGGGATATATGGATAAAGTCTACTGTGTTGGGCATGGAGTGGATTAACAGTGCACCGAAGTGAGATTTTGTGTGTCGCAATTTTGCTGCAGTAACATACATGGTCACTCACTGGAAAAAAAAAACAAACAAAAAAACACTAAGGCTGCTGCAGTGCTTAAAGAAAAACAAAGAGAGCAGAATGTGGCTGAGCATAAACTAATGCAAGATGTTGCCACTCAATGGAATTCTTTCTATTTCATGCTTGATCGCCTGATAGAGCAAAGGGGATGGTTTCAGCTGCGCCAACAGATTTAAGTGTCAGCAAACGGTCAAACGGAGATCTTGAGCTCACAACTTCCCACTAGACAACAGCAGAGAATGAGGACGATCTCAAGCCAGTGATTATCTTAACAGAGCTTTTGTCACAGTGTGTGAACTCATCACTGTTTTTCCATGTTCTGATGCTCCTGAACATTAAGTAATGACACTTGGTCACGGCTGACAATAGCAGGCTACGTGATAGGTATTTAGAAGCTTTCTTTGTTCACTGATGAGCACAGGAATGGGGCTTGTTCAGCTGCACTAACAGGCCTGTGTATGGGGCAAAAGATGACAGTGATCAGGTGGAGGAGCATGAGCCCTCAGGCCCTCTAAAACTAAACGAGAGGCACATGGTAGCTTATTCAACCATTGTACACACATAAAACAGGGGCTGAGAGAGGTGTGTGCAACTTTCCAATGAAAAGTTGTGGTCTATAAAAACAAACTTGATGACAGTATGTGATCGGCAGTAAATTAAGGGCCCATTCTGGAGACGGGGAACATTGCTTTTGCAGATAGTGAAGTGATGAATTATATGTGTGCTTTAATGATACCTTTCATGCAATAAATTTTACTTAAGTCATGTAGTTGCCTATTCTAAGGAAACTTTAACAGTTTTTTTTTAAGTTAAAACAGTGGAGTTAAGTTGAGTTTAGATCTGCCTCTGAAATGGTAACAGATTATCCAAAATTGTCTGAAATGGTTGTCACTTTATTCTAAACATTTAAACCAGCAGTGTTTTATGTGTTTGTGTTGGAGAGCAATAGCTATTCTTCTAAGCACCTTTAATTGTCAAAGATAAAAAACAACTCAAATCTCAAATTACAGTCTGCTTTTTTTGTCATCAGCATTATCTCATACATTTTTTACATCTCATACATTACCCACTCTTGCAGCAAAGAGCACAGGCCTGGACTGTTGACAATCTATGAACTGTTAATGATGCCAGGAAAGGGAATTTACAGATAGCATCAAAGTCTGTTTTGTCTTTTCCCTTTAATAAATATGAATATACTGAGCCCTCTTCACCTTACACCATGCACCATACACTCCTCTCCTCATTGTGAGTCCTCATTATGATGAAGGCCAGATTTACAATAACACAATTTAGATATATAAAAATATAAATGAATAAATAAATAAGTTGTTCACCTATTAGTCCTCAATTTTCAAATGATGTACCAGTGAGGACGATACCACCAGTGCTGTGTATTGATGTGCCAAAAAGACTGCATGATCACATTTTTAATGAATGATGAAAACTGAATTAAATGTATCTGCTTGAAACTAAGACATGTAAAAGAGAGTGTTTTTATCCACCGCAAGAGTTAAAATGAAAAGTAAAAAAAGAAAAGGTTGGATTCACCTTAATCATCCCGTGATTTAATACACCACTTGTTTCTCAGGTGTTTGAGGCCTTTCTGCTGTTTCTGACACATTATGACCCAGTAAGGACTGAGCCTTGTTCAGCTCACACTGTTTGAACCTGTGAGGAGCTCAGTGGCACAGATGCTAAGTGGACTTGTTAACGTGGACTAAGAATGGTCAAGCAAAGAAGTTGAAATAATTGGGCAGATTATTGAGGAGCAATTGATATTCAGACAGGTGAGAAATATGACTTATGTACCCAACTTGTCCAGACTGACCACGCTTGGCCTTATGTTTCAATCTACTTTGAAGTGGCACTTCTTTGATTTCTGCAGCCCAAATTGCTCATTGCACCAGATGAAGTTCCAGGGCTTTTTTATTTATCGTTAGTCATTGCTGTTTAGTTTTTCTCATTACTTGTAGTGAAGCTATAAAGGCTGTTTTACATTGTTTTAATTAAAATTGATAAGTGGTGGGCACAGACTGCAAATCTATCTATACAAATGGAATTTTAGAATTTTATCTCAGGTTTGATTGAGTGGCATGAAGTTCCAGAAGCGTTGTTCAGTTGAACTGAAGTTGAATTTAATTCATACATGTCAATCAATTTTTTTTCTTAATGTAGAATAGAACATTTAATGCAAAATGTGCCTTCTAGGTCTGAAAAGACAGTCTAAAGCCCGTCACATCAGCAGCTAGTCTACAGAAATGATTATAAACTGGTTCATTTTGCATGAACTCAAACAACACTGTAAAACTCCTGACAGCCACCATCATTCTGGCATGATGTGAGGCATTCAGTGTGATTGCTGCGAATATATAAATACTGCATGATGGATACACTGGCACAGCTAGATGAGGACATGAGGAAAAGAATTAACAATACGATCTTTCTAACCTCACACACAAGCGCTTCGATTTTCTGTGCAATTAAAGTGCTTTTTGGGAGGTTTTTCCTTTCGATTGTTTCCATGATTGACTATGAAGAACACCTGACCAGCAGGGTCATTTTTAACATTTCTCTCAATATTCATGAGGTGTTTTGCAGTGACCATTTATTGTAAATATGGGCTGTAAAGGGAGAGATACAATCCACATGTGGCTATTAACAGGTGGCCTGTGGTTAGGTGTGCATATGCATGGCTTTATTAACCTATTTCTTTTTGAGTCATCCGACTGTTGACTTTTGGCATTTGTCCTATGCAGTGTTTTAGAAATGTGACTCCAGAAGAAGGAAAAACTGCTGCTCAGTAATGAAGCAGAGATAAGACCACATAAAGATGACAGTGAGATGAAAGCTTATATTAAGTACCACATTGAAAACGTTACAGGAGTACTTGAATGGGGGCAAAAGAATGAGGAGAGATACCCAAAGCTGTGCAGAGCCGCAAAAGGAATCTACAGCATCCAATACACCTCCACATCATCAGAAGGGTTATTTACCAAAGACGGTTTTATCACAATCAAAACATGGAGCACACATCTTCGGGCAAGGTTAGCAAGTTGGTTTTCCTCAAGTGTAATTTGAAAAAGTATCAACCAGAGAACTGTAGTGACACAGTACTAAGAGCCTCTCAGGTCTCTGCAGTGTTAAAACTAGTTGTATCACACCTTCTGAGGACCCACTTGATTCTACACTTTTATGTAATTATCTTGTTTTTTCCTGATTTTTTAGGTAGGATTGTTCAATTCCTATTAAATTAAGATGTTTTTATTTGTTTGTTTATTTGTTTGTTTTTGCTTGGATGTTGCTCTGACTTTATGGCAATCTTGTACACAATTTGTAAAATAATCAAGCGAATGGCAGTCGGAGGAAATTTTAGCTGATTTAATCTGATTTGTAAACACTGTGAAATTGTTTATTGTTCTGATCAGGCCTATTTTTTGTGCTCAGAGCCCATTAGGTTTCTCTCCTGTTATTCATTTGTTATTTGTATTAGTCACTCTTTTAATCCAAAATGTTTTTGTATGTTTCATTTCACTCGTCTGGTATCTATTTCTGCACATCATGGCGTGTTTATAAATAATTGCACATTACCTTTAATTTATAGTTTCACATATTGGAAAAAAATAAGGTTTTGTTTGTTTGTTTTTTCTAACTTTTATTTTGTTGTGGTCATTTCTTAAATGTCCCTGAGCTTGGTATTAGAATCTCATGTGCTAACACTTGAAACTGGCTATGTTTTGGTCCATCATTACTAAATTGTTTCTGTGAAAAACTTGTTGCTATCCTGCTTGTTGATCATCTGTTGTGGTTTTACTGTGCCCTCTATATTCTGCATTAACTTGTTTTATTGTGGGGTTGCCATAATGACACAATGTCACAAAAGAAAATATAGATAAAAAAAAAAGAGATTCAACAATTAAACCAAGGTCGTAACAAATCCCACATTCTGAGTCTAGAAAATATTTGCTTTGACATACACAGATCCAAACCAAGCCTCTACTGTCTGGAAACCTTCATTTACTCTGACTTTACCTCATTGATTGCTAGAGAGCTCAACATATAGATCAGGCAGTGTATTATTCAACAAGCAATAAAAGAATGTACTTGGCTGGATGAAAATTGAGATTTAGAAATGGCGATTATAGACAATAATAACAGCTCTATCCTGTGTTAAAACCTCACTGTGACCTTGTTTATTGTGTATCCAGCAGATAGAAGGTCCAGCTACAGTCCCTGAGGCCACAGACTGAGGAAGCAGCTATTTATCTGCTCAAACAGCCCTAGTAAACCTGTGAGGGAGCCCTTTGATAAGAGTCTCGCGCAGTAAAGGGATGAATTGTGTAAAAAGGAAACATGCCGGCAGAATACCTTGATTGCTTGAAGTCTTTTTGATTTTAAGGTAAGAAAGCAGCAGCCCTAGGGCCTTGGGTTTGAGCTTCCTTTGTGCAAAGTGTGTCTGAACATCTTCAGGCCTGAGTCTGACTCATCCCCACTATTTGATCTGTCCCCGCTAGATGCACCACAGCTTGGGTAATAATGAGCCTGGCCTTCGCGGGTTCTGATGACTCAATGGCAGCAAAGTGATTAACTGCATTGGGGAACAAACTGAACTTTAGTTTTGCTTTGGATAAATTCTCTGCTGTATTTAAGTCTGTGTTTTACACAAAGGCCTCAGCTGGGAAAGAGAACAGTGCTATTGCACTGGACTGTATATCTAATTGTTGTTGTCACTGCTGTGCATTGTGAATCTAAGGAGCCTGACAAGTGAACAAGGTAGAGGTGATTCAAAAGTCATGACACAAATGGCAGTAATTGTAGAATTCATTACCTTTTCCTTTGTGTTTTTTATTTATATTTGTCATCTTCTCAAAAGACATACATTAGCAGGATGTTTATGAGTTAATGTCTAAATAATATTAGCAAGACAAACATCATGTCAAGTTTACTGTAAACTTTCTATAACATCCTTAAGAGACTAACACTTATGAGCTAAGCAGTAGCAGCAGCATAAAGACTGGCTGACCAACACACACACAGCAGCATTAAACAGCGTAAGCCAACTCTGAAGTAAGGAAATAACTATGCTCAGTCTGTTTCACCTCAAAAACCCAGCGCCTGCTCAGCGTCTTGAACAATAATGGCTTTCCCAGAGCTAACAGTGCATGAGAGAGGCTGCCCTCCACTGCTGCAGATACAACATTATTAACAACAAAGTGGAGAGCTCTACCTTCCCCCATTTTGTTATTATCATTGCAGGCAGGAGTCTTTAACATGCTTTTAAATTAATTGACTTATGATATAATACATTAAATAAAAAAAAGTTTCAGTGCGAAATCATGTTAAAAAATGGGGAATCTAGATGCATCCTCTTTTTTATTTTATTTTTTTTATTTATTTGAAATCAAATCAATTCATGAGGTGCCTAGAGATTTCAGCCCATTACAGTTTTCATGTATATTCCTTTGTATGTGTGTGTATATTCAGTGGACTAGTAAATAAAAAAAATAAGCACATACATATACATACTCTGTGTGTGTGTGTGTGTGTGTGTGTGTGTGTATATATATATATATATATATATGTGTGTGTGTGTGTGTGTGTGTGTGTGCAAAGTATATTTTCTTATATATAGCTCTAGATGTTGTTTTAAACTGTATACCTTTGTTTGTGCCATTAATTCTTTGTTCTATATACACATACAATAATTTGTGGGGCTTAACTGGTAGTTGTTTTTCTTAAGCTTATCTAAATATCAAAATTTCTAAAGAGGTCAGCAACATTTAATTAGAGGTTTACTACTAGAGTTAATAGTGTTATATGTACACTGTCTTTTAACAAACAATGGTTTTTAAAACAGTGAACATTTGGACACATATTGTAATGAGCACCACTGCTTTTTCAGCCAGGCTGGCTGTATTAATTGTGGTTGATCCTGTCATTGGTCCTCACACTTCATATCAAATAAAATAAATAAATAAAATAAATAAAGTAAATTAAAAAAAATAAATAAATAAATACACATTTTAAGGCAATTTTAAGTATGACCTCACATTTTTTGGGACATTTCTTGCTTGCAATGCAGGTGCTATGACAGCAATAGAAGGAAAATAATCTGCTTAAGTAAAACCTGATAGAGAAAGTGATTTTTTAATATTTCATCATTATTAAAATACATTACAATACTGGGTTGATTGATACTAGATACACACACATATAAATCACATACTATGCCTGCTTGCAGGGTCAGAATTAGTTGTTGAAATTGGTCCACTGTATTTTTCTGTATGTTTTAGTCTCAGAGCAGAACAGCATTCCTGAGACCACTTCTGTTATTTTTCTCTATCTCTTATGAAAGTAACTTCTTGTTTTCCCAGAGGTGACTGACACAGTTGGGTGGTCATATTTTTACCCTGCTTAGAAGAAAAAATGCAACCAGCATAGAAATGATAGTATTTTTCATGTCGAAAGTACACACAGAGCATAGTTAGCCATTGTACATTGCCTGAAAGGTTTGCAGAAAGAGCTGTGTATCACATATACATTTGATCCTTCTATCTTTTTAGTTCTCCTTAGTGTGCTAATCAGAGGGAATAATTTTCAAAGGATTTTCAATATTTAACTTCTGCAACAACAATAAAGACCTGAATCCATAATGTCTCCAGCTGCAGTCCCCCAATAAACTGTAAGCGTGTGCTGATGTGCAAAACTGAGTTGCCTCATTCTATTTGATTATAGTTTGAGCAATTATATGACAACCAAACTGATCAGTCTCTGTCTGCTTTGAGAGCATACTGCAGGATGCAGAGAGAGACAAAGAAAAACACCCAGAGTATTGTATTTGATCTTGCTCGAAACAACAAGAATGAGTTTGAGTCTTTAAGTGAAGCTTTGCTAATTAAAAAGACTCCTACTCTGTCAGGCGTGCTAATGCCCAGGCATCGAATGGACTGTAGACATGACTGTGAGCAGAGCTCTGCCATATTGCTTTAGTAGCAGAATCCACTGTCCCGTGACTAAGACACACTGTCAGAGGACTAATAGTCTTAACACTCAAGTGAATCTGATGAGTTTTTCCCAGCAAGCAGATAATGAGCAGAGAAAGGAATCTGCTCTGAGGACCCTCTGAGCAATACTTCCTACGTCTGCAAACTTTCTCAGCCTGGGCAGGTTCAGGATGTTGGCACTTTGTGTACTGAGCAATGATAGGAGATTAGAATTAGCTGTAGGCTTTAATATGAGGAGCGTGCTGGAATCTGAATCATGGTGAAACAATATACTGTAGTGTATAGAGGCAATTGATATGCTGCCAACAGTGACCTAAGGCAAGTGTAAACAGTGTGCCTGGTAGCACAGCAGCCATTCATCAGTTTCCAAGGCTCTCCAGAGGTTGTGGACTAGCAGACTGACGGTTAGTCCATTTAATGTGAATCTAATACAAAAGCACTGTGTCAGTATGTGAACTGAACATATTCCTCAAATTTATTTCTCTTCCTAATAATCACGAAACACCACTCTACTCCTTCATCCCCTCCACCACTGTGAATAAGTAACTTCTGATCAACTGCGCGTAGCTGAGTTACACCACCACCTCACACTGTCAGGAACATTGTACCATTGCTACTCAAGCTCATTACAGACTGTATGGTACATCATCGTAGTAATTGCTTTAAAGTGGAAGTTAAATGAGAAGTTTCTGGTATTGGATGCCGTTTTGCCTAACAGACATTTAAAATATATCAACAAACCACAGCAGCACAACTACAATAACATTAGTAAAATAGTATTTATCCAGCTAAGATGATTCCTTAACTACAAGCATTGTAATGTTTGTTGACAGAGCTATTATTTGTGGTTTTTCTGGGGGAAAAAAGGAGGTAAAGGTTTTGACATTTAATGGACATTCAAAATTCCTCTCAGCACACTGCCAATGTGTTAATGTTAAAGTCTACTGATTTTGAGTTTTAGATTATTAACAGTGAGCAAAGATGGTAAATGGAAATTACAGGAAACTGTGTTCATAGTTTGGTACCTTGAATGTCGGTTGTAGGTGACATTTGGCTGCTGGTCAGCAACATTTTAATACAAACAAATATAAACGTACTCACCACCTTTACACTACATATCAGGTTTTCAATATTTGGTCAACCGATCGATCAACAAAAATCACAATAATTCAAAAACCAGAACCAGCTGCATGCATTGAGCTCCAGTGCACAGAAATCCCTAAACTCTGGTCAGGATTAACTTTTTAGTTTTATTATATTACCCAGATAAAGGTTTATATAAATAAAGTCCACCCCTGTAATAAAAACTTACAGGAAACTAATAAGTATACAACCATTTAGGCAGGTAGAGGTAGCATGGAGGGCAGCCTATATGACACTGTAGCACCTTGACCTTGATTGCGATAGCACACGTGCAGACGTAAATGGTAAATTGCTGTTGGATACTACAACAAATTCACAGACTAAATCTCAATTAAATTAAAATCTGAGTAAACCCAGTACTTTACCTTCACTTACAGTAAGATTATTCCCCCTTTGTGAGAGTGGGAGTCAGACTGACATCACCTCAGATTTCCACCCCCAGTGACTCTTTGAGCACCAACAAAGAGGAGAACTCTGCAGTTGCTTCTCATTGGCTGACCTGCTGTTTTGAGCAGCTATTTTCCTCCTCATACTTGTTTTCAAAGTCAAATTAATTCAGTGACCCTACAGTAACATTGTATCCAATGCTCTGAAGCTCAGGAATAAAATGTAACCTCATATTTCATCTTAGACTGACATCATGGCTTCAAAAGCAGAACAGCCACTCTTGCCAAAAACAAGGAGCTGAGCTGAAGCTCTGTTTGAATGTGCTCTAATCTGCAGCCCACTCCTAATACCCTGCCATGCTGCTGTACAAACTGCAGAAATGAAAAAAAACAGATCACATTATTTGAATAAATGTGTTTGCAGATAATTGTGGTAGCAACTGCTCATTGCTTTAAACTGCTATTTAAATATATCAAAGACTTTGAGGTAGCCTGTAATCAATGTAAGTTGTTTAATACGTAACACTCATTATCTTGTTACATAATAAAGCACATCATTGCAAACCCAATTACTGTTCTCATGTTTCACTTCACTATTCTGTCTTAAATTTTTGCTTGCACCTATTTTTCAGCAGTGTAAAAAATGTCATAAACCGCAACCCCCCGATTAAACAACCTGAATCTGAATCCCTTCCATGTACCACCTTAAGCACACCTCCCCCATGCACATGATGTTTTAAGTATACTGGGAAACAATAGGATCATAAATGAAATGTAATGCAATAATGCTGTTCAAAGTTGCTCAGCATCCACTGCTAATGCTGATGATACTGTTGCAGAGTGAAGGTGTTTATTATGCTTTGTGACACTCACAAAAAAGAATATAAAGGAAATTGCTCCCTATGTTGCATTAATCTGTAGGGTTCTGGCAATACTAGATTACAAACCAGCAGCTGCTTTTGTTTGGTAAAATCTATCTCTAAAGCGTAATTGGGGTGGATATTACGCTTACATAGTGTGTATTCCTGCATCATGCAAGCAAAATGGCCACTATTGTTTTGCTAGGCCCCAGTAAATTGAAAAAAGCAAGTAAGCTGCTTAATTAATGTATTTGGTTCTTCACCAAGTCATCTGTGGTCACTACCCATAACCACTGCATAGGCAAGTAATGCCTGAGTTGCAAAGTAAGGTGCAATATCATCTGGTGGCCAACTGGAGTACTGATACAAAAACTCTGAATGAGCCAAGGGACCATTTTCCCCAGACCGTACTGAACTGCAGACACAACTCTGCAAATGGAAAATAAGGTCAATAAGTATTGTGCTGGCTTTATTTAAGCGTACAGTCCAATGGACTAGTGCCCAAATATAGCTGGTTGTGATCATTTCAACTGGAGCATGTTTATTTGATTTTTAAAAATATAACACACCTTTAAAAAATTATTAGAATTAGACAAATTTATACAGCAGGTGTTTTTTTGCTCTTCTGTTAAAGATATTGAAGTCCTTTACATTTATATTTAAATGATTGTGTTTCAGAGATGGCAAATCTTCAGTGCCAACAAATAAGCTTTGTAGAGAAGAACTCGTATCCCTCAGTCCTCTGGGCTCACAGAAACCCCAGTGGAAACTAAGTGGCTCTCTGGGTGAACTCTGTAGTACTGACTTGAGTCACTGCTCCTCATTTTTACCAGCTCTGCCAGTCTATGCACATGTAACGCCAGCTGCCGGAATAATGTCCCAGAAACATATCACAGCCAAATTCCTTCCCCGCCATTTGGACAATCCCAGAGCCAGATCCAAGTCTGTGAGCCAGAGAGGGAGAGACAGAGAGATGGCTTGATGCACACAGAGAAGCAGATGGAATAAACTAAGCTGAGAGAAGCCCCATCTAAGAGGCGGAGAAGGGCACAGTCCAACGGCATCATCCCAGCGCAGAGTGTGGGGCGGCAGCCAAAATGTGGAATAACCAAATATTAGTCTCCTTCTAATGACAACTCCTTCAAACAGCTTGAACCCCAGACAAAGGCTTTGGAAGCATTTCAAAGCCACAGCATAGGCCCCATTAGGGCATATCCCACAATGCAACACAAAAGCTGTGTGTCTTGGAAAACAGTGAGGCCATATATTGAAGCATGATCTGCGTATCAAACAGCCACACGCAGGCAGCATGCTGCGCTGTGAACTGTGTATTCTGCTGTGTGCTTTGACAGGTCGGGCAGCCTCCACCAAAGGTCAGCACCCACGAACGCACACAACGTCCACACCAACATGTACCACCTCTGACACACTCACCACTTACACCAGTCTAGGCCATGTTCCCAAGCCTGTTCTGCCACTCGGGGAGGTCTCGAGCGAGACAGCATGACTGACAGGTTGGAACAGGAACAGGCAGGATAGAGACGAAAAAGCCATCTCTCAATCCCTTCACCAGCCTCGTCCCTATTCCAGTTCACACATCTCTTTTTCTGCCAAGCCAACACCCCCTCCAACACACACACATACACACAGAGAGTCTCAACCGGTGTTAGTGAAGAAATAAATTGCTTTTTAACAATTTATCTCTTCATGAGGACTGCCAGAACAAAACAAAAGTATATTTCACAAGAGACACTGAAACACAGTGACAGGAAAGCATCATACAAAGCGAGCAGGGATAATGTATTATGTTTCAATTAAGTGCGAAAATATTCCAATCATGGGTGAAGAACTATTTAAGTATGTTGTTATGACAACATTAAATTTGCATTGGAATGATAAGAATCAATCTCTTTTTATCAGAACACTGTATGTGGCCCAACAAATGGAAACACAAGTAAGAAAATATCACTCTAATAAAACACAAGCAGGTAAAGAATCACACCATAATGAACATACATATACAGCGGAGGGGAAATTTGCAGGAATGACATCAAAAATACACTGAAGCAGTCAGTATGAATGGACAAAACAGTGGGTTTACACACACTGGCTTATAAAGATTGTGACTAGAATGTAATGGTAAAATGATTTTTTTTTTTTTTAAAAGCCAGATGTCATGCACCTCATCAGCAGATGGATTTTGCTCTGTTGCCATGGAAATGCTTTGGATGTTGTCAATGTTGTCACATAAATTATGTGCATATATAAATTAATATTTATTTATATATATGTGTGTGTGTGTGCGTGTGTGTGGGTGCGTGCGTGCACATAATTTATGTATGTATGTATATTTGGATCAAATGGTTTTTCACATTGTTGAAAACATTTGGGATGATTTGAGGTACACAGTTCATCTAAATACACAACAAAAATATAATTGTTTCAATACATTTTAATTTTAAATGTTACACCTTATGCATTTAATCTATTGCTTTCTTACTATGACACTTATAATTTATTTTTCTGAGCAGGGAAATGATATTCCTATGGCAGGAAATGAAAAAGAGACAGAATTTAAAGGAAAAAAACAAAACATAAACAAATCAACAACAAAAGACAGCCACATAATGAAATGGAGAAGATTTTTTTCATATGTTTTTTAATCAGATCTATAGTTATATGTTGTGTATGGTTTTTAATGCTTGGTAAAAAGGAACTAACGAACATAAATTTCATGGTTTAAACACAAATAATTGTAAGTAGATTTGTTGGCAGATACACAATAATTGCACAGTGTTAACACATTTTTGGCTGCTAAGCTCTCAGCAGATCTCTCTGCTATTTAATAACATATTTCTCATATGATTCATTCATCCTTTCCTAGTGTCCACCATATGCCTGCTTGAGTGATGCTCAGATAATATGAATCCTGAAATATGTCTGATGTCTGTGTGACATTTTTTATAACTGTGGAATCAGACTTTAAATGATATCTGTCAAAAAGGAAATAGCTTTCCATCACTGCTCCATTTAAATTTACCCACAGGTATGGCATTTTTATGATAATATGGGAACAGAAATGATTCAGCTGTGATGCTGTGGCTCTGAATACCAACTTCTGTTTTGGAGCTGCAACAAACAGAGAGATGACCTTGATGACTTCAGGGTCAACTGGTTTGCTCAGACCAGGGTAAAAGGTAACATGTACGCCTGACAATTTATAACAAAGAGATAAATGCAGAAATTACAGTCATGCCTGAGTGCTTTTTTTCTAACCTGTTTCAATTTTGCAGGGGACACAATGAATCAGACAGCAGCCTAAGCAATTAACAAGGAGAGACATTATGGTAATGAGAGAGTGGGGCTTGTAAGGTCACTCTTGTCGTGCATGTTAAGCCACGACTGAGGGCAAGGATTCTCCACCACCAGATTAACTAAAGACAGCATAAAGAATGAGATGCAGAATTAGTTTACCTTTTTTTTCACCCACAGACATGTAGGCAAATTGCCGTGGAGACAAAACATTTTACGAAATCATCTGACATTTCAGGTCACACAACAATGTAGAGTGTTAGGACAAATACTTAAGATAACATAGGGAATAGTGAGAGAGTGAGGGATTTCAGACACAAACCATAAAAACATGTGGGGTCTGCTCACCAAAGTTCTAATTTAGTCTATCTACACCATCCATTCTTGTCTTATCATTTATAAATCCATATTCTTTAAGGGACATTTTAAACTCTTGCAGAAGAGGGTCATGCTAACTTAAGAAACTAGCATGGTAGCATTCTTCATTTTGGACTCACTTGTTCTGCTCAGTTAAATGTCAGCGCTGTAACGATGTTGGTCAAACACATAAACATGTCTTTCAGTTGTCTTTCAGTTTCACCAAACTGAAGTGGAGCTTTTGCATTAACTCCACAGAGGAATCCACTGATTAGTGACTGCTGAAATAGTTTGACCAAGTCTTTTGACAAAGCTGATTTTCAGTTAGGTAAGTACTCCCATCCATGTTTAATAGGATAGATCAAATGTTTGAATGCCTAATGTTTTACTGTTGTACAAATGCTAGTTCAGAGATTTGTTTGCTAGCTGCCAAGAATAAAATTTAAGGGGAAGTTGAAACTTCTAAATCTTAGCTTTGAATTTAAACGTTGAAGAATATTTGGCTCCAAATGTAGTTATTTTTCTGCATTAGTCCTCACTGTTTAAACTGCAATTTCAATCACTTGATGTGAAATAATGGTGCTGAGCGGAGAGGCAGCACGTGAAAATGAAGTGTGGACTGCTCACTCTTTACTGTGCAATCTGTCATGATCTGCAAGTCCATGAGTTACAGCACATCAGCAGTTTGCTACTTAAGACCACAAAACTGTAAATACAGCACACAAATGAAGCCGTTAATCAAATGTTTACGGAACCTTTCACCATGTCAATATGCATTAGCTGCTGACTGGTTGCTATTTGTCTAATTAATCAATGCCTACCTTCAAACTCATATGCCATTAATTTACTGATGAGCAGGGTCACAGCACACTCCTCACACACACATAAATCTTCTCCTGTCACTGATCCAAAAAAAACAAGCAGCCAGCTCTGCTTGCCTGATGACTCTACAGACAGTAAAAGAGATGAATATCAACACAAATGTGATAAGAAAGATCTTTTATTTCTCCTCGTTCCTCCTTCTTTATGTGGACTTAAGGCATCAAATTGACTCTTGGACTCCACGTAGCAGCTTGTTTTTAGAAGTTAGTACATAAAGGCACTCTGCAAGCCTTTTGTGTTCTGAAAAGGTACAGTTATTACACACACGGTCCATTTCAGGTCTCAAGTGGGAAACAGTATTGATTGAGCCACAAATCCAACAAAAGGGTTTAAACTGAGTAACACCCACTCTCCAATATCAATCCAGAAACATGACTCAGCAAGATTCCTCTCTTTAAGGGGGGAAAAAAGGGAATCTGCTCCCCAGAGGTAAGCCACTGTTTTCAATCAGCAGTCAACATGTTCCCTCTGCAGCCGCCAGTGCTTTCCAACTGGAATAGGACCAAGCAGCTGCACTGGCCTCACATTTAACACCTCAACAGCCTCTCTGGGAATAAAACACAAGGACTCTGATTTCACTTATGTCTTGCTCTCACCCACTCTCTGTCTTTCGTCTTTGCTTTTTCATTCATCCCCCTCATCTCCTTTCTCTTCTCTCCTCCATTACTCTATATTCCTTCCCATTCCTTGTCTCTGGTGGGTTGACTTTTTTTGGCAAGGTTCCCAGATAAGTGTGGTATGAAAGCAGTGTGGAGGAACAGCTACTACAGGCAGTGTGCTCTGATCAGAGAAGTTTCAGATCACAGTGACACAGACTCTTCTTATCACACCCGGGGCTCACAACGCGTGGCACCAAGGTTTTCAATCTGACTCCCTCAGGACGACTTAGAAGTTACAGTAAGAAAACCCACTGCACATCCACCCTAACAAGTCTATTATGTCCAGACCATTGCTTTATGTCCACAGTGACTGTATGACTGTAAAAACCAGCAAATCAGCAGAGTGGAAGTGGTGGGGAAGCACAAGGACATTCACAAATTTGTTCTTAGACAGGCCCTTGAACTTAACTGTGATAAAAAGAAAAGAAAAAACATATGTTGCACCATTTACACAGTTCAAGTGTGCTTCAAAGGCTTGAATCAGCAAGGCTTTGATCTATGGAGAGAGCCAGCAAGTTCTGAAGCATGTCCAGAGATATATGTCACTCGTCAGTGTCAGGGAGAAGATGAACTGATTCCACACAACACACAGAGCACACACACTCAACTATACTCAATATAAACTCCTCTGTAATAGTTTAAGTGTGAGCTGAAAGCGTCTCAGAGGCAGAGAATCTAAAGCAGTTTGTTCTCTAAGTTGCCACATTTCCAAGGTTATTTGGAGTTGTTTCTATGATGCAATATACTGAACATCTGTATGTAACCTATTCATAATTCATCTGGTAACAGATACATTTGTGGCTTAGTGTACAATATTAAGCACTCCTGTTTTTTTATGCTAGTATTTTCTCAACAGCAGAGGAAACAAAATTCTCCTCATGCTTCACAGATTTGAATAAGTGACACGATTCAGAAACAAGCAAAAAAAAAAGCTTTAACAGCTAGAATGTGAAGCAGTCACAGCCAGTGATACTAATGGTTAGTTAATGTTGTTTTTATCCTGTTTCAAGCAGTCAATGTTTGTGATATCTGTTGTCCAATCACCATCTCTAACTTAGTAGAGTTAAGTTATTTTAAAAAAAAAACAAGATTTGCAACAGGACTTCAGGAACTGGAAGAAAACGTGTGGCACTTTTGATGTTTTTACCAAATTTGTCGAATAAACAAGATAATTCTCAATTAACATTTCTGAGTTCATTTTTTATTTGGAACAGAACTGAAAGGCAACAATGTGTAAAAATGTGTCTTTGGTCCAGAACAAATGAATCAAAATACAGCCGTGACAGGGACCTGAGAACATAAGCATGGATCACTGGAGCAAATGAATGATACTAATGTAAATGTTCTCATGAATTTATATTAAGCTGACAAATGGAATGCAGCCTGTGAAACACTTGGCAGATTTGCCTCGTAATGAAAATTGATCATTTGCTAAAGGAATCCAAGATTTATCACAACCTATTCATACATCCATTCATTCATTGTGTCCATGAGACTTACGGTCATGAAGCCGTCCAGTAGACCAGAGTCAGGTTTAGGCGGAGCCTGAAGTCGCTCCATGGACCACTTCTCAATGATGGAGGCCACTTGGCTGTTCTCAGTGTTGAGGATCCTGAAGCCTGTCATGTTCACACCACTGTATCTGTAAGGCTCTACGTCCAGTGCAAACAGATCCTGGAAAGAAGGAAAACAACTCAAGAAAGGCAGGGTAGACTTTGATTTGATTCTTCAGGACAGCTGCTGTAGAAATTTACTGAGAAAAAATCTAAGATTCCACAAACCCAATGAAGTCTTAAAGCTTTTTTAGTGAGTGTCACAAGGTTAAATGTTCCCTGCTGTTTCCAGTCTATGTGCTAATGGCTAGTGACCTGGATTGAACTGGTGTAATTTTGGTCATTAAATATGGTTCCAAATGTAAAAGTGCCATTTATTTTTTGAAGGCGCAAGATGCCAGGCCATTGAAGCTTGCGTTGACATGAAACTGATATAATCATCAGTACAAAAGATTAAAAACAGTGTGGAAAAAAGTATCAGTGTCTTTGATTAAAAAAATTCAAAGGCACCAGTGTGTAATAACCATCGAGAGAGAGAAGTCATCTATAAGCTTTTTTGTAGTAATCATCCGATCATTATGTTCATCCTTCGCTAACATCGGTTCTCTTTCAAATAGTGACTTAATTTTTACTGGATTCAACAGCGGTGTTTTTTTGCTTCATTCATAACTCTAAAGGACAAATGGTCAAAGCTTTAAGAACTGAAGTTTTGGGAAACATTAAAAACAGAAAAAACAAACACAAAGCTAAAATAATTATAACTGATGATCCATTAAAACGTCTAAAATGTAAAGTACCCAAGAAACTGTGTTCATGTTGAGAAACTTTATTTAATGAAAGCTCTGTACGTGGCTGCACACTGTTAAGCACTGGCCCCTTTGGATCACTGGATTAAAAGGTGCTGGCAGGTGTATTTATGAACTTTGGACTGAGACAGACTAGCAGTTAACTACTGTTTCTAGTCTTTGTTGCTAAGCTAGGCTCTTAATGCATGGACTTGAACTCTGTACTACACAGACATGGGAGAAGCATTTTGTTTGGGTCCAGTGATTTCTGCAATCAAGAAAAATGCAAACAAAATTGCAGAATGTGATCATTAAAACTTATCAACTGTTAAAAACAAATTATTGCATAAATTGCCAAACTCTGGATGAAATGAACACAAATCTGTTTTCTCCTATCAGTGTAAGCTTTTTACCACAAAGCCTAAGCTAAATGAACATAATCTAAACTATCTTGCTTTTTTGTTGTCAAATAAGGTCGTCACATTTTTGTAACTCACTTTCAATTATTTATGTATTTGTTTGTTTGTTTATTCATTCTCTATTTTTTTTACTAGGGTATCTGCTAATGTTAAAAAAAAAACAAGTAAGATCTTTGTTCATGATGTTCGTTAAAAGTTATTTCCACTACACTTTAAGGATTGAGGGAATATATTGGCCACTGGTTAAATTCAACTGAAGTTGTTTTTTTTTAGGTATTTTTTGGTTTATTTTGCTAATTTTATGGTCTGTCCCTGCTACCAAATTGCATTTCATGTACCATGATAGTGGTGAATCTTGTCAAATCTTTCTCTAAAGGCCACTACTAGGTCCATTATTGTCAAAGTTAAAGACCAAACCTATTCTACAGTAGTAGACAAAACAGTTAACGCAAAGCAAGTGAAGCATAAATAAAAATCTGGCAGGAATATTGCCGCCATATGTGGCCTCAGTATGACTGGGTTGTTCACTCTGCTGGGAGAATTAGGCTGTCAGCACTGGACTCTGTCTGCCAAGCTCAACAGTGGGAAATGACAAGACACCCCTCTGTCTGTTCCTACTGTACCTCCCCTGCCTCATTCATGTTTGTATTTTTACTTTTCATCTTCCTGGAAACACCAGAGGGATATTTAATTATCACTCATAAATTGTGCGGCACTGAATAGCTGCAGAGAGAAAGTATCCACATTTAGATGTTTCATTTCAAAACCGAAAATGATCCCTTTTAACCACAATGATGAAAAGCACAGACAGTTGAAAACCTGAATTATTCAATTTTCAAAGAAACTTGACATAAAAAAAGTAAAGAATGGGGTGGAGGTGGAACCCAGAGAGAGAAAGAAGGAGAGAGTGTTTTGATCTTAGACAACACAAGCAGCCTCTTTAGGATGAGAGAGGGATAGAGCTTCAACAAGAGTTTGATTTGAGGCAAATCTTTGACCCTAACATGGACTGAGAACCAATTTACATGTAAGTGAGCTTAGAATATTGCTCATTTGTGTGTGTACTTGTGTATATGTTTTGCTTTTTGTTGTATCCTGTAGACAGTGAAGAGTACTTTGTCCTGAGATACCCAAAGACAAAGTCATAGTGTGAAACTACAATGACACAACTTAGCAGGAGGTGATGGAGGAGGCCAAGAGAAATATGAGGCAAACAAGAAGGAAGAGGAAAAGGAGAAGGCCAAGAGGGAGGTAAAAAGGAAGATGAAAGTAAGATCATGGATGGGTTTTTTTTGTTTGTTTGTTTTTGCAAGGTTTCATTTCCAGGTCATCAAATACTAATGCCTTGTTACATCTCCCTAACCCAAGCTTCCAGCCAAATCCAATACAAACCCACCTGGGTCAAAATATTGGATGCCCATGGCAACTGCTCCACCCTATGCAGTAAAAAGCAACAAAGAGCAGCAAAGCTTAGGAGGAGTGGAGGGTCACTCAGAACCCTCACTCAGGAAATGCACAAGTCAACCTTGTAAGACTGTATGAGAGGTGGAGGCACTGCTTATTTAATGACCTGGGAATGGATACATGTATTTAGAAAACCCAAAGCAAAACCTAAAGATGGTACTTACTATTCTAATGAAGTTGCCCACCAGAATTGTGAAGATAGCCGTCTGCTTTTTTTAATTTGCTTGTTTGTGGTTGTGTTTATTTGGGGGGGGTGGACGGACATTCATAAATAAGTGAAAAAATATATTTTTGTATGATTTATGTATTTTTGCTTTTTAATTTTAAATAAAAATATCACTTATTGTTTCTGGCAAAAAACAAAATATGGATCTTTGCTTCTACAAAACTTTTTGTGAACATATTGTTTTATGACACATAAAGTGCAGAATTTTGTGGAGCAGAATTGATGTATAAGTCAAAGTCTTAGTCTACAGTTGTGTTTAAGGTTAATTACTTAAAAATCACTTGTTATCTACTTACTTCATGATATTGAGCTATAACACCTTATTGTCTGATATCTTCCTAATTAGACATTCTAAAATTATTGTAAAACTATCAAAGAATTTGAGGAAATTTTATGTGATGTTGGATGTTAAAAACAGAAGTTGGAAAGTATAATTAATGCTGAGGAGATGCCGAAAGGTGTTTTTTAATAAAGACTAACAAGAAGTTATGTTTGCATAAAATGCATTAATATTGAATATCATATTCAGGCTTTAGAGGTGAATGAGAGAGTTTGATTTTTTTTTAGTCAGTTGTATTAAACACTTCTTTATTACAAATAATCAAGCAAGGTGACTATAAAAATGGGCTCTAATTTTGATGCAATACTATTTTCTAAATCATCCTGCATGCTTGTGTGTGAAGTTGGCCACTAGGACAAAATGGCTAATTCAAAACACCCAACTATTTAAAAGAACCATGAGAGTTCCAAAATATAAAGGAGGAGAAATATCTAAACAAAAGGAAAAGATGAAAAGGATTAAGACGAGGTGGACCAACATAGCTGAGAAAAATAGGAGGCAGAATGAATATCACTAATGTTAAGAAAAAGGAGGACGATCAGAAAGAAAATTGGATTTAAAAAAAGCAAGTAAGGAGGACACAAAAAAAGGTATCGCTCCGTCAAAGAGTACCATGCTATTATATTCTTTGGCTTTAGAGATTACATTAAAAGGAGAGAAAGAATCATTTGAGGTAATATATATAAAAATAACAGCTGAGAAAATGAAGATTGAAGACCAGTGTCATCTCATTTTTGGGGCATGCAACAAATCTTCATGGGGATGTGGAGTTAGGCCTGATGACAAAGCGACTGTGCTGCAGAGCCTCTTTCTCTACTTACCAGTGTGGTGAAGATATAGTGATAATACTCTGTCATCATCCCCATGGCGAGAGCCTGAGAAAGAAAGTGTCATAAAGAGGCAGGGAGAGAGAGATTGGAAAAGGGGGAGATTTATAAATGAATAGGGAGGCAGATACAATATTTTGTCTTCTTGCACACATGCACACACTCATATATCTATGTGTTTGTGTGGCCACTGGCTACATTACCATGTAATGTGAAGAGGCATATATTCTGCTACACTGCAGCAGCCACAGGCTCAAAGATAACAAACAAACACCCACTATGAATAAAAAAAAGAAAGAGCCCAAAATGGCTAAATGGTGCAAGAGACAGAGCTTAAAAATGGCACATGTACAGAAACATAGAGGATAACACATGACTGTACAGATGTGGGACATCTGGGAAAATGTCAGAACACATATAGAAAACTTCCACAGTAGAGTGGTTGCATGGAGCCGTTTGAGAGCTGCTGTTTATAAGAATTGGCCAAAGCAGAATTTTTTGGGGGAAAAAAAGCTAAGAAGGTGTGATACTTATGCTGCTTATTTGAATGTGTGAAAAATACAAACATGGTGTGTAATATGATAGTGTGTTAGCTCTGTTTGGAACAGACTTTACTGCTACTGTCAGCCAGCAAAGGTGCAAGCAGCTGATGAACATTTCACAGAATGTGAAGTACTGTGTGTGTACCAAGCTTTATGTTTTGCATTATTTCACTGAACAGATGGATATGTTCTGCACCTAATGATTTACATCCATTGTCAAGGCAGGAATTAGTGATGCCCTCATTTAGGTAAACAAATAATTTTAGGAAATTTCATTTATGATCAATGTGTTGACATGTGTTTCATTTTTTTATTTTAATGAATTCAGCTTATTGGCAATGGCAGAAAAAGAAATGTCCTGTTCAGTTAAAATAGCAGTTTAATTTTAAATTTCAATCTAAGATATCCAGGGAACAGACAAAGCACCTTTTGAGTTTGTATTAGCACCTGCACTTGTACTTTCATTCAGATACAACTAAAAACTAACTGTCCTTTCACTGTAATCACAGGAACTTTACAGCAAGACCAGTTTTTACAATCTGTGATTCTTTATGATGAAATGGGTCTGTCTAACCAATTTTTAACAGCTACATTTAGTGTGTATTGAGTGGGTTTATACAAAACCTCCGCCTGATCTAAGAAACACAAGATGCCTCATTTCACTCCAGTTTCCTTTTCCCTGATTGCTACATTCTTAAGGGGTGTTTAGACAGAATATGAAGCCAATTTTGGACATGGCATGGTTCACCATTCTCTAAACCCAGCCTCATTACAGTAAGTGTCCAGTCGTTATGTAGCAACTTTAACCTGGCACAACTGTTCTGTCAAACTTTGGCAATCTAAATATAGCTACAAAACTGCAAATATCATTTCTCACTAACTATAGCCCACAGGAGCCATAGCCTTACTTCCAAAAGCAGGGGGCTCGTCAATACCTACCTACATTGTTGTATAGAGTAATCTCTGCAGACCTGTATTATCTATGACTAAGAAGTAGGACAATAGTGATCATAATGATGGTTTTTATCAATTCCTTCTAATTCTTAATTCTTTTCTCAAGTAAAAGTAAAGCATACTGTCAAAAAAATACAGACATCTTGGCATAAATTACAACACTATTACCTCTCCAAGTATTGGTTTCTATAGTAGGAATCTAAATCGTCTGGGTTATTTAAGAGTAATTTACATTTTAATTACATATATATTATGCAATGCTTTAATACAAGGGTTAATTAGCTCCACCATGCAACACATAAACAATGATGCTCCTTTTTTTCCACTTTTATGCTGTGTGGATTATCAGTGATGATGCATGCTGACTTTTTCATTTGGATAAGCAGCTTTAGCCTTTTAAAGAGACAGGATTATCGTTGGGACACTTTGTCTCCAAGTGACTTCTTAATAATTAAAGCTAGTTTGAATGCTGTTTCTGCCGACAGCCCCGGTGAACCTTTAAATGTACTGAATGTGTATTTCTTTTCTTCATTGTAGCAAATTTGTTTAAGTCGCTACAACCAAATTTTATGTTCCAATGTGCAAAAAATTTGTTTTCTCCGAACTGTTCTAATTTTTTTCCGATTTTTTTTTTTTTGTTATGGTTATTTGAGCATATGAACTCTAGATATAGCCCTTTAATATGTAGAAAGGACTATTCTTAATATCAAAACCATGCCTTTATATTTAAAAACATAGTTTTCCCAGCTTGTCCTTGTGTTCCATATCTTGAAAAATAAAATGCTGGAATGACAGAAAGTACATTAACATAAACCTTGTTTCCCGACTTTCTTGTTGTTGTCCTTGTTGTTTTTTGGGGGTTTTTTTGTTTTGTTTTTTTTACAATATTTTGGAAGAATTTAAACTTGATTGATGGCTGATGAAGAGTACTTACAATCTCTAACCTTACGTTGGATCATGTAATGAGAATATCAGAGCAGGACAGTGGAGTCTGTCTTTCATTACCTCCCCATAGCAGGGTTTCTTTCTGACATTATTAATGAAAGAAGTCCTTGACCTTCCACAGCAATCTACTATTCAGGCATTGATTAAAAACCCCAGGAGAGTGACAGAGTGCTGGGGATGAATCATGTTGTCTTTAATATTTGATAAACCCTGTAAGTAGAAATATGACTGCTTGTTAATTGAATTACTCATTGAAAAATTCCTTTATGACACAACACATTCTTTGGCTGCATGTACAGCTTTTGTGTAGAATTTAGAAAAGAGAACAAGCTACCTTTTTGTGTTGGGTTCATGTTAAATCCAGTTTACACAAGCTACAGTGCAACTGAATTTTGAGAAAATCTACTTGATTACAAGATTTAGCAACTGAGTGCTGAATCAAGGTATGCAAGTGTCATTCCTAGTTGGCCGAGCTGAAACAAAGATCTGTAATATTGTGTGATCATTAAGTTCCACAGCTCCATACTATCACACAGCTTGTAAGAACTCCTCCTTGAAAAAAAAATCCAAATTCTCGACAAAACCTTTCCATCTGTTTAAAGAGCTGTTGGCTCACTAAAGGTTAGAAAAAGGTTGACTGGCAGAATTTCTTCATAGTTAAACAATAACAGTGTGAATAGGATTAAGAGAATCTGTAAAGTAGCTGATAAAATACAATAAAACTTAGACTCAGAGTTTGTTGTGATATGTAGACAAAGAAACTATGACTGTTATAACAGAGCAACACATCTGGGAAGAAAAGCCATTTTTCTCCTCATCATTACAAAGAATTATTGAAAATTTGGAATAATTTTCACCACTATAAACTTGCTACTCCACCTATGCTGCTGATGGAAACATAAATGACCTCCAAAAACTCTGTGGAAAAAGCTAACCACCCGAAAACTGACCTGCATTACACTAACTGAGCTTGGCAAGACTGTGACAGTCCAACCTGACCCTCTGTTTGTACAGTATTTTATAGCAAGTGTTTTATATTGTGTCAAGTCATGTCCTGTAGATTTTAAATACTCTTCTGTAAACAGGCATCCTCTCTGATACCTTCAAAACAGCTACTCTGACACAACTTTTACTAAAATGATCAGCACTCTCAAAATAAGGTCACAACTGTTGTCTTTTTGGACCACTAATCTTAAAGGTTAATTGG
This sequence comes from Acanthurus leucopareius, assembly GCA_029814765.1. Classification (NCBI taxonomy): domain Eukaryota; kingdom Metazoa; phylum Chordata; class Actinopteri; order Acanthuriformes; family Acanthuridae; genus Acanthurus; species Acanthurus leucopareius. The sequence goes on along the minus strand of JAQMCX010000057.1, from coordinate 20,391,925 downwards.
TTTTTCTGACTGTGTGCTGATCTGTTCAAAACATATTTCAAAGTGAGACATTAATAAATCACAATGCATGTTTCCATTGTTATGTGGCTCACAGGCAAGCTCCCTAGCTTTAATCTAAAGAATTATATGAAAAAAAGACGGTCCATTGTTCATTTATCAATTAATTAGTTAATTAATTAATTAATTTTAAAATTATTATTATGATGAGTGAAAATCCTTAGGAAACAACACACATATTTCATTTCAGCGATATAATACTGTAATGAAAGGATGAGTACAAGTCCTAAAAGTCACAGTTGGATTTTTTTTTTCTTGTCCTGAAACTCTTTTGGATTCCCTCACACTGTATTTTGCATTCCCTCTGATCCTATCAGAGTCTGAGCTGTGCTGTGATGTAGTATTTAACAGGCCATATTATTCTTTTGAGGCTTCTTCCTTTTCCTTTTAGACTGTTATATAGTTTTTTGGTTCATGTTAAACGTTTGCAAAGTTACAAAGCCCAGGTCTATGTTAAAGGAGGTTTTTCTCACTTACAAAAAATACTGATTTTTAACTACGTGAAATGCCTGTCGGTAGACCAGGCTTTTCCTCATCAAGCTGTCTGGTCCCTTTGTAAGGATCCTGACAGACTCATCTGATATTAAAAGCTAGCAACAAAAGCCAACTGTTGCACTGCAGCCTTTCCAACAGGTGGTGGTGAGCTAAAGGGTTGAGATTAATGCAACTGTAATGATGAAGCAGCACTTGCTTACCATCACAGCAGTCGATCCCATTAATAGGATGGCTTTATAACATAATGTTAACTGCTCCTAATCAATAATATGTCTGAAAAATGGCTGCAGTTGACAAGTTTGATCAGCGCTTGGTCCTTTGGTTTTGGAAGAAGATAAAAAGAGAATTAGAAACTATGCTCCTTTTTTTTATTTGTTTCAAAATGTCCTCTTTGCTAATCAAAATTATATATTTAAACATCTTTTTTAAGATAAAAATTAACCATTGTCTCCAGATTGCTTGGAAGCTGCACTACAATTTAGCCCTCCTTAAGGTTAAAATGACTTACACTGTAGGGGATCTTTAATGTTAACTGACAGAGAGAAAGGCCCTCTTCTGGTCCTTGACTTGTACTAAATCAACATGAGGGTATTCTCCTTAAAAACATGAAAACCTAGTCTTGTAGACCCCCAAAATAAAAATATGAACCTGAAAATCAGCAAAAATTTTAAGGAAGACCACCACTGGTCCACTGCTAAATTATCTGTTAAGACTGTTAAAAGAGCCACGGGTCTTAATCTGTGTGGCTTCAGAGCAGTAAAGTGTAGTCACAGTCTAAGCAACAAATGCAGCAAGTTAAGTATCATCTCTTAGAGCTGTAGTCTCTGCAGTGAGCTTTCCTAGTGTACTTTACCTGAGTTGGACCAGCTGTGACTATAAATCAGGGCAATTACAAATTGTTGCAAGGCAATACAAAACTTAATGCAAGGAATGCAAAAGTGCTTCAGAAAAATATTCCCAGCCTGACCTTTCAGGGGCTTGTGCATCAGAAATACTCCAACATGCACTCTGGTCTGCACAGTATGGCAAACAATTGTCCGTGTTTTTAAAATATTTGTATCAAGTAACTGCTTAGCTATGCAGTTGCTGTGGCCAAACTTAATGCTCTCAGCATAAACATGTTTGAAGTTGAGGATCACAGGGAATAACATCTTTTGTAAATGCCTTTTTTAATTTTGTTCTCTATTTTTGACTATTTGTATATTTAAGAGCACCATCATGTCAATTTCCTTATGCACAACACAGTCAGTCAGGCTATTTGATGTGATGTGGCCAGAATGTAATGTTTATATAGAAACATTTTCATTTTTATAAGAATTTTTTTGAGCCTTCTAACATAACATACTTTAATAAATATGTCAATATGCAAAATATGAAGCCATAATCTTGATAACATCATGTCAAGATAATAAAGCGCATTCTGGGATTATTAATGTTTTTATCTTGAGTGATCAAACTTTGGTCTCCTCTGATCTCAAAGTAAATGTGTCATTATTACAGGATAAAAAGCTTTTGCATTTCATGGTCTGCTCAAGAGGGTTCCATAATAAGGAAGAGGATGTCTCCCAACATGTAATAGAGCACAATTAGCAGGGGCACAACATAACCATTACAATTTCTCAAAAAAAAAAAAAAAAAAAAAATAGGTTACTAAATTATGATTGCATTTAAACAGTTTGTTATCTTGGAATAAGATAAAACACATAAGTAACTACAGTTATTTCAGACTGTTATCATAGTTTTCAGACTGCAGATTAGGAAAATGCAAACTTGGCCAGGCTCCCTAACAAACACACCTGGCAACATTCAAAGTTGTAAAACCCAAGAGAGATCACATATTCCTGTATGAAAAAAAGAAAAAAGTACAAAAAAAAATACAGCCTGGAAGGGAACCGACCACATCATCAGGCCAGAACGTGCAAACACACATACGCACACACACACACACACACACACACACACACACAAACAAATCCAGTAACGCCTGAGTGTAGTGAAGAGAATGGTAGGTAAGTACAAAATATATATCCTGATGCTGCACTCACTGTGTGCTGGGAGACTAATAATTGCATTTTGAAGTTTGCCTTACCGATATACAAAATATATTATCTTTCAAATAAGACACATCACAATGAATTAATATTGCAGTACTATCATACAGGTAGAAACTGCAGTTCCAAAGCCTAACTTTGGTCAACCTGAACGTGTGACTGTCTTGCTGCAGCCCTTATATGCCAAGAAGCTAAAGCCAGACAGGTTAAGGTGAAGATTGGGTAAAAGTGGTCAGAACTAAAGGTCTGTCTGCTTTACAGAAAACATTTATGCAAATGTAAAGACTGTTTTGGTTTTGACATGATGGATCAATTGTCTTGAGACAGTAAAAGGTCATGCAAGGCAAGTGGTTTGGCCAGTCACTGGCTCATCTTGGCCACCAACTACAAGATGATCACGGTTAGAAGTGGATGTTGGATCCCAATATATCTATGGTGTGCCATGTCAAAGCTAGATAATAGTTCAGTGCTATTGTAAATCGCACTAGGCAGGAAACTGCCTAGAGAGTGTTTGTGTTTCGTCTGAAAACTCTTGCGAGATATGAGACACGAGATCAGCGAGAGCGCGACACAGCTGCAGCTGCGTGTCTTGTATCTCGCGAGAGACTTCGAACTACGTAAACACTAACATTAACTCCTGTCTAGGCGGCCACAGTGGATATTTCAGCTAAACATACAGTGTTAATGTCACCATTTCAAGTCAAATTGGATGGTCGATTCTTTGGACACTTTGATGACACCACAAGAGCAGTAAGGAGGCGTGTTGTGTTTTTCTTCTATTGTTTTTTTCTCTTTGAGTTTGTGGTCACTTTCTCCCATTGTATCAGCATGACATGGAATCCTTCTCCTCTGTGAAACTCCAGAAGGGCTTTGTGGATTAGAAAATGTCACCAGAGCCACTGTTGACATAGCGATGAGTAGGAAATGAGTGAAATTTTATTTTTGGTTAAACTATCCCTTTAAGGGGGTTTGCTGGGTATAAGGACCTCCACACAGTTTTATCTGCAGCCCACACTTTCCAACACTTGATTTTGGTTTTGGAAAGGGAAAGAAACACAGGAGTGATACTCGTTACCCTGAGAGGTTGGGAGAAGATATACAAGCACCACAAGCACAACGTTTTTTCATGACTTCCCTGAAATCCACAAAACAAGCCTAAAAGAAAATCTGAAATGATTGCATAAGAGTTTATGGACCATAGCTGCATAGTTGTTGGACCCTGGTCAGCACGAGAAGATGCTACACTATGATTGGTCAGTCCACAGAGAAGGACAGTACTTAGCAAATGGTTAAATTGTGCTCTAGTTTTTTCTAATCTATATAGACCCAGTTTATCTACACACTTGATAAATACCATATTTTCTGTATTTAATTGTGAAACATCATGATTGATCAAAATTGTGCTGTTTTTAAGGCATCTTGTAAACCATTGTTTTAGTTCTTATTTTTTAAATGGACATAAGAAAGCAGTAGCAAATATAATAACAACACCTTGGGTTGGTTTTCCGCCTGTCGTACCCATTTCTTTTACTCACCTGATGCCACTGGTGTATGCTGATATAATTTTACTGAATTCGTATTTCATGGAACACTGACAAAAAATTGCAGTTGTTGGAAAAGTTTACTGCTGAATACCAAGCTAAGTACAATCAAATCAAATGAGCATATTTAGAACTGCTGAGGAATTGCTTTTCAGTGTTTTTGTGCCTGTAATAAGTTTATCATTAAAAAGTAACATTTTTAGAAAAATTGTGCAAAATTCCAAAACTATGTGGTTGATATCCCATAAGTATTTTCCATAATTTACCCATCCTTTGCAACCATTTGCCTAGTTTACAGAATCTGATAAATCCTTAGCGTAGGACTGAAACATATTCCACATAAATATAGACAATTTTGTGTTTTGATGTATCAAAGTGAGTCATATGAAACTGTTGATATAACAGAAAGAAACTGGCATCTTGAAACTGTGCTTCAACTTATATTCTCACAACTCTATTCTGCTGTATTTCCCACTTGATAGCTAAATGTATCACCTACACAAGGATGTAAGAATGTGCAAGTGTGTTAAGCTTCACCTTCAAATATGCACACACACACATGCACACACACCTGCTTCAGGATCCCAGCAGCCATTTCGTGGCCACAGTCAAAGATGATGTGAAATTCCTTCCCCCTCTTCATCTCCTTTAACAAAGGCTTGGCATCCTTGGTCTCTGCGGGCAGTTGCCGAATCTTTAACCGGATGTTGTACCGAGAAGGTGCCTTTATAAGTTCTTGCAACCGAATCAGACCTATAGAGACAACAGTAAAAACAATGCACATTTGAATGTTTTCTTTTACCTTAATTGTCATTGCTATCTAAAAATTGCAACTCTTGCAGTTCTGCTGCCATTACACCAAAAGGAAATTAGAAATGTAGTTATCTTTTCACTGTAATTGAGGTAACAACAATTGAGGATTCATTGGAAGGCGCTGGTTATAATTAGAGTGAAGATGAGAAAGCTTCAAGTATGTATTCCTGTCCTCTGTTCGTTTTAATAAATGAACAGTTTCATTTTGACACACAAGTTTTCACAGCAGCATCTTTATATTTTCTCCCTCCCATCTTTCCCTCTGCCCTTTTTTGTCCTTCCAAAATGCATCTCAACAGCCAGCACCACCTCAGTGTAAGCAGACCTCGATACAAGTCGACTAATATTTGTACAAACACAACAGAACAAAGACACATATCAATACTGCACATTACCTGACATTCATCATTCATCATAGATGATATCGATTCTGTGCTCACTATTGATCCCTCTCTTCCTCTATAGGCCACTCACAGTTGTGTATAGGAGACCTATGAAGTCAACCTTGCTGGGGAAATTGACTATGACTTCAACCCAATCATAAACATCTTAATTTTGACAGATAAACTTCTGCTGTGAAGTCCAATAAGAATCTCTCTTTTCTGCAGCTAATCAATCATTTTATGTTGCAGCAAAAGAACTTGGAAATGCCAGAGACACCAGCAGAGCTAGAGCTTTCTGGTTTCTGCAATTTTTGTTTTCTTTGTTCAGTATTTTTTTTAATTGAAATTGAGATTATTTTTCAACATATCTATTTGTGGTGTGTATGCTTGTTAAATACATGCTTTATCTTCTATCCTTTGTTAAGCCTTTTCAAGCCTTGCATGTCAATCCTTCAAATTAGAGGATGCGTGAAAAACAACAGCATCAGTCTGTTGTTCAAAACATACTGTATGTTCACTTGACAAATGTTTAAGCAGTTGTGTAAATGATGACTGTTGGGCCTGGTGTGATGGGGGCGAGAAACAACATGTGTGACCGGGACATCTGACATTACATCATGTTTCTAAAAGTCAACATTAGATTCTTTTACCCATGACCACAGTTGTTTAATTCTTTAACATCCACCTTTTTGGGTGTATTTGAAATAGCTAAATGAAGAAGCTTTTAACAGAAAACTATTAGGGCAAAAACGCATAGGCCTACATGAATTAATGAATTTGTTAGTGGATAAGTGAACAAAATAAAAAATGTCAAGCACGTACAAAAAAGGGCAAAAATGTATACACTTAATCCTTCATAAGTTGTGCTTAGTCAGTAGCTTTAGTGGCTAACTATTGATCCATTGGGTGTGAACAGGTTAAACCAAGCCAAGTAGTTCTTGTATCTAAACCTTACCTTTGCAGTAGAAATCATAAAAGATCATATCTCTTTGTGACAATCATTTTCACTCTGGAAGGCACTGACTAACAATGGCCTCCTGACACATCAGGAAACAGAAACTGTTAACACTGGCCACTCTGACTGACAAGCAACTTAGTAAAAGTTTCTCACTCTACTGTGAGGTGGTCTCAACAAAAATACAGAGAATAAAAAAACAGTCATTTAGAAAATGTGAAATGTTTAAGTTACGGTATGACAGAGCTCAGGTGCACAGGTTGTAATGCTTTTAATGCATGTGAATGATGCAGGATGGTTAGCCTGTTCGTGTCTGTCTGTGTGCTGTAGAGCACTATATTAACTTAAGACCTGCTAAATCATGATTGATATCTGTCACATGTTTGTTTCAGGTCTTAAAAATCAAGTGCAAATTATGATGGCAGAGAGTACAAATTGTAGGCTTGTGACCAAATGTTATGTATTTTTGAGAGTTTCAAAGTATTTGATGCTGGCAGTGACATTAACAAAAGACTATGATAAAAACTTGAGTATTTTTTTTTAAATATCTGAAATATATTAAATAAATTAAAAGGCTGAAAGAATATAAACCTACTTAATATCATCTTCTTCAGAATAAACAGTGAAGATTGATTTTGTCCTCTAAATTACAGGTAGTCAATCTCAAGTCGAAATCATTAACCATGGTAAAAAACAAGTCATTGTGTCAAGTTATTGTGATTCAACTCTGGCTTAAATTTAAAATTCAGAATTGATCAATAAATTCAAACTGAACAGACCAGATGCTACATTAAATACTAGTCCAGGATCAGTCCTTGCATCTACAAACAGACACATGGGTCCAAACCGGCACAGCAGTCTTCTGTTTTCTGCCTACAAGCCCACCATCCCCACCATCCCCAGCTGTTTGGCCTGTGGCATTATATGTTTACTTCCCGCTTCCAGATGAGTGCACTGCACTGTGGGAAACCAACTTGCAGTCTGCCCGCAACCATTCACTGGTTTTTATTAAATCAAAAACTCTGTCGCACACTGATGATGATATCCCCCAAGTGTTGACCTGCGAGACGCTCAAGCATTTGTTACATGACAAAGTAATGCTCAGCTGTGTTTTAACAACATTTGCGCTGGCCTGAGAAACATAACTGTGTACAAAATAAACAAACCACAAAGCCAACATTAACCATGGCTACAGAGAATAAGCTGCACATTTAATATCTAATATGTTTATTATATGTGAAACAAAAGACTGATGACAGTGACAGATGTGGTGGAGCTGTGAGTGTGATCAAAGCATGATCAGTGTGCAAATGTGTAGATGGGATGGTGGGACAAACTGGAAATCATTTTACCAGTTACCGTAATTTAAAAAGAAAAAAGATTTTGTACATATATAGGCCGCACTTGTCTATAAGCCGCTGATGTTCACGTTGTAACATGGGAAATTTACACAGAAAAATATAATACAGAAAGATTTTTTTAACTTTTAATTAAATAAATGTGTTTTCCGAACAGTGCCTGTAACACGGCTGGTTAAAAAAATTAAAAATACAGTAGCCTACCAGAAAAGTCATTGATCGCTATCTTCGCTATCCATGATGAGGGCATGT